>JACVVK020000031.1:2160000-2175000 GCA_018292915.2 Batillaria attramentaria | reverse complement strand
CCGCAACTTACCTCAGCGTAACGAACTAAAAAAACAACAACAACAACAGCAGCAGCAGTAACAACAACAACAACAAAATCCCCCCCCCCTAAAAAAACCCAACCAAAAAACCCCAAAAGCAAAAAAAAAACCCCAAAAAACCAAACAAACTAAAAAAAACAATACAAAACAAAACAAAAAACCCTTAAAAATAAAATAATAATAATATTAAAAAATATTTTTAAAAAAACCACCCAACAACATGAGGACGACTGTGATAGGGACACGGAGGAAATTCATTCATTAAATGAGTTAAGTTTGAAGCTGACCAGATGAAGCAGATATATCACTGAGACAGATAACGTCCTTTATGATGTGAGCAGCTGCTGCCTGTTATCTTGCAGCTGCCAAACTTACATCAGTCTGGTCTACGCACACACTAAACCCCATTCTTCAGCGGGTGTCGGTGTAGGCCAGATAACACACACACACACACACACACACACACACACACACACACACACACACACACACACACACACACACACACCCCGACACCTCCCCCCCCCCCACACACACACACACATGCACGTGGCACATACAGAGACATATAGACAGGCACTCCGACAGACAAATATCACACACACACACACACACACACACACACACACACACACACACCACACACCACACACACACACACACACACACACACACACACACACCGACACCTCCCCCCCCCCCCACACACACACACACATGCACGTGGCACATACAGAGACAGATAGACAGGCACTCAGACAGATATCACACACACACACACACACACCCCTCCCCCCCCCCCCCCCCCCCCCCCCCCCCCCCCCCACACACACGGCACACACACACGTCAGTTCTATGCGGCGTCTAAATAAAAACGGTCTCAGTGACGACTTACACTATCTTGAGGGCGACGGTGGAGGCAGAGTGTAGGGGCAACACGAAGACTAGTTATTAGTAACACGTGTACTTCAAGTTATTACGGTACCATGCAACATGTCCCTGAACCTAGCCGCCACTGATCTTGCAACCTCCGTCACTGACTGCATGATACCGTGCCCTTGGACAGCAGACAGAATATAGCGCCAAGGTGGGACATTCCAGCAACAGCATACACTCATATTCAATTAGCATCGTCACGCATGCTTAGTCAGTACAGTACAGACAGTGCCAAGTCAGTGAGCGGCGAGCAAAAAATTGAAGCGAAGCCGACGGTGTCAGTGCTGAATTTCTGAGGTGTGACCATCGATTCTCGCGGCCTGCCTCAGTGTCTGTCAGTCAGTCTGTCAGTTCGTCTGACTCCAAGGATGGAGTCTTGGTTAACACACACACACACACACACACACACACACACACACACACACACACACACACACACACACACACACACACACACACACACACCTGCGCCGGGCACACGGCACGCACGCACACACACACACCGGCACACACACACACACACACACACCTGCGCCGGGCACACGGCACGCACGCACACACACACACCGGCACACACACAGTCACACACACACACAGACACACAGACACACACACACACACGGCACACACGGCACACAGTGCACTGACTCCGGCGGACACACACACACACTGACACACACACACACACACACACACACACACACACACACACACACACACAGTGGGATATATTGACAGCTGTGACGTAAAGTCAAAAGTCAAGTGCCGGGACTCAAGTAAAATCCATTTCCTGGCGTCATCAGTGCTGACGTCACTTAGTTGCCTCACTGATATCTGATGCAGTGATGGGGGAGACAGCTTGCTTGTTACGACAGGTTGTGTACATGTGTGTGTGTGTGTGTGTGTGTGTGTGTGTGTGTGTGTGTGTGTGTGTGTGTGTGTGTGTGCGTGCGTGTGTGTGTGTGTGTGTGTGAATGCTATCATTCTCTAATCCATGCGGCGGTACTCATGTACTCTCTCATCATCCAGCCTGCTGCCTCTCACTGCTAATTGGGAGGAAAAACCCGAAAGCCAATTTTCTCCTTCGCAACAAACCCAAAACAAAATTAACAACATACGCGAGAGACTTGTCTGCAAGCACGTAATTATCAACCGTTTTCTGAGACTCTTTACAGCTGCGGCTCTGGATAACTTTGGCCCTGAACTTTCATCACTGAGTTTCCTCCCTTGACGTGACGAAAATTACACGCAACAAAAACTTTCCCCTAATCAGGATTCTTGGACCGATGCAGCCACAGTTTATGTGTTCAGCAACAAAAGTTGATGTGCTTTTTTAAATACAACTGACGGTGGGTTCTTTTTGTGTACAGAATTTGCAGCTTTCTGTTTCGTGACAGGAAAGTTGAGTGGCTTGTCCTTAAACTGCCTAATCACTGCCAGACCCCACTTCATCATCGAGTTGGCGCAAGTATCCTGTCTACTTAGAATTATAACTAACTCCCATAAATCCAGTAGTCAGGTGTTCTCTGTCGGTTTCCTCCAAGAACAGTTCTTGTGTTGTAGAGCGGGCGATTTGGCAGCAGCGTTCACTGGAAACCGGCTGAAGCCGTACAACCTACCGTTCCAACCCTGTACTGGCTTGTCTTTTGGTTTCAAGGGGACTATCTTTCACGAGTGCCACTGAGCTACCTAGTGGACAAGATGTAACTGCCACAACTCCCTTGCGTGGCAGTTCTTACCTGCCGGGTACAGAAACTGAAGGACCGACGTCTGCTTGAATGGCGGCGGCTTAAAGCGAAAAATCACGTCGGGTCTCTGGTGTACAACTGACACGCAGGGCACCTCAAGTTGAGTTGAATTTTTCGGACTGAATTCTGATGTGGAATTGCACTGGTACGGATGCCTTCCGGCAGTTACACAGAATACCTAAAACTAGATGTCTTTGTAAGTGTCATTGAACTGACTACATACTTTGAGTCATGCCGGTTTGCGTATGAGCCTAGTTAAGTTTTTTTTTGTTAAATAGAGTCACACATAGTGAATGTGTCTCGCTGATAATGATTCCAGTTTAGAAAGTGTCAGTTTGTTTGCTGATAATTATCACTTCACCGTGGCAGTTCAGATTTTGTTCCACGGTACCTCTTCGATGGTTCTCTGCTGGAAGGTGCTTTTAATACACATAGAAAGAAGAGACATAGCACCTTCTGGTAGGGGACCCTCGTCTTCATGGTATCAATAGATTCCTTGTAGCCGGTTCAGACTGATTCGAACGGAAATAAGTCTTTTCAGTCATTTCTTGCCGTCAGTGAGTTTGAGGCGTTATGCCGGTTGGAACCAAGCCAACAATACTGACATAGATTTACTCGGTGAAGTGTTGCATGGTAACAGACATAATTCCTTGATTACAAGCCTACATCATCTATCGTCGTATAATTACCGTCCAGTACGCACTCAAATGCAACGAAGCCAAAATACCAACTCATCCCTTCAGCCCCAAACTACTGACTTTTGTAGCGGATGCCAGCATGCTGAAATGAAACAGCAGCAAGGTGGCACGGGCGGAATACCTGAACCTCGAGTACCGGAAAACCAAGCCGGGGTCTTTGAAGCTTAGTCAATCGCCTGGAGACGCTGCGGGACTTCCACCTGGCGGCTGTCTCTTCACGCTTCGTTTGTGTCCCCCTTAAATCATACAGGCACTCCGTGAGTAAACACAGCAGCGGTAAGATCCAACGGTGGTTGGGGGCCAGGTTAAATGTGTACCTGTGCTACTCTGAAATGCTGAGCTGTGCTAAGAGCATCATTGGAAACCCGTCGTGGGTTGCCGATGACTGCTTTACAGTTAAAGCAGCATGAACTGATCGGTTTATTTTTAGGTGTATAATTATTTTTGTGGATAATAGTAGCAGCAGCAGCGGCAGCAGTGGTAGTAGTAGTAGTAGTAGTAGTAGTAGCAGCAGCAGCAGCAGTAGTAGTAGTAGTAGTAGTAGTAGTAGCAGCAGCAGCAGCAGTGGTAGTAGTAGTAGTAGTAGTAGTAGTAGTAGCAGCAGCAGCAGCAGCAGCAGCAGCAGTAGTAGTAGTAGTAGTAGTAGTAGTAGCAGCAGCAGCAGCAGTGGTAGTAGTAGTAGTAGTAGTAGTAGTAGTAGTAGCAGCAGCAGCAGCAGCAGTAGTAGTAGTAGTAGTAGTAGTAGTAGTAGTAGTAGTAGTAGTAGTAGTAGTAGCAGTAGTAGTAGTAGTAGTAGTAGTAGCAGTAGTAGTAGTAGTAGTAGTAGTAGTAGTAGTAGCAGCAGCAGCAGCAGCAGCAGCAGTAGTAGTAGTAGTAGTAGTAGTAGTAGCAGCAGTAGTAGTAGTAGTAGTAGCAGCAGCAGCAGCAGCAGCAGCAGTAGTAGTAGTAGTAGTAGTAGTAGTAGCAGCAGCAGCAGCAGCAGCAGCAGCAGCAGCAGCAGCAGCAGTAGCAGCAGCAGCAGCAGCAGCAGCAGTAGTAGTAGTAGCAGCAGCAGCAGCAGCAGCAGCAGCAGCAGCAGCAGTAGTAGTAGTAGTAGTAGTAGGAGCAGCAGCAGCAGCAGCAGCAGCAGCAGTAGTAGTAGTAGTAGTAGTAGTAGTAGTAGTAGTAGTAGTAGTAGTAGTAGCAGCAGCAGTAGTAGTAGTAGTAGTAGTAGTAGTAGTAGTAGTAGTAATAATAATAATAAATATACAGACAAATAACTTTATTGTTCATTCATGACATAGAAATGTACCAAATAAATAAACAATATAATAATAAGAACATAATACTGATAATAATAATACAGATAACTTTATTGTTCATCCATGACATGGAAATGTACCAAATGAATAAAAAAAAAACCAATGATAAATTGATAATAATGATAACAATAAAAATAATAATATTAGTCTATATAGCGACTAACTTCTGATCAGCTGTAGGCCGCCTCACAGGCGTAAACCAAAAAAACCCTAAATTAATATGAACACGCATCCTGATGACACAACTTCAAGTGCACGCGGTTCCTTTGAATGAGAGAGGAGGGCGATAGTGTGGATGATACTACACTGCCACTATGCATTTCTGCTTTTCCTTTTTCTCTAGTAGACTGAAGCAGTTCAGAGGAACCGATCAGTTGAAGATGGCGCTAAACTTTATGCCTTGCTTTTAAAAGCAGTTCCTTCAAGGTAATCATGTCTTGGACCGGCGTTTCAGAAAACGTGGAAGTTAGTTTAAAGTCTGAGAGAAGGTATGCATATATCGATTCTGTGTGTGTCAGCGTTGCACATAGTTTAAGATAGAAAAGGAAACAGTAATGACTGCGAAGTGGTTACAAGTTCAGCAAATAAAAGCGACATAAACATAGTTTCAGAGTTTTGCCCCTTTAAATCCAAGACTTGTTCTTCGCGGACGGAGAGAAGAGAGCGCTGTTGTCGCAAATGCCAACAGAAACAGCGAAATAAGAGACAAAGACTGCTGATGTAAAAGAGAAGAAAGTAAACACATTTTAACGCACTTTCAGGAAGAGTTCATAGGATAGATTTCAGGAAACTAAAACAACAGGTTTCTTGGCAGAGGCTTCCAGTTTCGTACTCGCTGACTTGAGGGGCTGGATGAACCTGAAGCCGGAACATCACAGTTCATTTCAGGCGGCCAGTGAAGCAGAGATAGCTGGTTTCGCTTCACTGGAGGGTTCTTTTAGGAAAGCTGTGTCGATGTACCTCAATCCCTTCTAAAAGGGGAGCCGGGATAGCCGAATGGTAGAGCGCTGGACTTTCAATGCTCGGGTCGTGTGTTCGAATCCCGGCTGGGGCCAAATATTTGTGCTGGCCTTTTTCTCGTTGCCCCGTCTTTGATATCACCCATACATGGTGGAAAAGGACGTTAAACTCCCAAACACCCAACACCCACCCTTCTAAAAAAAGAAAGAAAGCTATAATCTACGGGAAAAGAAAGCAATCGATACATGAGATCTACGAAATAATAATAAAGAAAAGCCGCGGAGGTAAAAATAAAAACAAAAACTGCTTCTTGCACATCAGTGAATTTAGGAGACTGATTTTTATTTATTTATTTGTTTATTTCATTATTTATTAGAAGACTCTGGGGACGCATTGCAAGAACACGGATGAAGGAGAGGATGGGGGGTGGGGGGAGGAGGCTGGGGGCAGGGGAGTGGGGTTTGAGTGAGGGGTTGAAACAGGCGACTACAAGGGTTTAGATGTGCCTCTGGTATTTTCTGGATCTCTTAGACACAAGGATCAGTCGCTGGGACGACCATCAAACTGCCATCAGTTTAAGTGGCTGATAAAATAGAGATACCCGGCCATGAAATTAGGATTGGGACTAAGTGGCAAGTGGTCGTCTGCCCCCACCAACTGCTGATGTCTTTACTGACCTGTCAGTCTCTCTTGATCTCTACGCCGAGTGTTTTGAGTCTTTTGGTGTTCTGACTGACCAGTGAGTGTGTTTTCAACGAGCGGGCTTTTGGTATTGCGGTCTGAACGAAGAATTAACTTGATTCCCTCCTGTTGCGGGGAGCTGGGATAGTCGAATGTTAGAGGACTGAACTTTCAATGCTCGGGTCTTGAGTTCGAATCCCGCGGCTGGGGCCGCCGGCTGAATATTTGTACTGGCCGGCCTTTTTCTCGTTGCCCCGTCTTCAGTTGAAATCGGCCGGCACTCATACGTGGTGAAAAAGGACGTTAAACACTCTCAAACACTGAATTACTTACTTACCTCCCTCCTGTTGCGCATACAATTACGTATCATAGACCGGTATACGTAAATAGAAAATTACACTAAAGATTATAGCGTAGCGGCTACATATAGTCTTTACCGTGACTGACTTACACTGACTCGGACTGCTATCAAAATCATGCAACCCCCTCCTTCTGACTGACCTCCCCGCCTCGCCTCGGCCTCTCAGCCGCCTTCAACCATGTATGCAAGTCTTGAAGGAAATAGCAGCTTTTCCCAGTTCGTTTCAATTAAACCTAATCTGTATAATTAAACCGAAGGCACGGCCCGACCCATGGCTTAGTCTTATCCTGTGTGTACATGTATCTGTAAGCAGGATATGACCTTCACTTGCTCCTTCGTGCCGCCTCCCCATCACTGACATCACGCCATGTGCTGCTGGGTGGGTGCCGCCGGAATCCCGCTTCATGGCCCAGCACGTGCCTCTCGTTGGCACAGCAACCACAGCGAAATGCCGACGCATACTGAAAGATCACCAGTGACGCTTTGGCAGTGGTTCGGAAAAAGTCAGTTACGTGGAAAGAAAAAAAAAAAAAAAAAAGGTAGAAGAAAATGAGTAAGGTCAGCCGGAGAATCAGCAGAGACTATCGGTACTTGTGTGATAAACACTGTACAGTGATGTTACTCTGGAATGATGTCAGAAACTCAGTGAGAGCAAACTGCCAATTTGTCACTGAGTTATGTTGGTAGCCGCCGGGGTTGGGTAAAGACACATCGGCTCTTTCGGCTGCATTGCATAGACTGAAATGAGTGTTTCACCATCATTGTCATGATCATGATATTGTTTGAGAGAACATGATGTATTTTGACTAACGGTGTCAGTGTATGTAATGTGTAGGTAATGTTCTCAGTGCCGGACCCGCCGTATGTAAAACTCGAGGTTCATTTAACCCACGGCTACGGGCCTAACCCAGACTAGGACAAAAGAAACCCCAAAACAAAATTAAATTAAAACAAAAGGAAGCGAAGAAAGAAAGACACAAATCCTTGTATAACGGCATAGGCAGTGACCTTGCTGGAATGGACCCGCTTCCTGATTTCACACACACACACACACACACACACACACACACACACATACACACACACACACACACATTAACCCTAGAGCTAGTTTAGTTGGAGGTTAGACTGTAACCCGGGGCTAAACTCACACACACACATTAACCCTAGAGCTAGTTTAGTTGGAGGTTAGACTGTAACCCGGGGCTAAACTCCCTAACCCCGACTGCTATTCAGTGTAAAATGCCCAGACTGCTCCAGCAGGAGGTTGGGCGCCAGAAAAAATTATTATTATTATTATTATCAAACCCCGTCCATGTCTTCGAGTCACTGAGCTGCCATCACCTCACTGAGGATGAGCGCTAACGACGAAGAAGGGGCAAAGAGGAAAATGCCAGCACAACTGACCAGTTTATTTTTTTTTTGCACCCAACTGGGATTCAAACTCACTGAGCATTGAAGGTCTTTGCTTTTCAGTATGAGCGCAGTTATCCGGCACGGCTCTCTAATTTGTCATGTAACTGTCCAAAAACTCAACACACACAGTGACTGAATGCCCACTGACTGAGGCCGCGGCCAGTATTGCTACAATTTCAACCCTGTTCCGGGTCCGTCGCTAACTCTAGGCCCTTGCGACGACGGCCAAGTCGAGCTAACCGAGACCGAGCCGAGCTAAGTGATACCTAAGAAGGAAAAAACAAAAATACTCGGTGACAAGGAAAGTGGACAGTTTCGAACAACTCTGATGTCCCAGAGTGCGCAAAAGCGGTGAAAACTGTCGCATACACCAGCACAGTACATTCTCAGCCTGTTTCGAGATTATTGCCTGCATGAGTTGTCCCCCGTGCATACACTATGATAGACCCGCAGCATGCATGCATTTTTCGTGAACAGCTTTGTGCTCTGCCACGAAAAATGCGCGCTTGTTGCGGCAAGGGAGACAACTCACGCAGGCAATACGAACGCTGGTTACAAACCGTTAAGTCTTAGTTTCTTTATAATTCTGTAGGCACGATGTAACAAGCCGGTCTATGGTGGAACACTACCGTAAAGCAGATAGAAAAGTGTTGGCCTTTACACGGGAGACAACTAGCATAACGTTAGGATACTGCGGCTTCTTTTCCAAAAAGCAAACGCCCATTCAAAATCTGTAAGGTGGAATTCTACCGCCAGTTGTTAAAAGCGCCTAAGTGCTTATCAGATCTATGACACTTAGGCCCTTCAACCAAATAAAGGTAGAAATGTCCGGAAAAGCGGGATTGGAAATCTGCCACTTTGCCCGGGCCCTTGCCAAAGATTACCAAAAAAAAAAAAAGTGCAATCCGACTTTTACCTGGCGATTATCTAAGAATGAAAACTGGCATTTGTTCTGATAGGCAGACGCGATACCACCAGCTGGAGCCGACGGGAGAGAAGATCAGAGCAGTGTCTGTTTAAGCGGTTTCCTGAACCCACCTAGGAGGTTTACACCGGCGAGAAAATTTAATTACCGAGCCCAATAAATATTACCACTGCCTGTAGACGCGGGGCACGTGCCCAGAATTTTGTGTGGTTAAAAAGAAGCATGCAGATTTGTTTTTTCTGTCTGCCCGGCCTGCCACAACTGTGGAAAGAGCAAAATGGACTTAAACACTGTGAGCGGTCTGTCTGAATTATACTGTGATGATAACAACATTCCAGCGGGCGCTTATTTACCTGTCGTCAAAGGAGTTTAAATTTGTGCCTGGGTTTATTTTTGTGTTTATTTTTAGGGGCTGGAAGCGGAATTGTGGACTGACTACTCTTGTTAATGAATGAACTTGCTCTCTCGTGGCTTGTGGCAAACAAAGTAAAAACAAAAGAAGACAGAAAGACAGTAACGGCTTACAGATTGGATTAAATTTCTTCTTTAACTGTAGGACAAGGGAGACGTGTGTGTGTGTGTGTGTGTGTGTGTGTGTGTGTGTGTGTGTGTGTGTGTGTGTGTGTGTGTGTGTGTGTGTGTGTTCGCACTGAAATTTTCTCAGTATCTGAGTTTCAAAAACACCATTGCACCTGCCATGAATCAGTTGACCTAATCATGAACAGACAGGATTAAGGTAGAACTGAAGGCTGGTAGATCAGCTAGTCTGTCTGCATTGAATAGTGTTCAGCTGGACTACTCAACTTAGCAGCTGCCCCTCTCACCCCATAACCTGGTTTCTGTGGTCGTATTCAATAAGTGACATTGCAGAGAGGCCTCAGTAAAACATTGAAAATTAATACAAGCTGGTGTTGCAGTAGCATAATCGAAAAATACAGAAAGGACTTGCCGAAGTATTTATTGCCGACATTAAACCTACGTGCTGTGCATTGCCCGGAGAAATGGCAGCCATGAAAGACGGAGGGAAAAGTGCAGCCGGAAAAAAAGTCACAGGTGGCGGGCGTTTGAAGCTGAGTGTAGGAGCCAGGTATGAACGAGTTCTGCAAATTGCAAACACCTGGAGGACGTTCACCGGCATCACAGGTAGACGTGTTGTATCAGACTCCACCGTAATGTCAAGTTTCGAAACCATGCGTCTTTGGAGAACATCCGTATGTGGGCGGGTTTTGAGATTTAATGTCGATCTTCCGAGTCTGTTCAGACCGAGGGTGATTTCACTGAGGCAGGGTCATGGGGAAAGCCTGTACAACATTAATTTTGTCTGACCGATTTCAGTTTGGAAGAAAACAGGGAAGGGCAAAGTGGAAGGCTCTAAAGGCTACACGCCACTAATAGCTTTGGCGGTATTTAGTAACAATTCCGCTAAATATAGTACAGAAGTTGTGCCCCTTTTTAAATTTATTCAGAGTAAAATTGGCAATATGGGTATGTTTGTTAGCTTTGTAAATACGTTTCATGGCATGTGGACTATTTGTGTTCATGTGCGGCTGGCACAAGAGCTAGCAGACGACAGAGGAATGAGGGGGTAAATGGTCGCTGCTAGCATTGCCAAAAAGTGGAAAATTGGAGTATATTTGTTTAGGTTTATCCTACACATGAGTTTTGGGCAACTGGATTTTTTAAATGATTTTTTTGGTGTGAATTTTAAAGCTTTTCCAGGGTGACATGCGCAGCGTTATGCATAATAGGAATGTATAGCATTTTGTTTGAAATCCGGATCTGTGCTGTGTTGCCTAAAGTGTGGAATAACATGTCCATTTTTCCACTGCAAACGTGAAGTAGGAGGGGGATTGATTCGTCTCCGTGTACAAACTTTGGAACAGTCCCCGGGATACAAAGTCTCAAAGTGTTTGTTATTGTTTGCTTGCGTTTACGTCAGTTTTTGTTTTTTTTCTCTTTGGGCATCGAACAAAATATCAGTTTTCATCGTTTCACTGAGATTTGGAATCAGTGACGATTCAATGATGATCGTGGTCTTTCAATTGAGAAGTTTCTAGGTGTTCCACACGGGAGGATCTGATTTCCAAACTGGATGTGATTGCGAGACTGGACATGACACAGCATCAGCCAGGCTTGGCCGGTGTACCGACTTACAGCATCTTGTCGTAACCTTACGCATGCTGGGCAGATAGCATCCAGTAAGGGAATGGTAAAGGTTACGTCTGGGTAGCTGCCGGGTAGCCACAGAGGACGGTAGGTGTTTGCTTCAGGGTGATGGTTCAGTTTGCTGGCAAAGTTCTTGATGAGCACTTCACAAGTTCCTGCTGCAACAATTGCAAAAATATTTTGATACGCGCGGATGTATGCGCGCGCGCGCACACACACACACACACGCACGCAAGCACACGCACGCACGCACATGCACACACGCACGCACGCCCGCACACACGCCCGCGCGCTCAAACACACACACACACACACACACACACACACACACACACACACACACACACACACACACAAACGCACACTCGAGTGTTTGTCTTTGCACACATAGAACGAGAACTTTTGGGGATCAGGGGTGGGGCCGGGTGGGGGTGGGGGTGTGAGAGGCATTGGCTACTGATCTTCAAGTGGATCTTACTCTGAATACGATTCAAAGGTTAAAGCCCCGAAACTCGGCGATGCCAATTTGCAAATGATAAATTATTTCTTGTTGATTCTGCAGGTATTCGATGGTTCAGAAGTCAACATCTAACTTCTGAAACTGAAAAGAACCTGTTATGGAGCCTACTCGAATATGGCCGCGGCCGGTACACGAACCGAGACAAATGTTAGGACAACCAGAAGAACTATTACGCTCACAGAACCCAAATGCCAGATAAAGATCAAAGGTTCGGGGGTTGTTACAGTGTGAAGAGCCCAACATCCCGAACACCTTTGCGGCGTTTCATCTAGAAAACAGACCATCAAGCACCTTTGTTTCAACCCATTTGGAGTTTCATCTAGACAAACAGAACATCGATAATCAGTACACTTGGGAGAACTTAACGTGGGGATCTGCCCACCACTCCCGTTGGAAACGGGCCACCAGACAGAGAGAAAGTGCAGATGAAATCGTGAGCGGTGCACACAGGCAGATCGAGTAGCATGCTTTAGTTTCCCGCTTGACTTCTGTCTTCAGGCCCCACAATGAGTACCAAAGTCAAGTCAAAACGTCAAGACAAAAGACTTTATTCCTTTCTCCCCTACCGGGTTGGGAGAAATGGACAAATCAAAAGGGACAAGACATGCATAAATGGTGCATCAATTACATTAAACAAAAAAATACGATGCGCTCAAACAGAAGAGAGGGAAAAAATGTCAGTGAGCCCTAGATCTATGGCCACTGTGTTCCCAACACAAACCTATCCACTACGCTGTAGTATTTGATAGTACTGCCAGGGGAGATAAGCACGGACGCAAACTGCATCAACGTTGATCGAATCGGGCAGAAAACGCGTTTGTTCAGAGACATAACAACCGTGCTATGAACCTCATTACTCAGGGGCACCTTACAATTATTTGTTTTGCTTAAAAGGGCTAAATCCATCTTTGCACATAATTTACTGGAATTAAGTTCCAAACTGAAGAGAACTCCCGGCAAATGAGAGACTAATTGTCCCTGAATATGTCGATGCGCAGGCGGTATGGGTACACTAAATGACATTCTTGACTTTGTGTAGTGAGGAATAGGTCGAGGATATAGGTTTGATATGGAAACATGTTATGTCATATTTTGTACATTAGGCTACCTTTGTTGTATTTGAGGTGAGCCTCCAGAGCCCTGATATGTAAATCCCGCATTTCAGTTCTGTTTCAGTGGACGGCATGAGGACTGCGTGCGTTTGTGAGGCGTCATGTATCGTAGGCATTTGTAGGAGTAATTCCCGAACGCGTAAACGCGTCAGCTAGTGGGCCTTGGTGGGCAGAAGTCGAACGGGAAAAGAAACCACGCGAGCCGGTCGGTGCACGTGCTGTTCACGCGCCAGTGTGGGTGGGACCACTATCTCTGCTGGGACGCCCTATGCACGATGCACGTGAGGACAGCTCCACAACAGGTGAACATATCCGACAGTTCTCGGTCGGCTGTGCACCACTTCACATCAACCATACATCACCACAAACAACAACACTGAAAGACAGCAAAAATAGGAACCTTTCTCTCGGCTATACTGACATGATGTACAAAGCACCCTCAGCTTCTTTGACGACAGTGACTGACTGATCTGCTAAAGTTAAGCGGACTAATTCCATCTTTGTAAAGCCAACTTACGTTTTGGAACAGTTTCGCTTCTCAGAGTGCGGATTGGGTTGGGTTGTTCAAGACTCCGAACAAACTTTTACTTAGGCCGAGTACATTCACGTGAACTGTTGTTGTTATTGTTGTTTTCCACGACATCATAGTATAAAAACAAACAAACAAAACACAACACAAGTTTTGGTCCCAAGCCGGGATTCGAACCCACAGCCCCGATTCAGACAGATTTCTCGACCATCGGCATCTAAAGTACACCTTGATACGAGATGCCTCCTCTTCTCCCGAGATGCCAGACCGCTGTCTGTTCAGAATGTCAAACGGCCAAACAACGTTACCGCTGCGATGGAAATAGAAAATAAACAGTGCTCAAAAAGCTGCGTTCTTTGTATGGCACGTCGTGATGTGTTTCCCGTATTTACGTAACTTGGAACGGGCAGTGAGAATGTTACTGGCAGCAAAACGATTCTAAACGCATGTTTCAGGGGTCGTTTTGAAGTGAATGCCCGTTATGTTGGTTTATTTTTAGTTCTGAAATAATTTGAACCAGAGAGGGTTTTTGCCTGTTTGTTTCACAAAAACGACAATTAACAACCAACCAACAAAACAAACAAACAAAGAAACAAAACAACAACAACAACAACAACAACAACAACAATAACAACGCACACACACACACACACACACACACACACACACACACACACACACACACACACACACACACACAAGCAAGCACTGAAAACTTCCTAATGCCGGATATGCTTACAGACGAATCAAACTCACTAATGAAAAGTTCTATGGTTTATTTCGCTGGAGCCCCAAAGGTCAAATGCCAGTTCTAATTGAAGTGTGTGTCAGTCCGTCGGTGTGCGTGCGTTCGTGTGTGTGTGTGTGTGTGTGTGTGTGTGTGTGTGTGAGAGAGAGAGAGAGAGAGAGAGAGAGAGAGAGAGAGAGAGTATTTCCGAGTGCCGGGAATCTAACGGTTTCCTTTAGAAAACACAAGATGCTGGCTACCTGGAGATTGGTTCCGGTTCACTGACAGGCCACACCTGGTCTCCCTTTTCATCTTTACCGGCCCGCGGCAGGGACGAAGATCGGAGGGGAAAGGTGAATTTTGCTCACGGCACCTTTAGTGCTGAATAACACTTTCGCGCTCTTCCCGAAATAAAGTGTTGAGGGCTGACGTTTAAGTCGAGTTAACTGATTAAAACACACACACACACACACACACACACACACACACACACACACACACACGGCACACACACTGTCTCACACACACACACACACACACACTGGCACACACACTATGATCAAGCTGTGGCCCGGCGGCACAGACAGACAGACACTGAGACAGACAGACAGACAAGCCGCAGACAGACAGACAGACAGACAGACAGACAGACAGACAAGCCGCGGACAGACAGACAGACAGACACACACACACACACACACACCGGCACACCGTCACACACACACACACACCGGGCACACACACACACACACACACACACACACACTGACACGGCACACATACTTCCATCAGTTATAGTTGATAATTATGATGACACAATTTGAAGACAGCATCAACATCTAGCAGCAGCAGGGCCACGGATTAGCAGAGATCATAGCCGACAGCATTGGCTTCACTGC
>JACVVK020000031.1:2095000-2155000 GCA_018292915.2 Batillaria attramentaria | reverse complement strand
TGGAAAGCACTATGACGTGCAACAACTTCGAGTGTCACTGAGTCTGGTGTGCAGTGAACCCGACAGCACGAAGTCATTAAAACATTGAGAATGCCGGCTCAATGACAGCACCAAAATTTGTACAAGTTTTTTTTTTCTTCCTGTGTCGCTGAAATCCGCCTCCCGGTGTGCCAAAGACTGAAGTAAAGCCTTTCTCACCCACCAAAACTGAAGTAAACGATAAGATAAACAGTACACTGATGTGACTGTCCGTGCAACAACTTCAGTCAGTCACTGTGCAGTGAACCCGACGGCCGGCACGAAGTCATTAAAACGTTGAGAATGCCGGCTTAGTGACAGGGCCAAAATCAGTTTGTACAATTTTTTTTTTTTTTTTTGGTCAATTTTTTTCCTTCCCGTGTCGCTGAAATCATACTCCAGGTGTGCCAAAGAAGTAAAGCCTTTCTCACCCACCAAAACTGAAGTAAATGATAAGATAAACAGTACACTGATGTGATTGTCAGTGTAGGCCATGTGTATATCTCTGTACTGACTGCGGCTGTGGTGGTTCTGCTGCGCTTTTTTGGTACATGCAAGCTACTGTAGCTGAGTGCTGGCACTAGGACCGGCGTCATAGTAACCGATATAATTCTGAGAAACAAGGCCCGTTCCCTGCTGCTTTTGGCTTCACCACCTGCCCTTTGGCAGACGTACACCGTGACGTCAGCGAGCATGTGGGCAGCAACAGCACCTCCAGAAAACACCAAGGGAAAATCACTGTGTGATGACGCTCCTCTTTCATCGCGTTAGGGATCTGATTGGCACCGAGCTCGGTCGACACAGCAGGATCACAGTTGCAAGAACAGAATGGCGGTGATGGAAACAGACGAAAAAGAAGCCAACCGTGAAAGCAGGAGCTGGAAGTTTTGTTATGGTTGCACATGCCAGTACTGATCAGCTTTTACGTGATCACTGACAGAGCCAGCGCACTGAAGGAATCAATGGAAGTAAAAAATCACGTCAATAAAGTTTGAATTTTAAAGCTATGTAACTTTTATCAGGTATGAAACAGTCGGACACTAAAACCTAACAGGGCAAGTTTAATCATCTTTATATTTTCTTCTGTGTGTGTGTATGTGGTGTGTGTGTGTGTGTGTGTGGAGTATACATGTAAGTGGTTTGTATTTTTTCTCCTAAAATTTATGAAGAAAATGTCAAGGAGAAATGCACTCACTATTATCACCAGAGCTTTCCACATTAGTAAGCTGTCTACATGATGCCAGGTAGCTTCAAAAGACAGTGATATGCATCACCCATAGGTGGTATATTTTGAGCATTCAAGCCTTCCAGTGCCACAATATCGGCAAACAAGTTTGAAAGGGTTGTTAGACTGCTAACTTCATTCTTATAAATGTTTCAATATGATTAATATTTTCACAATTATGAGCTAGATGTGCAGCCCAATATTCATGTGCAGCCCAATATTCATGTGCAGCCCAATATTCAGTCATATATTACATGCTACATCCCAGATTTTATTTTTCATATTACATTGTACATATTCATTATTGTGGTTATACCTGAAAATTTTTTCATATGCACCATTCTGACAAGAATTTTGTTTAATTATTTCAAAACCAGACCTTCAAGTGGGGTGATGCAAAAAATACTGAAACATTTCAGCAGTGTGATGAAGTGGTGGATTCACAAGTGTGCATCTGCAAAGTACAGCAGACACGGTATACTGGGGGATGGGGGCATGTCCCCCCCCCCCGAACACACAAGAATTTTTTTTTGTAAAAACAGACTAAAATCTGCAGTTTGGTGCATTTTTAACATGATTTTTCAGTGCTTCAAGAGACAGCATTTCTTGTATCTTAATTCTTATACATAGTGATGGCCACCCTCCCCCTCACACTATTTTTCTCTCACTCTCCCTGGATTTAGACGTTTCACATAAATGACTCATTTTCAGACCAAAAATAAGGAATTCAGTAAAAATACTGAAGACAGGAAGGCCTGCAAAGCAGTATGTTGTGAGGTTTTGATTGACATCGGTCTGACTTTGTACAATGCTGATGAAAGGAACATGTTTGCTGAAATATCACAGGGTGTTAGGTTGTTTTTTAATGATTCAAAGCAAAATGGGTCCAGTTTATAACTTATTACATATATCACATGTACAATGTTTTGCAACGACGTTGTAGTGTAATGCTTGTGATAATGGATTTAAAATTACACATGTGTGCACATAATTATGCCTACACATTTTACACTGTCACGAAAGCCAAAGATTAAAGAATGAGGCGTGTTTGACTGTTAAACATACAACACAAGAATAAAACAGACAAACAATTGGTATACGCAACTTTATTTCCAAATTTTGTAGGATTTTTTCTCTGAATCTTTGTTATACACTGACTAGACAGCCACTTACACACCCACACAGTCACAATGCCTCACACACATACACACACTTTAACAAACCACCCTTAATTTACCTATCATAAAACTAATTTAAAGGCTGACAGACAGCGGCACCCCCTTCAATAAATGCTCAACATGTTGGCCACAAGGCAGGGGACACAACCATGGAATCTGGAATAAGGCAGGCTGCACTGGCAGTGTTGGCACTAGTGTGGAAGTGTATGATTGTGTGTTGAGTCGGGTGGTTGGACACTGTGTTGGGTGGGAGGGGGACAGAAGGGAGGGGGGAAGTTACACGGGTAGTGGGGTTGGGGAGGTGATAGAGGGTACGGATCCCAGGAGTAATGTTGTTCTGTGGAGAAAAAAAATAAAGGAAAGAAAAAGAAAAGTTGCTAAAAAAAATGTAAAACATTCTTTCTACACAGTAATACTTCAGTCAAAGAAAAAGTGCCATAAACACGTAAATACAACAATGTGACACATAATGCAACTTACAGACAGATAACTCTCAGTCACAATGCTCACCGTGTTTGCACAAGTTCTCACTCTCAGTGTTGTCACAACCCTTTAACCAGAGCTCTATCATCAATACCAAGATTCTGAAAAAGACACTTACAACTCAGCCACACCAGAATGTCACAACTGTATTTCCAAGTGCTGATGAACTAGGATGGAAGCAGACTGTTGTAAAGTGCATCACATATTATCATCTGAGTCCAATGAGCTGCTCAACAGGTTTATACTGCCAGTCATCCTCCTCTATGTCCTTCAGCATTTTCCTCAGCTGCTTCAGCCTCTGGTCATGAAGATCTGCAAAGCACAGTCAGCAGTGTATAAAAAATTTGTGAAAACAAAGTTTACCAATTAATGGGCGATCTAGTGTGGCCATTGCTAACTTAAAAACACAATTTAACCACTACAGAACTAACTAACTTTACATACTGGATAAACTCAAACCCACCTGACACACCCATGCAGAATTTAAAATTAATGATGTACTGCTGGTACAACCCACCTTTTTGAAGTGCATGAGTATTCATGTCGATAGCTTGCTCAAGCTGGACTTTGCTCATCACTGTGCAGCTTGCCAGATTCAACACATACTTGTCTGTGCAAAAAGAAAGGAGCAAAATTCATTTTAAGAATATTACTGATTATCGACAATGCAGACAGGTGGCTGTTTCACACACAAACACACACATACTGTGACACACGTACATATTAGACAGGGTTTTTAAAAGAAAAATCCAAAAACACAACCACGACAAACCCTCAGAGTCAAACTTGAATTGCATATTTTTGAATACCAATTTCAAATGTACAGTACATGTATGCCAACCCCCACATGTAGTCCCCCTCCCCCCTCAAATGTAAATAGTTTTAACATTCTTAACTTTCCTACCTGACCACCTCCAGTTACAGTGACGAGTGTCACCACTGCTGAGTTATTAACGCTCTACGAGACCAACTCATAAGTCATTAAGTGGAAGGAGAAGAAACTGTTTGTTACACACTGGCACTGGGCCTGTTTAATAATCCAATTCCATATGTTACATACATGTATTGTATACTAAATAAATAACTTATGTTTATAATGTTCAAAATGACACATACTGCTGCTTGGGCCGGTTCTGGCTGCCTCTGACGGCTGAAGATGAGGCTGGGTCAGAAGCTGAACCAAAAGTGCATTTGACATGATGATCACCAACCAGCAGACCCTCTTTCACAGCCTTCAGTACGTCAGCCTAAGTTCAGGCCACTTTCATCGATCAGTCGACCTGTTCCAAATAAAGACAATATCATATTGGTGATATGATACATGCATAACGTCCTAACGTTACCAGTTAATCTTTAAAGACGTGAACATGACACTCACTTGTTGTTCAGTTCTGGTTTTTGCAGACATGAGTTGTGTAAAAAGTATGAACTGAAAGAAGCCATCGATTTTGAGAATAAAAAATAACAGCACAATAAAAGAAAATATGACAGTACTTTGAAATTTTATGAAACTCACATTTCACATTTTTTTCTTTCTTGTTTTTTGATTCCATAATTTTGAGTTTTGGTGAGAACTTTTTAATTTTTCAAGAAGGGAGAGAACTCCTTTTACCGAGGCTTGGTTCCTGAGGAGACCACAAGAATGTCCTAAACATTCAACAAGTTTTTCCAGTTTCCTAGTAAGTTTAACCAGCAGCTAGCGTAGGATGTCTATATGTTAACTCGCTTCTGTGACAGTATCTGGCCTGTTAGGATGCTGCGCAGATTTCGCGTAGAACTAAAGTAAAAGAACTCGGGTCCCAACCTACAAACGGAAAACGAAGCAGAAGTGCCAAATGTCGATCCTGCTCAGACTGAGCATTTGAACGCATTTGATCGAATCCCTTCAGTTTTGTTGCACCTGTGCTGGTAAATTTGAACAGAAATTTTGCATTTCCCGCTGTTCTTGATCAGCCCTGTCCATGTTTGCGGTCACTGGTCAATATTGACAATAACAATGTCAACGAGAAAGCAGCTGATGTCATTTTCATGACAACATTCTAACAGGATGTTGCCGGCAGAGCTGCTGGTAATGTGGGGCCGCTTAGATAAAGTGAAATTTGTAGGCAGCTTACATGTTGAAACAGGCAGTACATACAGTGGGTCGCAAGGTGGATCTGACCCCTTCCAGTTCAAATTCATCTGCTCACATGGTAAATCATTAAAAGTTGCAAGCAGATCTCAAGATGATGAAGGGTGTTTATCATATGTTTGGTCTGATGCTCTTAGCCCTCCTACTGCCTGCTATTAATCTGATGTGTAAGACATTGTTTCTCTTTTTTGTACTTAGGACTGCCAGTCAGAGAGTCAGTCAGACATCAGCATCATGGGTCATGAAGTGGTTGGAACATGGCGCCAGGTTTTTCACTGGGGACCCTTCTTGGCACTGGCAGTGATTTTTACCATTAGCACTGTAGCAATCAAGTGTGACCTCATGTGGTGGCCACCTTTCCGAACTGTCGGTGGTGCTGTGAATCTCATCATCTTCTTGACATGGGTGTTACTGACACTGTACAACTACTTTATGGCCATGTTCAAGGGGCCTGGCTTTGTGCCACTGGGCTGGAAGCCAGTAAGTATAACTGTATTAAACGTATAATTTTTTAAAATTAATTTGGGTGTAAAAGAGTCAAAACCTATGCAGTATTATATTGCAGTTTAACATTTAATTCTCTATGTTTCACGGGTCCTACTAATTACCGAAAACAACCGAAAACAACTCTAAATACGGGTAGAACACAGTTAAAACATACAAATAACAACACATAATCATGATTAAAGGTGAAAAAAGAGGCCTTGAACTAGTTAAAAGGAAAAAAAGTACTTATTCACTCCAAGAGAACAGGACGAAATGAACCTCTCTCAAGGGAAGCGACTCTGGTCCGGACTGGTTATTTTCTGCAATGTCACGTTTTTGGCTCACTTGTGTAACAAAGTGAGTCTATGTAATAGCCCTCCGTCGTCTGTCTGTGTGTGTGTGTGTGTGTGTGTGTATGTGTGTGTGTGTGTGTGTGTGTCTGTCTGTCTGTCTGTCTGTGTGTCCACAGTAAACCTTAACATTGGCTTTTTCTCAGAATCTACAAATAGCAGAGGCACCAAACTTGGCCTGCTGATAGACAGCCATGAGACCTTTCAAAACATACCATATTGATTGACCTTGACCCAAGGTCAAGGCCACTAAAGCTGTCTGTTTGCTAGTTTTCATTGGCATTTTCTCAGAATCTAGAAAAGCCAGAGACGTCAAACTTTGCATGATGATAGACATTGACAACACCTTTACTGACATACCTGTATTCAGTGACTTTGAGTCAAGGTCAAGGCCATAAAAGCTCTTTAGCGGAAACCTTCCAAAAACCTTAACATTGGCATTTTCTCAGAAACAATGAATAGCAGAGGCACCTAACTTGGCGTGCTGATAGACAGCCGTAAGACCTTTCAAAAAATACCATATTGACTGACCTTGATCCAAGGTCAAGGTCACCAAAGCTGTCTGTTTGGAAATTTTACATTGGCGTTTTCTCAGAATCCAGAAAAGCCAGAGACATCAAACTTTGCATGATGATAGACATTGACAGCAACTTTACTGACATACCTGTATTTAGTGTCTTTGAGTCAAGGTCAAGGCCATACAAGCTGTTTGCGGAAATGCTTCCAAAACCTTAACATTGGCATTTTCTCAGAAACAATAAATGGTAGAAGCATCAAACCTGGTTTGCTGATAGACAGCAGTAAGACTTTCCAAGACATACCGTTTGAATGACCTTGACCTTCAGTCAAGGTCACTAAATCTGTCTCACTGGAAATTTACAATTGCCATTTTCTCAAAATCTAGGGACACTAGAGGCATCAAACTTTGCATGATGATAGACATTGACAAAACCTGTACTGGCATACTTGTATTCAATTTCCTTGAGTCAAGCTCAAGGCCACTCAAATTGTTTTGCGGAGACCTTAACGTTAGCATTTTCTTGGAAACAACAAATAGCAGAGGCACCAAACAAGGCACAGCGATAGGCAGCAATGAGACCTATGCAGACATAGCCTTTTGAATGACCTTGACTCAAGGTCAAGGTCAATACAGCTGTCTGTTGTGAATTTTACATTACCATTTGTACAGAAGCTGCAAAAACTAGAGCTATCAAACATGGCATAAAGATAGTCATTGATAAGCCCTTTACTTACAGATCTCATTTGAATGACCTTGACCCAAAGTCAAGGTGATACAAGCTGTCCTTGGAAAATTGTTATGTTGCCATTAACCATTTTCTTAGGAACTATGAACACAAGAGACATCTTACTTCAGGATAGACAGTGATAGCTTTACATACTCTTTTGAATGACCTTGACCCATCTCACAAGTGAGCCAAGGAGGCTTTGCCCCTCTAGTTTCTTTATCATTTTATCTTTTTAGCTTTTTAAGGCCTCTTTTTTACCTTAAATAATGTTTGTGTGTTGTTATTTCTATGTTTTAACCGCGTTCTATCCGTATTAAGAGTTGTTTTCGGTTGTTTTCGGTAATTAGTAGGACTGCGTTTCACAGGTCAGTCAGCACAGTTGATTCTTACACACAGTGCACGCTTGCGCATTGCCACACATACATCTCACACACATACACACACAAACATCAGTCCTCATGTGCATAGTGTTGACACAGTTACAATAAACTGTGCCGATTTAATAATTTATAACATGACAGTGTTGTGGCTATTTGTACAGAAGAATCCTGAAGCTATGAGATATCTGCAGTATTGTGACTTCTGCAAGGGTTACAAGGCTCCCAGGTCTCATCATTGCAGAAAGTGTGACAGGTATGCTTGTTTTTAACAGTTTCATCAATTTTCAGAAGACTGCATTGGACAGGATGTATTTTAAAAGTATCTGGACTGATCGGCGCGATCATACTTATGTCTTATGAGCTGTGATCTCAAAACGTGTGGGTGGCATCCTATGCAGGTCTTATAGTGTCAGTCTTACGTTTAGCTCCTCACCACTGCTATCTTTAGTTTTAGGTTTTATCTGGCGCATTTCAATCTATCCTTTTGTTTTGGGTTTTTGCACTGGTACTTGTTCTTGGTTTTTAATCTTGGTCTCTGTCTATCCTTTATTTTTTCTACTCATGCAGTTGTGTGTGTGTGTGTGTGTGTGTGTGTGTGCTCTTTTACTTTTTTAGTTGTTCTTAAGTAGCGTACATTGAATGAATGTTTTTTTTTGTTTTGTTTTTGTTGTTGTTGTTGTTTTAGATTGTAAGGCGCCTACAGCTTGTTCCCCGGCGATAGGTGCCCTCTAAATATTATTATTACTACACTGTACAGTGTACCTCAGCAATGTGAGCACCAGTGACTGAATTTTTGCTGACCTGGATATCAGCTGCAAATCTATTTTTCAGGTGTGTTATGAAGATGGACCACCACTGTCCATGGATCAACACTTGCTGTGGCCATTTCAACCATGCCAACTTTGTCTGGTTCCTGCTGTTCGCACCGTTTGGCTGCATGCACGCCATCTGCATCCTTATTCCATGCATTTATAGAGCAATCAATTTTGTAAGTTTTTCGTGCATTGTGTGCATTGTGCACTGGCATTTTTATTATTATTAAAGTGGAAATTTGTTTTACTGCGGGCTTTTCTCTAGTTGTTGTTATCGTTATTTTACATTATTGAAATTGATAATGGTATGTCTGCATACTCCAATTATTGTCAGTTCTATTTAACTTTCTGTTCACTTTCCTGATTTACACAGTCCTTCTAAACACAGAAACTTGAACAGGTATTACTGAAATAGTTACTGGAACACTTACCCATTATTTGGTTTACATGATTCCTTGAATGTAAATTTTGTTTAGCCACTGTCCTGAAACAAAGACTATATATATCAATTTGTTCTAATTGTGTTAACTTATGTGCAGCAATACTACTTCTACAACCGTCGAAATGAGCCCCTTGTTTACCTTGGCGTATCAGGGTTCGTGTTGACAATGTTCAGTATTGGGTTGGCCATTGGTGTCATCATTGCAGTAGGCATGCTCTTTTACATTCAGGTAAGCTCATACTTCAGGTGTGGGTAATAAAGTTGATTAAACGATTCACAGTCTTCTTCTGTATAGTCGATTTTCATTAATTATGGCTGCCAGTACAGTACACCAGTAACTGGGTTAACCATATAGCTACTTAAACTTTCCTGAAATTTGTGTCTCAGAATCAGATACATGTACATGGGTGTGTGAGTGTGCAAGTGTGTGACTTTGAGGTTATGGATTGATATGCAAATCTTATGTAAAGGTTTTGTCATAGATCTGTATTTTGTTCAGATAAAAAGTGTCTGGAAAAATGAGACGGGCATCGAATCATGGATAATTGACAAGGTAAGACTTAACTCTTTGACGACGGAGTGCAATTTCTGACACATCTTATCTATAGGAAATCGTGTGTCAGAAATTGCGCTCCGTCGTCAAAGAGTTGAGACTAGTGATAGTAGTAAGCTGAAGTTAACAACAAGAAAATAAACAGAACAAATTCAAAACATGAGCAAAACAAAAAAGTGCACAAAAGTTCATAAGGTAGACATGCTTTCCACAGTTTGTAATGCAACTTGTAAGAGAAATATATTCTTGTAATTCTTTCAGTTTAGTTCAAAATCACTGTATTGTCTGTTTTGAAATATAACATTTTCAAACAGAAATTTGTCACCAGACCCATGCAGTTGCTCCGTTCATTATAATAATGATCCTAATATAAAATAAGTCAAATAAGCACACACGCACGCACGCACACATGCATGCACACACGGATATAATACAAAATAAAAGTCAGACTAAGAACGAGATAACTAAGTGAGATACAATTAAGCTTATCAGTTACATCACAGTGTTGCAAGTATCAAATAAATGAATGAACACAGTTTAATGTGAAGTTTAATATTGCTTGTTCCAGGCATATGACAGGGATAGAACAGAGGAGGAGGGCCCTTTTATATACCCGTACAACTTGGGCTGGCGGCGTAACCTGAAGGAAGTGTTCACCTGGACAGGGAGGCCAGTGTCTGATGGCTTCACATGGAATGTAGTGGAAGGTTGCGACCAGTACACTTTGACTGTAAGTCTGTCAGTCGATAAATAAATTGCCAACGACAGCAAAGTGCTGGCAGGAATCAATAATTGTAATACATAGTTTTCCAGCCTGACAGAGATCTATGTCCTGTCTCTGCTCTAGATTCACTATGGAAGAAATATGTAAAGTGAAACACAGCTTCTTTTTTCTTGAATACCATGGCTCAAAATCTTCCACCCCATGATGCTTGTAATGTCATATGGGGCAGTCTGACTTCATGTTTGAGGACTTGCATGTTAGTATCTAGGCAGTGTTTTACTTTTGGGTGCCATGAGAGGCTACGAAAAGCCTTTAAAAATGCTAAAATTTGTTCTCTTAAGTGGGGTGTTGCCCGTGTGTGTTCCCCCAGCAGGGTGTTGCCTCTGCGTCCCAACCTAGGTTCCAGTCTTTTCATTCCTCAGCAATTCCCCATCCTGATATATATATATATATATATATATATATATATATATATATATATATATATATGCTGCTTTCTGTTCTTTTGTTTACTCTAGTACACACATTCTTCCTTTTAGTTTTACAAATGTTAAGGAAATGCTCAGTGAATTTATCCTGTGGTGTTTTCAGCTGGAGCAGATCAAGCAAAAAGCTGAGAAAAGAGAACGCACCATGCAGTGTACCATTGTAGAGGCCTACTCTGGCCGCCTCTTTCCCTGCTCCAAAGGACTGAAGGTTGCCTGCTGTATACCGTGCACAGACGAGCCGCGCATAACGCTCAAGCCAGGAGACAGGGTTCTAGTCACTCGGTGGAAGAAGTATGATGGTTTACACACTACTCTTTCTAAAGTACTGCCGTGTAATGGTAAAAGACAGTAAATCCATGCCGCCATTTTAGGGGAAAAAGGGGTGATTTCAGGATGAAAGGGGGTGCATCTCGGCTGTGTGGCAACAGCCTCCCCATTGGGCCCATAGGATGCCCGCTGCGGGTAGGAGCCAACCTAGGTAGGAAAAATCCTACCTGCCTTGGCCGGGATTCGAACCCGGGTCTCCCGGTCCATGATCTGAAGTGCTAACTACTACATTACGGGGGCCGGAGAGAAGTATTCATTAGTTCGAACATCCCTCGTAAAATAATTGGATTTAAGACAATATCTTCTTTGTGACCACAGTCATGGCTATCTAACTTGTGTGTGTTGACAAGCATATTCTTTTATCATGTTGATTTCACTGACATGTACTGACGTTTTTTTTTTTCTTCAGGCGCTGGCTTTATGGTACCAAGTTATTATCAACAGAAGAACGCCAGGGTAAAGGCACACACACACACACACACACACACACACACACACACACACACACACACACACACACACACACACACACACACACACACACGCACACACACACACACACCGGCACACATGCGCACATTCACACTCTTTCTCTCTGTCAGTCCCTTGCATTTGGCAAATTCTTTTTCTTCAGCAAAAGTGTAGCTTATTCATTCATTTGCAGTTTAACCATGCATCACACAGTCCTTGAAATCCAATAATACCTAGTTTTGTTTGCTTGCAGTAAAACAACGCATTCGTGGCTGGTTTCCAAGGAGGTGTGCAAGAGAGATCATGGACGACAATGAGAACATAGATGAGAAAAAAGATATGTAGTACTAGGTAATATACAGTGAAAAATCTGTGATGTTGAATGCATTTTGGAGGGTATTTCTCCAGTTTTGTTCACACCTCTTCAGAGCATGTTTTGATCAAATCAGCTTGGTGATAAACATTGAGTGAGTGTTTTTATGATGATTGTGCATGAGGGAATCATCCGGCAGCGTTTGATCACTTGACTTATTTCAGCATTTGTGGTTCACGATGCATAGGCACTTGCCATTTGATACGTGTGGACTAGTCGAAACGCACAAGTCTTGGGTATTTTCAAAAGACATGTACATGTATTTTAAAGCACGACATAGGGACTTCGTTTGTAGTTGGGAACCTTTGGCTCGACTGGCAGATCACACCGGCAATGCCACTGCATAGTACATGCAGGGGTGCCAGAGTTCCGATTTCGAATTTGCGATAAGCTGTCTTGACACCCCCCCCCCCCCCCCCCCCCCCCCAGTCAATTTTTTCAGCGTTCCTAGTATTCCGATTTTGAGGGCCAATTCAGTTTCAGGACTGCTGCGGTAAGCTGTCTTGCCCCCCCCCCCCCCCCCCCCCAGTCAATTTTTTCAGCGTTCCTTGTATTTCGATTTTGAGGGCCAATCCAGTTTCAGGAATGCTGCGGTAAGCTGTCTTGCTGTCCCCCCCCTTGTCATTTTCTTCTGGCTTTCCTTGCATTCCGAGTCGTGGCTTTTCAGATTTGGCAAAACATCTTGAAGTGGTTTCAGATTTGTAGGTCCCGAGTTGCTAGCACCCCCTGTACATGTATTGCATTCCTGTAAATCTTCATCATGGGAAAAATGCTGTTTTGGAATCTGTAGAATAATCATTGCAGAAAGTTCTCTCCTATATACTGTATGCCACAGGGTATGTTTTCCAATCTCGTTTCACAGAAAAACTATACAGAAAAACTATTGTGGCACTTTCAAACTTCTGTTTGCTGCTTTATTGTGTGGTATTGGCTTCAAAGTAAGTCCTTTTTGTTTCTCTGACTTTCTGATTCCTTTCAGGTCTCATTTGCTGGTTTTAACTTTAGATTTCACGGCATCAAAATATAATGTATATTCACGATATTGAATTTTCCTGAATAATATGTGAAATCCAATTCAATTTTCAAGCGTGACATTTTGGCACCAACCTGAAATTTAGTCTTTTTCAGTGTACTTCTTTTGGCGTTGGTTTTGTCAATCACCCAGATTTATATTTTTGTAACTTGGCTTGTAGAAGCAAATAAAACTTGCTGGTTTTCATTTCGTTGGTATAGTTGTTGTAAATATTGATCTTTGCAGCATGTAGTGTTTGTTGCCCATGACATTCATCTCTCAGTCAGGTGATGCTGGTTCTGGTGTGAATGATGGTTTTTGATGTTTTAAACCTCGCTGGTGGGCAGTGATGATTTGGGAGTTGCACGTGGTTTGATAAAAGTATCAGGGGTAAAATCTTCCACCTTTCGGCGGATTTCCACCTTTAGCTAAACATTCCCCCCCCCCCCCCCACCCCAAAAGTGTAGTTCCAGCTCTGAAGCACTGAAAGTCAAATAAAGCGACATAAAAGGGACAGAAACCACTTGTTTGTGTCCTGAGGAAGGCGAAAGCCAAAACGTTGACCCCTGCCATCCTTTGTGAAAGTTAAGTGGTTTCTGTCGCTTTTATTTGTTTAACTTGTAACCATTTTGCAGTCATTACCGTTTCATTGAGAGTCATTCCAAAACGTACCAAACTGCACAGATATTTGTCAAATTCTAAAAAGTTTCCTCCCCAAAAAGTGTCACTGAAGCACTTACATCGTACAAAAATGCAACACAGATTGGGGGCGGTCGGTGGTCTAGTGGTTAAGAGACCTGTCACCAATGCGAGAGGTCAGGGGTTCGAGTCCCACTCGGGGCAAAGAATTTTTCCTTCTCGTATGTGGCACCGTTCATTCGGGCCGATCGTCGGGGGTTCTCTCCGGGTACTCCGGCTTCCTCCCCCTCTGCTTTGGAAATATTCAGCCCACCAAATTTGAAAAATAAATGCAATTCTAAATCCTGAAATTTAAATAGCTGAGCTGACCCTTCGCACCACGTGATTGTAATGTGTTTATGTCCAGTGTGTGAGAGAATGCGTGTGATTCATGTGAGCGTGCGTGTTGGGTTCAGTTCGCGGCACTTTGAGCTGATTCATGAAATTGGGTAAAGCGCCTGTACAATACTCATTATTATTATCATCATTATAATCATCATTTTAGTCTAATCTAAAAAAAAAAAAAGTTCTGGGGGAGCATTCCCCCATACACCCCTAGCATGATGCTTCTACTTTGGGGACATGCGCGCATGCCTTTGCCATTTTGTTGTGAAATGCTGCACTCTTTTCCTCCTTTTGGGCCAAGGACCATTTCAAGCCCTTTATATCTGCATTAGGGGGAGCCGGGGTGGACAAACTGTAGAGCATTGGACTTCTAATGCTCGGGTCATGAGTTCATATCCCGGCTTGGGCCAAATATTTGTGCTGGCTCTTTCATCGTTGTCCCGTCTTTGATATCACCCGTATGTGGTGGAAAGGATGTTAAACTTCCAAACACCCACCCCCTTACATCTGCATTAGTCGGTAGTAACCGACCAGCACATGCCTCATATCAAATTACAGTTTGACTGTCAAACTGTCGCTGCCCATCTGTGGTCTTTGAATCAAAAGCATCATTTTCTTTATGGGTACATGTGCGCTTTTGGGGCAGCAGTATTTTACTCATCTTTGATTTTTCTCTGTTTTGTTGTTGTTGTTGTTGTTGCTATTTCCGTATAATTTGTTACTATTATGCAGAGCTTTGTAGTTGCAAGACATGTTTCAGACTGTAGTATATAATTGGTGATTGTAACTGGTACTTTTTGTCTTTATTGTAAATTGTTTGCAGTGTTACATTATCTCAGCATATAATGTGATAAACAGATTTTGGAAAATAGCAGCAAAATATGGGGTTGATTGTTGCACTTTTCCCACCTTTTTTTTTTTTTTTTTCGTTTGGAGTGGGATGGGGCAATTTTTTGGTAAAGCGCTCCTTTCCTTAGCACACAACATTTTCATGCATGCATGTGATTATGTAGTTACTGTTTGTGTCATGTAGATAATGTTGTCATTGGCTTGTTTCATGAGAACACAGATGCGAAATAGGCGATTGTGTTAACCTCAGGTAATTGTGATCAATTATGGTCATTGTGACACGTTGGGGCAATTCACTTTGGAGAACAGCTCAGAAGTAAAATGGGTGTACACAATCCTATGTTATTCTCAAAAGTTAGGTGCAGTATACATAGCTATGATGGAATACACATATTTCTGCCCACCAAGGGTGGTTTCAAGGATGGATATATCTTTTGGACTTTTATGGAAACTGTCTATACGGACCATTACATCAAGTTTCAGAACTGAGCTAACCAAAGGAGACCACAGTGAAACAATACGGAAAGCTGGGTTGTGTACGTGGAATCAATGCTTAGATATCTTTGATTCTTGTTTCTGATCTCACTGCAGCTGTACGAAGTCCAGTGTAATCCAAATTTGTATAGCAGTCTTGATTTTGTTTCGTGTGCACTGTAAGCTGTATGTGAAGCTGTCTTGGTGTCAGCCCATGCTCACGAGAATCAGCTCATGCGTACATGTCTACTATTTCCATTGTTGATTACTGAGTGTATCCAAAGTTGATATTCTGATTCTACCTCTTGTTTTGACGGCATCTCTCACAAGTGTACATTGACCACAGAATTGAAATTGACACCTTGGAACTAGTTTTGCAGTGTGGTTTTTTAATTCAGTTTATCATTTTATCCAAGTAGTCCATGAAAGCCACCTTTTTTTCAATCCTGTCGGAGTTAACTTTGATCAGTTGGGGTAAGCATAACACTGTAGCAGCCCTATTCTCATGGTAACTTGCACGATTGGTTATGAACAGTTTTGTTTTGTTTAAAAGCCCTTGCAGTTGAGAGTGCATGAGTACATGAGACATTGTCTGACAGGTATCACACTGTCAGTGTGGGATTTCATAAGTGCCTTTTGATTTGGGTGATCTCTCTATTACAGGTCTCATTTGTTTCCACTCATCACTATCTGTTTGATGTTTCATATCATGTGCACTCCGTCCACTTTTGCATCTGTTTTTGGTGTGAGTCACAGACGTATAGAGATAGACGCACCGCGGTGCCGGAAAAGTGCCGCCACCGCGCGCCATGTTGCTAGTACCTGGAAGTGCCAGCTGTTTACATAGCGCACATAGCATTGGCCAGACGCTATCAGCTGTTTACATAGCGCGCATAGCATTGGTCCGCTTTATCTTACGTCACATTTCTGATGACGTCTTTCTAAAGAACTTTGTATTTCGAACGAGGCGTCCTATACACAGAGCCTCTGAGTTCTGGTACATGTATTAGTAAGATGGCCGCGATAGTGACACTCGCAAGCAGCGGTGGAAGCGTGCGGCGGTGCGTCTATCTCTTTACGTCTGTGGTGTGAGTGCATTTCAATATTGTTTGGTTGATTTGGTCAGGTTCCTTCTTCAGTACTCCACGGCAGAACAGTAAGAAATGTTACTTTGTCAAGCAGGATTTGGAGTTTAATGGCTATTTGAAGTCGCCTGTCATGCACAGTTTGCTAGCTGTTAGGAACTTTTGAAGCTGTTCAGCTTTTCTGTTGGGTTAAAATCACATGTTAAAATGCACCCACCACTGCTTGTTGGGTGAAAAATAATAATGTTCACATTCTTCCCCTTTCCCATGGTGTGTCCCTTACTCATCTTAGGTTTTGCCATTCACATTTTTATCTAAAACATTTACTACCATAAACACTTTGCATTTTTTTCATGGATACTTCTGTACTTTTGATGTAGGTAATAATATGTTTATTGATTTTGTTTGTTTATTTATCAGTAGTTTTTTTGACTGTGTTGGTCTTGTGAAGACAGGCATAATAATAATAGTAAATACACATATCAACAGAACGTACATTTATCCGACTGGAAAAGCACTCTTGTCTTCAACTGCCATTGATACAAATAGCACTGCTCCTAATTTGAAGGTACAGTACAACTTCTTTTGGGCGACCACTCCTCTGGCCAGATAAGAGTGGTCTTAAAAGAGAGGTGGCCACCCAAAAAGAAGCTTCAGACAGTGAAGAAGTGCAACCCAGTATCATTGTAACATTGGTCTGCACAGGCAGGTGGTCTCCCAAAGGGGTGGCCGCCCAAAAGAGGTTCTACTGTACTGCTAACCTAGCCCATCAGAGTCATTTCACTTCAGTGTAGAAACATTTGAACCAGCGCCATGCAGTGTGCCAGATGAGGTGTGCAGAACTCATACTGTCTTGGTGGCAATGAGTCGCTTGATCAGTAATTTTACAGATCGACGATTTCAACATGTGCAGTAGGTCGCTGGTCATATTCAACGTTCAGTGTTCAAAAGTTAAAACAAGAAACAATTGGGATTTGGGCATGTGTGTGCATAACTGTGTGTTCAGATTTTGTGCAGTGTCACCTTTTTCTGTGTACGATTGGATTATGGGTACATGTACTGAAATGCTTGAGCTTGTTGCCAGCAGATGACTGGATGGTAAATGGAATAAATTTCTTCTGCTAAATTGGTGTGTCATAACGAATTTTACTGGCTGTCTACTCGGGGGGGGGGGGGGGGTGGGGGGGGGGGGGTGTAATCAAAATGGACGCCCTTTTTCCATTGCTATGCCGCTTTGACAATTGCTCTCATCTACAGCCGTTATTTAAAAAACATGAGCACATCTTTAGACTTGAGTACCGCACTAGTACAAGTTGGTTTCAGTGTGGTAAACGGCCCCTTTTTATCATTCTGACAACTGATAATCCAAAGTGTTTTTACAGTGCGATGGCGTTTTGAGTTTGGAAAAACACGGTTCTGTGGTGTGGGAACCCCCTGATTCAGATTGGCAGTGCAATGATTTGGAGCGGCAGAGCAGCGGAAAAACACCCATCCATTTTGTTTCAACCCTGCGGTATAGGTGTTTGTCAAAACAAAATAACTGAAGTACAATTTTTTAAAAAGTCAACAACAAAACAATCCATCGCGCTTGCTTCATCCCCGCGCACACAGAAAAAAAAAAGAGAGAGAGAGCGCGCAGTACCTCCAAGCTACCGCGGCTGCGTTCTCGTTGACAACACTGCGGTACCTCTTCGCTATCGCGGCCACATACCCTGAGGTTTCTTGTGCCATTCCAGAATTTGTCATTTTGAAAATGCTTCCGTCGTCTACTTCCGGTTTTGTAAGAAATGGAGAAGGACAGCGATATTCTCAGCAAATACAGAGCTGTGACCAACAAACTGAAGAAGTAAGCACAGCCATAAACACCTCCTTTGGCGTATCCATGTATTTCCACTCGTCTAATCTGAAAACATCTACCGTGTACGGGCGACATTTCATAACAAGTGGAGTTAACTTCGGTGTCCAATTCTGGTTCTGATTCACTTTAGAACATCAGATCGGGTAGTATTCTAGACTACGGCTCAGATCCAACATGGTTCTGATTCTGAAGAATCTGAATGACAAGAGAAAATGCTAGTTACCCTAGTAGGTAACCGAGGGGTAAGGCAGTGTGTTCAGTCTGCAACACCTAACCTGTTTGCCTTATCTTCTCTACATCTCTTAGAAATACAGATTGACTGCTGAACATACAGATCTCTGTCACCAATATAGCCACAAACCTTTCTGGTTTTATTGGGTGGAAATAAACTGCAATGACAGGTGATGTTAGCATACAGTGAGCATACAAGTTATAAATACAGACATAATGATTGTTCCTTTTGCACAGGCGCTTCCTGAAGAAACCAAATGTAGCAGAAGGGAGTGAGCAGTTCTGTGAGTATACGTTTCTCATGATATTGAATTGTTTATACTTATCTAACATGAGTGAGTTTGATTGCTGATAATAAAAACTTGCATGTCACTGACACTAGTGTCGGCCATGAGAAGTGTGAATTGATCGTGGTGTTTGTTTTACACAGATTTACTGGAAGAACAAAACAGTGTACTATACAACATGTACACATTATACATAATTGGTGTGTGTATAAGTCTGCATGTGTGTAGTTAAAATTGTGTGTGTGTGTGTGTGTGTGGTGTGTGTGTGTGTGTGTGTGTGTGTGTGAGAGAGAGAGAGAGAGAGAGAGAGAGAAGCACCAACGAAGTTTGATTGTTTTTCTTCTTCCTCCAGCAAGTCTTGCCAAAACTTTGAAAATACAAGAATGCCCACAGTATGCTGGATTCTGTTACCTGGCACAAGCAAGGTTTGTATGGCTTTTTCTGATGAATATATTCTTGGCTTTTGATTGTGAAGGTCACTTACCACCGGAGGGCAGTCAGCATTTCGCGACATGAGTTTGATTTCTCTGGTCACTATAGCCAGTTGAGTGACCACAGGAAGCACTCTGTGCAACTTTAGGTGGCATTTAGTTTCCTTCACAGGTTATTAAAGTCTTAAAAATCAAAACTTGCTCAGGGCTGCTGTCTGATGTTTACACATTTGTTCTTTCTGGTTCCGTACACTTTTTTAATTTTATTTACCCCTTGCTTTTTCTGTTGCAAAATTCAAAACATCAGCGCGACCCCTGTTATAGTGATCAGCTAAGTGTGTAAGTGGATCAGCAGTTATTTGCACAATAATGATAGTAATAGTAATAATAATAGAAGGAAGGATAAACAGGAGAGATGACTAGAATCTGTGCCTGTTTTTGTTCTGTCTTATGGCTTACTGTCTGCCAATCACCTTTAATTGACCTACGGGATGAATAAAGTATTTTGAACTGAATTGAATATTGTAGATGACAAACATACTACATGGTGTGCCAGAAAAGAGGAGTTATGAATGTTGATATTGTCTGTGTCAGATGTGAACACACACTGTCCAACCCTGCGGGTGAGGCTCAGGCCTTGATGGATGCAGCTCGCTCTTTCCTCGGAGCCGAACAAACGGACACAGAACTGCGCTGCCCGTCTTTTCAGGAACACCTCACTGCCTCCATTAACTGTTACAGCCACGCTATTAGGGTATGAATACATCTTGCTTAGATCTGATGAGGTGAATTGGATGATGTGTTTTTGAATGGTTGTGTTGTGCGTAAATTCAAGTACATGAGTACATGTATGTAAATGGTGTGGTGCAGTGTTGCTCAAATTAAAATAAAAAGAAAAAAGTTTAATTCAGTGTGTTTTTCTTTGCTTGTGCTCTGTAGGTTTTCTGATACTATTGATAAAGGTTTTTGCCCATCATTACATTATACATATCAACTTATGTGTTTTGGCATTCTCCCAGTCCCTGTCAGTAGATGGGGTAGGAGGGTGGGTGTGTGGTTGGGAGTTTAACGCCCTTTTCCACCACGAATGGGTGATATCAAAGATGGGGCAATGAGAAAGAGGACAACACAAATATTTGGCCTGGGCCTGGATTCAAACTCATGACCCAAGCATTGCGGATTGGAAACTGGATCTTGCAATTAGTCTGTTACAGATGCATTTAATACTTAGTACTATCACTATCAGACAGATACTGGGGGATTTGCCTGTCATGCTCATTGTTTGATAGCAAATTGGTTTGTTTTTTTCCTCAGGTTCATATTGAAAACAAGCAGACGGCTCTTGCTGCAGCACTGTGCCTTGAACTTGGGAATGTGCTTCGAGTAAGTGCAGCCGCTACCGTCGCATCTCTAGAACCTGTGTAGTTTATTTGTCAGTTCTTGTTTATCTCCATGTTGGAATGTTGTGAAGGATTCATGAATATTCATTTCTTTCTTGAGTTTTAAGGTTTTGCCACAGTGTGTACGTAGTAAACAATTCATCACGGTGAAGTCCAGAAATTCGTGTTACACTGGTTCCCATAATTATGAAAACATCGGTATTTGTTCATTGAGTGAGAATGTGTGTACATAAGCACCCAGAGATGCAGGCACCTGTGTGTGTGTGTATGTGTGTGTGTGTGTGTGTGTGTGTTTATGTGTAGGCGTGTTGGAGTGACTAGCATTTTGTACCGATATATAATTATCTGCTCCAGTCTTGTTGATCCAGTCTAGTTTTAGGTTGTCATTATGTGTTTGTCATTTGTTTGAAATTCCCACCAAAACAGAAAAAAAGTCATCACGACATCAGTAGCTAATCTGTCATACTGGATACGCCTGTTTATGGTCCTCCTTGTTGCAAGGGTGACATCACTCATGATTCATATTTGGATCTGTAATTTCATTTTGTTGTTTTTGTCTCCAGAGTTTTAACAAACATGGAGAAGCCACAGCACACTACCAGAGAGCAGCAGAATTGCAGTCACAGGTGAGAGTGCTCTAAGACAGTGTTTTGGAATCTCACGGATACAGTAGTGACAGCATCTGTCTAAAACACTGTTGTCTTTAACACTTTTGGAGTTGATCATCTTTTCATTGCTGTCCCGGTGCTGTTCAGCCAAGTGGGAGCAAGACTTATGCCTCACAGTAATACTAATCGACGACTCCACTTCTGTCAATCAGAAGGAGTGAGACCTCAGAATTCAGCCAGACGTGTGCTGTGGCATACTGAGCAAGACCATGGCTTGGTCCGGCAAACTTTCTTGCCAGACTTTATAAAGAGGGAAGCACATGTAGTTTGATGTGACTGAAACGTGGAAAGAAAGCAGTAAGTCCGTTGACATCATTTGAGGAAAAAGGCAATTACGTCAGTCTCTTTCATCTTGAAATCACCCCTTTTTCAATAAAATGACGTCGTGGATGTACCGTGTTTTTGGAATACACGGCAGAGCAAAGGGGCGGGCTTTGGCCTCGGGGCCTGCAGAGTGGAGTCGTGTATTCATAATTATTAATAGTACTTTTCTAACTGTTTTAATTATTCAATTAAAAAAATCCAGCTGAATGCTTCATAATCATTGGCGCGAAGATCACAAGGATGCTAACTTTTGTGAACTGTAAAACGGCGACCACGCGCTGGTCTTTGACGCTTTTGATTGGCTGACTGACGAGATCGGACAACAGCTATTGGCCAAACAAGTTTACTTTTCATCCAGGTTCGATCACGCGATAATGCTGAACGGAATATTACACGGAAACTTTTTTTTCCTTTTTAAAAAATATACGGATGCCGTATTTTGGGTCGAGAAAAATACGGATTCCATGCCCCACATGGAAAACTTTCACCCTTGAATTACTGATCAATATTATATAAAATTACCATGTTGTTCTTTCTGCAGAGTCCTCTGGATTGTCTGGCAGCACTCAACCTGGTAGCACAGTGCAAACTGGAAACTAGTAAGTTTGATATTGTCTGTCACTGCACGGATAGCTTAAGTCTGATTTAGTACATCTGTACAGCCCGCAGATAAAACATGAACATAAACATTGCTGCATTGCCATATATGTCTAAACACATAGGAATTTGCTGCGGTTTAGAAAACTCACTCACACATCCATGGCCTTCCATGCTATAACTTAGGGTCATGTACACATGCAAAGAGTAAAGCTGCTTGTTGAACATTGATAACATCTTTTTGGACTGTCCACAGAGGATTATGAAGGAGCGCTGGCTGTGCTGACGGAGATGGCTTATCTGGCACAGGAGAGGGGAGGTAAGTTAAGTTACTCCCACTGTGCATGCTGGATTGTGTTTGGATTAGGTGAAATCATGGCAGAAGGAATTAATGTTAATTCTTGCAGTTTTAAGGTTGTTTCTGCGAATTACAAGTTTTTGAAGATCCGAGTAACAACAGCAAGTGGCAAACAAACAATCAAGCAAGCAAAAACATTCACTTTGTTTTAACTTTTATGTTGATCAATACATTGCATGGGTATCAGGCCTCTGAACGCGATCTGTGTATTGTCACACTGACTGCATCAGTTTCACAATAAAATTCAGTTTACTGACCCAAGTCTGTTATTGTAGCACTGTTACTTTTCCTTCCCCAGGGTCCTCAACAACAGGGAAACCTATTGGTGCATACTGTGATGTACTTGCAGAGTGTGAGATCACACGAGTACTGCTGCTGATGCTTTTGCAGGTACACATACTACCATGTTTTATTGTGTTAGCGTGGATGACACCCTCCTTCATGGGGGCAGCATCAAATCCCAAAATAAGGATCTCCTTAAAAAAACAAACAAACAAAAAACCCACACATACACAAAACCGTTTTTATTTCTGATCAACTGTTGCTTATAGTTACACTATAGTTAAAACTGGAAACAGTCACCATATTGAGTTGTTTAGTTTTTATTTTGATACATGTATATATGCACAGGTTTGGCCCTTGGACCTCAGCCTGGATTTCCTTTTCTCCATTTAAAAAAAAAAACTGTTTCGATTGTACATTAGACTGAATGAAGAAATGAGAGCTGTGTGATTGCATGAAAAACACAGTTGTGCTTATCATACTACATAGGAATATTTTGTGCTTATCATACTACATAGGAATATTTTGTGCTTATCATACTACATAGGAATATTTTGTGCTTATACTACATAGGAATATTTTGTGCTTATCATACTACATAGGAATATTTTGTGCTTATCATACTACATAGGAATATTTTGTGCTTATACTACATAGGAATATTTTGTGCTTATCATACTACATAGGAATATTTTGTGCTTATCATACTACATAGGAATATTTTGTGCTTATCATACTACATAGGAATATTTTGTGCTTATCATACTACATAGGAATATTTTGTGCTTATCATACTACATAGGAATATTTCATGCCACATGTAGTTGTCTCTTCCAAGGTACTGTGTTCAGTTGCAGGCTGTTAGTTTGCACAGAATCAGTGGTTATGGCATAATGTGCTTGAATTGAAAACTTTAAACGACAAGATCTGTTACTGTATATCACTCAAATGTGATGAAGATTTGTTTGAATTGGAAAGAAAAAATGACACAATTTTACGTTTTACTTCCAGCCAACTCCACAAAGAATTCGGCCAGAGCATGCACAGACATTGGAGAAGTACGCTTGGGAGTCGTCAGAGGAAAATTTTACAGGTATTACGTTTTGCATTCCTGTAATAGGAACATTCTGTGAAGAGAGTAGTTATTGACTAGAAACTAGCTGTTTGTCTGTGTTGAGTTAAGGTCACTGTTTTCTGCTGTTGTTGTTTTTTGTTTTCCTTGGAATGGTTTGAAATAAAGCTATTTTTTCTTAACATTCTTTTTCAGAAACATATTTAGGAGAAGACCTGTTCTTGCTTCTTCAGTCTGTTGTGGTAAGATTAACATCTTTTCTCTCTGTATGCATGAATGGCCAAATAAAATTTCAAGCACTGATGAACGCTCTGCCCACATTTTCATTGGTATAATTTGATTGACCTGTTATGAATAGCTTTTATCTGTATTGCGTATCCTTTAGTTTTAGTGAAGAGTAGGGTAAGAACTCGGAATCAGATTATACTCACAAGGAATATTTTGACCACATCCCATGCTTCAGCTTCAGTGGTTACATAGGACCGTTATATGAAACGATGTGTGGTATGGTATGGTATGGTATGGTATGGTATGGTATGGTAGACTTCTATACCTCAGCGCCCATATCCATCTCCTCTGAAATGCTCATGGCGCCACAGGGCTGAAGGACGAAGCAGTGAAAGCCTGCTGTCCCTAAGCACTTCTTTATGTGCAAACCTCCCCCCTCCTATTCACTCTGGTGCCTGCGACAGTATTTCTGTTTTCCACGCCACCCGCCACAGCCTACTCTTCTTCGAAAGGTAGATGTGGGATTTTTAGTGTGAACACTCGATATTAATGCATGTATGTGTACTTGATGTGCACTCCACAAACTGAACAGAAAATCAGCTCTAACTGTATGGGTGTCACGTTAAATCTGTATACGTGATGTAGACATTTGATAAGAGTCTTCATACTGACAAGAGAGTATTCGTCTTTCAGATGGCATGCCAGTCTAAGGATCTGGAAGCTTTGAGAGCATTGCAGTCGGACCTGTGGCCGCTGTTGAGACCGGAACAGAACCAGTTGCTGCACCTGGTGATTCAGGAATTAGCACATCCATCAGGAGAGGGAGTCTGATGATGGGGATGATTCAAGAATTCCTACATTCTGATGGCAGAACTTACACTCTCCGTTTCTGTGGTTAAAATGTCTTTGAATGATGTGTACTGCCAGCCAGTAATGTGTCATGGGATTGTGTACAGGTGTGTTGGTTTGTGACACTGTGATCATAGATGTAATTGGAGGATATTGTTGATGGTAGGATGATATAGTCTGAGTACCCAACAGTTCTGAGAGACTGTAACATAGTGACACGGGACCAAAAGCTAGTGTTAATCTGTGGCGCAAAAAAACCCAAAAAAAACCCCATTAATTAAACCCAACAGCCACATTTTTCTGTACTATGTCAGTGTTCCTAGGTGAGAAATAAGTTGGTTTTTTTTTTTTTTTTTTTTTAACAAGTAAGAGATTGTGCGAGGACTGTTTCCTGAAACTGGCGTCCTTGGTTCTTCCTGCTTGCATCAGAAGCCTTTCACAGTGCAGTTACTTAGGTTTATGCTTGCGTGACTGTTTTGTCAAAATAAGTATATGAAGCTTCATAATTGCTTTGTACATGATTTGGGAAATGTGCAATTTGTTATTGTCATGAGTGTAGCAACATACATGTTCACACAGTTCTGTACTGGGACCATCAAAATATGTTATGCAATGTATATGGACTGTATGTGCCTAAATGCTGTACCCTTTTCCTATGATTCAGTAATGAAGTTTGAAAAAATGTGTTTGCTGAGAGCGTGTGAGAAAGAATAAACCTGATTAGTGTGCAAGTGTTCTTAAAGTCAGCTCTATTATCTTCTTGGAAAAAAGGCCCTCGTCCTACCAGTCAATGGAACTTGGGTCATTTTTCAGATGATGGTAGAGCTGGTTTTATGAATGTTCCTGAAACAATGTACATGTACATGCTCACAAACACCTACATGATCTGGAACAATCTCTGCTGGTAGTTTTTGTAATGTTGTACACGACACCCCACAAGGATACATGAGAGAACACCACCATAGTCGTTTGTCTTGCACCCAGCAAATAACATGCATAAAAATCAAGGACAGTTTTCACATTTACAAATTTATTTATGAATATATATAATTTAGGCAGGGCACAGCTGGAATTATGACCATCGCTCAAGTCATGAAATCTATGTAAAACGGTAACATTTTCACCAAAGACACCTTTCAAAGGCCAGTCTGTCTAGTCATGTATTAGCACAGTTGCTATGCACTTTTCTTAACTGGTTGGAGAATCAGGGATGATGTGGGACATGAAGTTTGTTGCTTTCACTTGATCATCATCGGAAATCAATGATGATTTCTACTGAAACTGTCAAAAAACATGCATACACTTGCTGGGACACACACACACACACTCTGCTCTATCACCTATGTATATCACAGTACTTGGAACATTAGATAATTTTCTAGCTAGGCATCTCTTATCCATTAAAAACAGAATTGCTAAGAACACAATTTGTCCAAAGAGTATACAAAGCTTTATGAATTTGGAAAGAATTAAGTTGGGGAAAATGTGCAAGGGAAATGTAAAAAAATTATGGTTTTTTTTGGGGTTTTTTTTTTTTACTGTTCAACTGCAATAATGAAACAGGATCAACATCAAATATAATACCACCAACTGCCCCTCTGAAAAGCTTGTCCGAGGTTGTGAATGGAAATGTCAACATGGATGAGGTGACAACAGGCATTCATATTCTTTCATCTGTTGCGATACCTAATGTGGTCTGTTGAAGTTGTCAAAAAACCCATGCTCATTGTCCTGAGACATACATACGAACAGAAAGTGGTGCACATCTAGACAACAGGCCAGTGAGATCAGCTGGGAACACACACACACACACATGCTCTTTCAATCAAGGCATGGTATTTACAATATGGAAAACGGTGTAGACGGTTGTTCAACTGAGTGCTAGAAACTGTACTTGTAAATTCAACATTTTCAGAAAAATACACAAACTCTGAGTCAACATATTCAATTTCTAGAAAATAAAAGACCAGATGCCAGACACTGATATTGCAGAATTATTATTATTGGTACATATCATAATGGATTTTCAGCCCAGCAGACCAGTGGACAATGGTTGTGTTGAGAACAGAATGCTACATGTAGGAGTCATTTTGTTCTTTCATACTGTTCAAACATGTCATAAAACTAACAGCAAAAAATGCATCCAAATATCAAACAAAACTTGTAAATGCCCATAGATTAACACGCAATGAAAAAAGACTTGTGCAGAGTATGTATCTGCCTGTCTGGAAAAAGGACCTAAGCACCACGGATTTGACTGAAGCTTCGGTCCTTTCTACAGATGACATGATACGACGAAGACCGATTCTGGAAAGATGTGCACATCTGTTGATATGATTATCGAGTTAGCAATAAATATCAAAATGGTAAGTAAATGCAGCAGGAATGACTACAGTTACTCCGTTTTGCTTCTCCTGGGCTTCAGCATTTTCCCCAGCGTACCTATGAGGAGGAAGAGAGCCGTGACCACGTGACCAGCAAAATATATGGAGCGCCAGTAGTTGAGGGTGGAACTGAATTTCAACAGCAAGAAGCCCATACAGTTGTAGTCAAACCCTCGCATCTTGAAAAACCAGCAGCCCCAGTCGAATATTTCTTGCTGGGTCGGGGAGGCATCCTTTCTGAATGCAGCGATCATGGCCTCCTCAGCCATGAGGATGGGTGGCACGGTGAGGAAACTGAGGTAGTAGCCGGGATGGATGCCATGCCAGAACGCACTCACTGTCATAGTGATGGACACCCTGTGACAAAGACAGGAAGAAAGTGATGTACACCACTACATGCACTGATTTTATTCTTTTTTTTTGTTTTTTGTTTGTTTGCTGCCCCAACTCTTGCCAGCTCCAGCTCCAGTGGTATTCCTATCAGGTTGTGGGCGAATCCACGGAGGGCTCAGAAGCTGGGGTTATTTTCATTATGCATGATGGTGAGGATAATGGTATGACGATACTATGGTAGATGATCAGATCCATGTGGTTTGCATGACAGAGAATGTCAAAGGACATAATACCACTACTCTTCTCACGTGACGCAAATCACCACAAGCTTACAGTCGGAAACCCTTGGTAGAACAAAGTCCTGTGAATAAATGCTGCTTCTAGTTCTACACAAAACTGAAACCAAACGACCACAGGGGGTGGGTGGGTGTTCGGAGGTTTAACGTCCTTTTCCACCACATACGGGTGATATCAAAGACGGGGCAACGATGAAAAAGCCAGCACAAATATTTGGCCCAAGCCGGGATATGAACTCACGTACCGAGCATTAGAAGTCCAACGCTCTACCATTCTGCCACCCCAGCTCCCCCACGACCACAGGGGACATGAAGTTCAAATGACATCTAGAAAAGACGGCCCAAGCACTATTATGGCACTCAGATGACGACAGCTACTTTGTAAGGCTGGTGGCAGAACGATCCACCCCATCGGAGATAGTAACACTAACCTGTAGGCTTTCAGTGCAGGAGGAACCCGGCGATGTACGTATGTGGCCAGCCAGTACTGTACGGTCATGTTCCAGCTCCTGAGGCCTTGCTTAGTGGTCGGTGCCAACTCACAGCCGTAGATGTCAATGTTGTGGATGGTCTCAAAGTCGTACTCCAACCCCATCTCCTGATGACTGTAAAACCACATTGAAAACTATTTCAACGTAAGTGAAGCACTTTTATACCCCTTTATCACTGTTACAGGTCATGGTTTAAAAATCTGTAATTCACCACATGTGGTTTAACATTGTACCCATAACAATCACACATGAATTAACGATGTTTCTAAACAGTGCACATACACTACCCCTGGCAATGATCTGGCAGCATGTTCTGGCTAAAGGATTTACGTCTTGACATGACAGGAAAAGTTACTAAAAAATCATTTATGTCACAACATGACGCGGTTCGACTTTAGAATTCCGAAACTTAAATAGCTGAGCTGACCCTTTGCACTGAGTAATTGTAATGCGTGTGATTCACGTGAGCGTGTGTGTTGGGTTCAGTTCGCAGCACTTTGAGCTGATTCATAAAATTGGGTAAAGTGCCTACACAATACTCAGTAGTTGTTATTATTATCATATTATTATTACCGATATTTGTGAAGGACACAAGTCTTATACCACTTTACTATTTTTGACAAACTTGGCTAGGTTAAGCACTGCTTCACTTACGCCTGCTCCAGCTTTTTGAAGTCGGTAGGCCCACTGCCACATTTGGGTACCGACACTGTGGGGTAAGCACCAAACCCTGCCGTGATGCACATACACTCTGACAAGAGCCACGCGGTGTAGAGACGGGTGCGGAAGATCAGGAACATCGGCACCATGTAGAACAGGCGGAACCAGAACGGATTCTCATTGTACTCGTCAGTCTCCACATACTGCAAATATACAACAAAAACTATATGTCACTTGTATACATGTATACAGTAATGACTTTTCAACTGCTGTTTGAACTGTGGTCTATTTGGGAGTTTAGACGTGGGAAATGCTCATGTGCAATGAAAAAGTCAAGGAGGATGTGGTGCTTAAAATGTAAGGTAAGGTTTGCAACACTTTTTGTGCATTTCAAGGCCCTCTGTTGCAAGATACTGTTTCAAGCAGCATTGTTATTAGCTTTCCTAGTAGTCACCCACGTACCCGGCATATCCCAACATAAATTACAAGTCATAATGCTGCCCTCTCTGCTACTCCTCCGCACCCCCCCCCCCCCCCCCCCCCCGCCCCCTTTTTTCTTTAGCCTTTTTTGTGGCTGGCCTTTTTTTTTTTTTTTTTGTGGCCTTTTTTTTTCTTGTGTGTGTGTGTGTGTGTGTGTGTGTGTGTGTGTGTGGCTTTTTTTTTTGTTTTCCCCCTTTTTCTTTTCTCTCGACTTGATTATCTTTAGTGTATACATGTATGTATGCACGCATGTGTGTTTTGTAGGGATACATGTACTTTGTTTATCCTGTACAGTTGTATGTCCGTAAAATCTGTCTGTTGTGTAAAAATCAAAAATGCTAAAACAGAGTAATTAAAAAAAAAAAAAAAAAGCATTGTTATTAGCCCCACCGGTACATATAGTGTTCAGTGAAGATGGCAGGCCATCGAAACTGAGACTGTTTTTCTTTGCTCCTTGGTTTTCAAGCAGACCTTCAAATTCAAGAGTTTTCAGTGTAAAAAGCGGTCAAAGAAAGTTAAGGTCATTACAGTAGGGTTGGGGCCGAATGCAATCACACCTGAATCAATTATTTCAAATTGTATGCATGGCTACAGAACGCTTGTGCCTTCCCCTGGAACAGCAGTAGAGCATGTCTCACTGTTGCACACCACATAAAATGATAACCCTAACCTTGATGCTGAAGAAATATGAGGTGACGAGAAAAGTGGCAGCGATGGCAGGCAGGTGTTTCGTTTTGGCAATCAGTGGCTGCTGTAGAGGGATGCTGTCAAAGTTTGTCTGCCGCAGCCAGTCCCGGTATACATGGAATTTGAAGAACGGCCCTGTACACAGATACAAACTACATGCCTAGCGTAATACTGGTGATCACTGATAAAACACAAGTATGACATGCTACATGAACCTGCCAAGCTACCCATACAACAAAAATTTCAACACTGGAAAAAGGAACTTATTCAGCCATCCAGTAAACCATCTGACGGAAGCGTCAGCCAACTGATTTAGAAGTTACATAATTTCGAAAATGTTACATGCCATACTACAGCAAATCTGTTTTTGCACTTGTTCCTGCAACTGACATTTTGTTTGTCCAGTATTTTGGGGTGTGTCTTTCTTTCAGAAAATGCCTGCTACATGTATTCCAATATTTTGCAACATTTAATTTAAGTTTGCATACCTGTCAGAGTACCAAGGTAGCAAAATGAGAAACAGACAATCTCCTTGATACTGGGGTCAGTGAATGTGTATTTCAGCTGAAGCTGCTTTTTCTCAAGTTCTTCATCTTGAACCTGTTCACCAGCTGGCTTCACACTTTCCTTCAGCATACAGCTGTCATAGACATCGCAGGCAAGTCCTATCATCTGTTAAATAAAAGAAGAAAAAAGTGAGGTTCTGAAAAAAGAAACGCACACACACACACGAAATTCTGAAATGAGATCATTATAAATTCACTGACCGCAGCCAACTGCTTTTCAACGCTGAGTGAGTGGTATATGTACATGTACTTAATCCATTAATCACCCCAAAATCCTGCTCCAACAACTCTGGAGTCAACTAATGTACTGTAAACTGCTGTAAACTTCAGGATAATTCAAGAAAAACCACCACCCCCAACAAACTATTCCCCCTCATCTTTTGCTGGTAGGTAAACATCGAACTTGATGAAACTTGAACCCATGTACATACAGTTTTTTTTTGTTTTTTTTAATGCGTGTGGTCAGTGGTCTAGTGGTTAAGACTTCATCACCAAAGCGAGAGGTCAGAGCAAGAGAAGAAAATTCTTTGCCTACAGTGGGACCCAAACCAGACGGTCTGGTTTGGGTCCCACTGTAGGCAAAGAATTTTCTTCTCTTGTATGTGGCACTGTTCATTCAGGCCGATTGTCGAGGGTTCTTGCTGGGTTCTCCAGATGCCTCCCCCTCTGCTTTGGAAATGTTTAGCCCACAAAATTTAAAAATAAATGCCATTCTAAAATCGTGAAACTAAAATTGCTGAGCTGACCCTTTCCAACACGTGATTGTAATGTGTTCATGTCAAGTGTGTGACAGAATGCGCATGATTCCTGTAAGCGTGCATGTTGGGTTTCATTCACAGCATTCTGAGTCAACTAAAAAAAACTGGGTAATGGGAGGGTGGGTGGGTGTTTGGGAGTTTAACGTCCTTTTCCACCACGTAAGGGTGATATCAAAGACGGGGCAATGATGAAAAAGCCAACACAAATATTGGGCCCCAGCCGGGATTCGAACTCACGACCCGAGCATTGGAAGTCCAACGCTCTAGTCGGCCACCCCGGCTCCCCAACACTGGGTAAAGCACCCATACATTACACAGTTACTATTATTAATACAGTATTATTTTTATAAAGGCCACTGACCCGCAAAGTCAAAAACAGCTGAGCTGCATTTGTGATGGGTGACGGCGCAGGAATCCCTAGGAGGTGGACTGTTCGGAACACAACAAGGTATCCAAAGTTCCATATAAAGCTTGCAACATGGAACTGCCTGAGAAAGAAAAAAAAAAGTGAAAAAAAAGAAGAGAAAAAACACTGAAATATATTATCTGGTGTATGCACCATGCATAGGACTGCAACAGCAGCTGCTGAACAAACAACCGCCAACAACTAAAACTAGCTATCACTCCCCCAGCCCCCCCCCCCCCCCCCCCCCCCCCCCCCCCCCCTTTGATCTTGATGGGTACATCAACACAGAATCCTATGATATGGCACAGAGTCGGAGGGGGGTGGGGTTCTGAGATTGGCAAGATACGTTGTTGTACGTGGAGAAGAGTCTGATAGCAGCACCCCACCGCAAAGCTGCTGGCATAGAGACGAACACGACAGAATATTTCTGTGTAATTTCCTAAAAAGTCTGAACAGTATGCAATCTGACACCATTCATCTTTCACCCTACAGGAAACAAGAATGCCCTACAAGACATGACACTGCATGATGAAAATTTAATTTTTTCTTTTTGCTCAGCGCCAACAATCAAAACTGTTGATTATTGTTGGGTGTCTGCCACATGGTTGTATGTCAGAAAGCAAAAAAAAAAGAAAAAAAAGGATGGTCTACAACAGGATTGACATGGGCTTGTCGATGTCGGCTTCAGTTTCATTGTCCAATAGTGAATGCCAGTCGGCAACCGTTCGTGGTAGAAATGATTAGGGTTTTGCTGTCTGCAATGGCTACAACGTTGGTGGGTTGGTAGTGGGACAGACTTGGACTTCAGGATGAGACAGGTTATGGCACCGTGAGTGTACTCTGACAAAGGAAACGAAAGCATTCGCATTATCGCCATTAAACTACTTCCTATCGTAGAGTGAGTAGGCGGAGCGGATACGTTACTTGCTATGCCGAAGTTGAGGAGAAGACAAAATCCAACAGTTTCCGATGACAGTTATGACCAGATGCAGGGAGTGTGGCCCACAGAGTGAGATAAGAAGGATAAGTCCTAGGCATGTTGACAGTATTCGCCTGACTTCTTCGCCTTTCACTTTACGGAACAGCAGCCCAACGGCCACCGACGACACGATGGCCACACCGTACAGAAAGTCGTCGGACGCCATGAGGAACTGTCTGCTGTTCGAGTAGAGTAGCCTCCCCTAGGAGCGTTCAGTGTAAATCACATTGTGGTGATGATACCCGGGAGGGGGAGGGACCCCAGGAGGGGAAGGCGGTTGGGAGCTGAATGTACAGACAGCTCTGTTGCATGTCCCAGGTGAATACATGTATCTCTGTTGTCGACGGGGGAAAAATGCACAAGGACAACTGAGTGGCAGAAACAAAATCTCCCCCAGTCTAGACTCTAGAGTGACCATCCGAGTCTCAGTCACGTCCGCCGGTCCGACTCAATGTTCAATCATATTCATTCATTCATTCAGACCATGACGCAGCTGGGCAAGTCAAATCACTCAGTGACAGCTTTTTCTTCAAGAACATGTGGCTGCAGTTGCGATTGTCTTATAGAAACGTACCGGAGTTAGAACGCTCGGCTACACCGAGTGGGCCCAAAGTGGTCTGAAAATGGAAACGCGCGGATAGTGTAGACAGTTTTCACTGAGTCATTGAGCTGCAGTCAGTATGGGACTGAGCTGGCGCGCGCTGTTTGCCATCAGTGCAGAGACTGACATACACATATGTATGTCCCTGGTCAGTGAAAAGGAGGATGTTTGTCATTTGCAGCCAAACAAAAAAGAAAAAAATAGAAGAAGACAAAAACAAAACAAAACACTGAGCCGGAAAAGGCAGTTTCTCCTTATCGCTTGTCCCTGTTCTTTACCGTACCCCGGCCTCGATTCCTGTTCTTTTTAGAATTCATGTATGAACTCAAAGGCACTGGTTCGTGTACATAAAAATGTCCTTTTGAAAAGTTACTTTTTGTCTCTTGAAAATCAGGTAATATGAGCCTTCCGGTCAGTGTTTGTTCACGGTCCTACAATGACGCCCCCCCCCCCCCCCCTTTTTTTTTTTTTTTAAATTACGATCTTAAGAACAGATCCACGGCAATAATATAAGCATGAACAATGTTCCGTCCTTCGTTTCCGGTAAACTATGATACCTTATGCAATCGAAGACAGACTGATAAGACACTGCACTTTCCGACGCAGAAACACAGCATGACTGGACAGGTCGTCACGATGGCACAGCTGACAGCTACACAGGGTAAAATACATCAGCATTGTACATGATCATTGGTTTTCGACTGAAACTGACAACACATACGATAGTGAACCATCGACATACGGCGGTTCCCACGTTCTTCCGGTGGCCTGCGATTTTTAGCGAGGTACTGACAGTGCACTACGCACTGAGACAAAAGGTCGCTTACCAGTGACACACAAAGAGATCGTAAGTATACACTGAAGACGTTTTTTCATTATGTTTAACTAAACCAAAGACTATAATTTACGCAATAATGTAGAATAGCAGAGTAAAGTCTTTGACCACATACTGTAATTATAATGATAAGAGCCTATCCCACTTCCTAGTGACTGAGTAGTTAACTGCCTCTGCTGCTTGTGTTGTACTGTGTGGCTGCTGTTTTTCTGTTTTTGTTTCAGTAATCTGTATGGTTCTCAGTCTTGCGTGTCTTACTTTAGTTGCAGAATTAGTGTGTGTGTGTGTGTGTGTGTGTGTGTGTGTGTGTGTGTGTGTGTGTGTGTGTGTGTGTGTGTGTGTGTGTGTGTGTGTGCGCGCGCGCGCCTCAAAATGTTCATTTGAATGTGTTTTAATACCTTGTCAGATTTCTGTTTTACCTGCCGTTGTAATGGCGCCTAGAACCTATCCTGAGTGACAGGCGTCACATTCAAACGAATTCAAGTTAATTATTATCATTATCCCACGTCCGTTGTAACAGCAGATATAAGCAGTCGTTGACAAAATGACCAGAACACGATTCCAACAGTATTTGTTCGAAACTGAAGCCGGCCAGTTACGCTTGTTTCTCAGTCTCCATATTTGCTTTTACCCATGTTCAATGTATGCCTCTCTCTCACGAGTTATATAATTATGTGTTTGTACTACATGTATTAGTGTATGGTGTGTGATTTTGAATTTTGAAACGTGCTTTGCCTTGTTTTTTCTATTACTGATTATGAGTTCACCATATTACTGTAGCAACTGATAGTAGTTTAGCAACCGTGTGTGTGTGTGTGTGTGTGTGTGTGTGTGTGTGTGTGTGTGTGTGTGTGTGTGTGTGTGTGTGTGTGTGTGTGTGTGTGTGGAGTAGCAAGGATAAGATGTAAGACAGGTCTGCGCACCTAATCTCCTTGGAAAATCAAATGTCATTGTCATTGTCATTGTCATTCTCTCTCTCTCTCTCTCTCTCTCTCTCTCTCTCTCTGTGTCTATTTTACGGCGGTTTTCCCATAGTGTTTCGCCGCATGAAGCAGAAATTGCGTAGATGGAGACTGACTGAGAAGATGCCTAACTGACCGTTCCGGCGTTTTCCAACAAATATGGTGGAATTGCCCAATAATATTATAGGTAGGGTGGCGAAAGACAGCTACACAGAATGTAGTTGTACGTCGTGTTTCACCAAAGAGTGTGTCAGCTATTCAAAGAGCCCCCCCCCCCCCCCAGTACAGTAAAACTTTCACTCTCGCCCTTCACCTGTGTCACAGATCTGAGAAACTACAATGCAATCCCTCCCTCTGCCACCCCCCCCCCCCTCTCCGGCTCCTCCCGGCTCACCATGAAAAGGGGATGGGTAGGATGTGGACGGGGGTGGGGTGGGGGGTGCATTTACATGTGCAATTGGGCATACCATGTATGAATACCATGGTAGAGAGATGCATACTTGAGCTCGTAGTTACATTCTGGGGAACAGTTCTTTGTAAACTCGTCATGTCGATTGAATTAACACATTCCCTACCGTGCACGGTCACCTCCCGTTTTTTTTGGGACACTTTTTCGGTTTGGGCCCTGTATGCGAAAGTCAGACAAGATCAACGGTTCCTTGATGGCTCTGATTGCAAAAAAACAAAACAAAACAAAACAAACAAACAAACAAACAAACAAACAAACAAACAAACAAACAAACAAACAAAACAACACACACACACACACACACACACACACACACACACACACACACACACACACACACACACACACACACACACACACACACACACACACACACACGAGTGTAATCAAGATGCAACACAGTCATATTGAGCCTATTTAAATGCAGACATAAAGTAATCACGATTTTTTTTTATATATTTTTTTAGTGAGGCCACTTGTGCGCAACTTCAAACTTGTTTGGTAGGGACTGAGTTAATGTCTGTGATAATACTCCTTCCACAATGGACTTTAGCTTTTCATCATCTTCTGTCGTCCACAGATGCATCAAGTATGTAAAGTTTTAGTGGCTGTCCTGTCTATCTGCGTTTCGACGCAGCTGGCGGAAACCCAGGGTGAGTTTTGCATTGCACATTCTATTTCAGGTACACGTACACGACCCTATCAACTGTGTACGCGTCCACGATGATAATGTAGTGCATTTAGTACACACAGACAGCAACTAAGGGGTTTTATTCACTGTCAACACACTATATGCACCTATGAAAAGGTCACCCACAAAAAAATCCCGATTCTCTTTTTTTTTAAAAAAAAGAGAGAAGAGAGGGTTGGTGTTCGGGGGTTTAACGTCCTTTTTCACCACATACGGGTGATATCGAAGACGGGGCAACGATGAAAAAGCCAGCACAAATATTTGGCCCCAGCCGGGATACGAACTTACGACCCGAGCATTAAAAGTCCAAAAGTCCAAAAGTCCACCCCGGCTCCCTGAGAAGAAGAAGAAAGGAAAATGGTACGCGTAATGGCAGAGCAAAGGTGAAGAGATAAACATGATCCCCCCCCCCCCCCCTTCAAATTTGAATCTTGAAACACACGGTCCAAAATTAGCCACATGTAGACATACTTCGATTCGCTTTTCTTTCTCCCCCCCCCACCCCCCAACCCACCCCACCCCCCGTTCAGGACACAGTAACAATGGCCTCAACATGCAGAAAAATACGTTAAGACAATAACAAGGACTACAAGACTGATTAACGCAAAAAGAAGAAGAAAAAGAAGGGGAAGAAAAAAAAAATTTAGTAACAGCAACAACAACAACAACAAAAGCCGCGGTTGCAACAACAACAACAACAACAACAACTTTTTTTTTCTCTCTCTCCAATGCAGGTGCTTTGCGGCGAGTTTGTTACTACACCAACTGGTCTCAGTACCGGCCGGGGGTGGGGAGGTTCGTTCCTCAGAACGTGGACCCCACGTTATGCACGCACCTCATCTATACGTTCGCCAAACTGGTCGGCAACCAACTCCTGGCTTTTGAGTGGAACGATGAGTCTACAGCATGGAGCACGGGAATGTAGGTTTTTTTACAGTTACCGCTGTTCTTTACAGTAGCACTCACTGTCTTTAGAATTGTGCTAGATCCATAAAGTTTGAAGTTCATGAGCAGTGGGCAGACAAACTATACATTTGATATTACGTTGAAAGCAGGAATAGTGAGATTAAAACCAGCCAAACAAACAAACAAACAAACAAACAAACAAACAAACAAACAAACAAACAAACCGTTATGTTATGCTGAACAAAATCCCCCCCCCCCCCAACTAAACCAAGCCAAACCAAAATAAAACAATAAACAACAACAACAAAAAACCCCAAACAAATCAAAACAGAACAAACAACCAAACAACAACAAAATAACAACAGCAACAAAAGATGAAAAACAAACAAACAAACAAACAACAACAACAACAACAACAACAACAACAACAAACAAACAAACAAAAAAGAAACAAACATACCCCCCCCCCCCTTTAAAAACATACATTCAAAAATGAGGAACAAAACAACAACAACAACAACAACAACAACAACAACAACAACAACAACAAAACCCAAACCTATCCGATCCGTGATTTTTCCAAGCATTATTTTGTCTTATCTTATTTTTGGTAATATTGGAGACATTCTCGCTCAGTTGGAATCTGCACTTCTAACTGTGATGTAGGTACGAGCAATTCCAGGCGCTGAAGCAGCGAAACCCGGGCGTGAAGACGCTTCTGGCGGTTGGTGGATGGAACCTGGCCTCAGGTCCCTTCACACAGATGGTGGCCACGCCCCAGAACCGCGCCGAGTTCGCTCAGTCGTCCGTGAACTTCCTCCGGAAGTGGGGCTTTGACGGCCTGGATGTGGATTGGGAGTACCCGGCCAACAGAGGCAGTCCTCCTGAAGACAAGGACCGCTTCACGGAGCTGATTAAGGTGGGTTGTTAGGGGACAGCATCGCGCATCTCTTGGCTCACCAATCGTTGGGAGCCATTTTGCTGATGTCTAGCATTGTACCACTGAGATGCATGCACCAGTTGTGAGGCTGTTTACACTGCAACTCGGGTTCAACCCTAGTTTACCTCGGCTCGGGTATGAATTAGGACAAGAGCACTACATTCTCTGCAAGTCTAACCCTGGCCCCCGCCTCCCCCCCCCCCCCAAGTCATGCCTGACGAAATCATCATATCATGACGCCAGCTGCATGTTTAGATCTGAAATGCAGGTTGGCCCTGGACGCGGATTTTTTTCTGACTCAAGCGAGTTCACGAAGCAAGCCAAAGTCAGTTTTCCCACTACTTTTCTTTTTCATAAACCTGGGAACTCTTTTTCAAGGAAAACCAGATGTGTGGAAGAATGCGCGTGATTCACGTGAGCGTGCGTGTTGGGTATAGTGAGCGAGTAATTGGGTAAAACACCGATAGAACCAACATCATTACTGCAGTAATGGCCGACGTTTCTTGTTTATCAGGATCTGAAAGCGAAGTTCGAGCAGGAGGCAGCTTCAACAAGAAGACCCCGACTTCTGCTCACAGCAGCAGTAGCCGCGGGAAAAGACAACATCGACACCGCCTATGACATTCCTCAGCTCAACTTGTCGGTTCAAAACACATCTATCTATAGTTCAATCATTGTTCTATACTCATCTACATATCTTTTACGTCATGTGGTATAAGGACCTACGCGACAAGGACTGATAAGCACTTTTAGGCCCTTTTACTAAAACTATTTGACGGTAAAAAAAAAACGACATAAAAGGGACAGAAACCACTTAATTTTCACAACGGACGGCACGGGTCAACGTTTCGGCTTTCGCCTTCCTCAGGACACAAACAAATGGGACATAACTTCAACAAACAAAAGGTAACTCTGCAGACGTACTGACATACACGGCGCGGGGGAAAAAAAATGAAATGAAATGAAACGGTGGGCGAGAAAAGGACCAGAAAACAAAAGTAAAAATATCACAACTTTTGATATGTTTGATATTTTTACTATTGTTTTCTGGTCCTTTTCTCGCCCACCGTTTCATTTCATTTCATTTAAATTTTTTTATTTATTTATTTATTTATTTTATTTTTTCCTGCGCCGTGTATGTCAGTACGTCTGCAGAGTTACCTTTTGTTTGTTGAAGTTATGTCCCATTTGTTTGTGTCCTGAGGAAGGTGAAAGCCGAAACGTTGACCCGTGCCGTCCTTTGTGAAAGTTAAGTGGTTTCTGTCCCTTTTATGTCGCTTTTATTATCTTAACTTGTAACCACTTCGCAGTCATTACCGTTTCCTTTTCTATTTGACGGTAGATTAATCTGACAAAGACAAAATGGAAAGGAACAATTCTAGAAATCGTATGCCTATCATATGTGTCGTTGCTTATAAATCTTTATGGAAGTTCTATTAAATTTATGTTTCGTATAAGAGCATTGTTTGTACTAAGTGTAGTTGAAGGCTCGAATATTTTTTTTTCTCCTGTCAGTACCTCTTCTTTTGTTGGAGGGGTTTAGTAATAATCAAAGAAGGAATTCAGACATTGTTAAAACGACCCCTGCCTCTGGTCAGTTTTTAGGAAACTGCAAGTGGCAAATTCTGGGTTACATTGCCGAGTGTTTCACTGTATCTTGTATGATTATTGATTTGTAGATTTATTCCGTGTATACTGTCTGTTTGGAATGCGCTTCCTTGTAACCGAGTCTGTATTTTTTTGTTTTGTGTTCTTATTTTTGTTCTGTTTGCTATATCAGCAGTCTTTTTTGTCAATGCCTTGTTTTCTTTCTTACTTACGCATGCTTTGCTTTGTTTGATTGTGTTTTACTTCTGTTGCTGTGGTCTTTCCGGTTTATGTTTTTGTTTATAGTTTTTTTTTGTTTTTTTTTTGTTTTTTTTTCTTTCTTTTTTTTCTCTCTCTCTCTCTCGCTTCGTCTTCTTCACATGCCCCCAGAGGGTCTTGAAGAATGAATAAATAAACGAAACGAAACGAGCTGCGTGCAATTGCGCCAAACACAACCTATACTTGATTCATTCTGCTGTTCAGGTACCTGGATTTCATCAGCCTGATGACCTACGACCTCCATGGGTCCTGGGAGACTCACACTGGGCACCACTCACCACTGTACCCCAGGGCTGATGAACAAGGGGACGATCGCTATCTGAATCTGGTATGACTCAGTACTAGTTATCTACCCTTGGTCGTGGCAGACGACATTTTTCAACTGTGGGTGCTTAGAGGCAGCCTCTGAAAATATATCTGTGTTTCTTTAAAAAAAAGAAAAGAAAAAGGATGAATTGATCACAAGAACAAAAAACAAACAAACATCGCTTAAAAAAAAACAAAAAACCCCAAACTACAACAATTGCGGGTATTCTCTTTCCAACATCGTGCCTAATGCAGTTTGGTAGCGGGAAAGCAAGACAAGAAATGGGGAAAACACCCCAAATATCGGTCACATGCCTTCGACATGGTCTTTACTGCCGAAGGTATATTTCTGTGATTTTTGTTTTGTTTTTGTTTTTCTTTGTTTTTCTTCGTTTCCTTTTTTTCCATCTCTCATTCACAGTCACTCTTATTTCGTTGTCCCGGGGCCAAATATTTGTGCTGGCCTTTTTCTCGTTGACCCGTCTTTGATATCATACATACGTGGTGGAAAAGGACGTTAAACTCCCCAACACCCACCCCACCCACTCGTTGTCTCAGTAACAGTCACTTCACCTCCCCAAACACCCACCCCACCCACTCGTTGTCTCAGTAACAGTCACTTCACCTCCCCAAACACCCACCCCACCCACTCCTTGTCTCAATAACAGCCACGTCACCTCCCCAAAACACCCACCCACCCACTCCTTGTCTCAATAACAGCCACGTCACCTCCCCAAACACCCACTCCACCCACTCCTTGTCTCAAGAACAGCCACGTCACCTCCCCAAACACCCACTCCACCCACTCCTTGTCTCAGTAACAGCCACGTCACCTCACCAAACACCCACTCCACCCACTCGTTGTCTCAGTAACAGTCACTTCACCTCCCCAAACACCCACCCCACCCACTCGTTGTCTCAATAACAGCCACTTCACCTCCCCAAACACCCACCCCACCCACTCCTTGTCTCAATAACAGCCACGTCACCTCCCCAAAACACCCACCCACCCACTCCTTGTCTCAATAACAGCCACGTCACCTCCCCAAACACCCACTCCACCCACTCCTTGTCTCAATAACAGCCACGTCACCTCCCCAAACACCCACTCCACCCACTCCTTGTCTCAATAACAGCCACGTCACCTCCCCAAACACCCACTCCACCCACTCCTTGTCTCAATAACAGTCACGTCACCTCCCCAAACACCCACCCACCCACTCCTTGTCTCAATAACAGCCACGTCACCTCCCCAAACACCCAGCCACCCACTCCTTGTCTCAACAACAGCCACGTCACCTCCCCAAACACCCAGCCACACACTCCTTGTCTCAATAACAGCCACGTCACCTCCCCAGACACCCAGCCACACACTCCTTGTCTCAATAACAGCCACGTCACCTCCCCAAACACCCAGCCACACACTCCTTGTCTCAATAACAGCCACGTCACCTCCCCAAACACCCAGCCACACACTCGTTGTTTCAATAACAGCCACGTCACCTCCCCAATAACAGTCACTTCACCTCCCCAAACACCCACCCCACCCACTCACTCATATGTGGTGGAAAAGGACGTTAAACCCCCAAACACCCACCCCACCCACTCACTCTCTGAATAACAGTCACTTCACCCATGCCAATTCTCTCTCACCAGGACTTCGCAGCCAAATACTGGGTCCAGAAGGGAGCGTCTCCGTCCAAACTGAACATCGGGGTTGCGGCGTACGGACGGAGTTTTACACTGTCGTCCCCAGCACAGAACGGACTCGGCGCTCCTGCTCGGGGTCCAGGCACTGCTGGTCCTTTTACACGTGAAGCGGGCTTCCTGGCTTACTATGAGGTACGAGTTCAAATTCCCAAAAGCGCGTACCGTATAATACTACGAGGGGCAGGTTCAAATAATAATAATAATAATAATAGTGAGTATTGTATAGGCGCTTTACCCCATTTCATGAATCGGCTCAAAGCGCCGCGAACTGAACCCAACACCCAGCACGCTCACGTGAATCACACGCATTCTCTCACACACTGGACATAAACACATTACAATCACGTGGTGCGAAGGGACAGCTCAGCTATTTAAGTTTCGGAATTTAAAATTGCATTTAGTTTTCAAAGTTGGTGGGCTGAACATTTCCAAAGCAGGGGGGGGGGGGGGAGGAAGCCGAAGTACCCGGAGAGAACCCCCGATGATCGGCCCGAATGATCGGTGCCACATACGAGAAGTAAAAATTCTCTGCCCCGAGTGGGACTCGAACCCCTGACCTCTTGCTTTGGTGACAAGTCTCTTAACCACTAGACCACCGACTGCCCTTGGAACAAAGGACGACCCTTCTCATGTCAATCAAAAGTTCGTGAGCGTACCACATAATTATCATCTCCGCGTGTGTAAAGTGACTGTAAAGGCGCCACTCGGTAAGCCCCGAGGCCAAAAACCCCGCCCCCTTTACTCTGCCGTGTATGGCAAAACACAGTACACCCATGGCGTCATTTTATGGAGAAAGGGGTGATTTCAAGAAGAAAGACGTGAACGTAATGGTCTTTTTCCTCAAATGGCGCCAATGGACTTTAAAAAAAAAAAAAAAATTTTTTTGCTGCCCCAACTCTTTTGCCAGCTCCAGTGGTGTTCCTCCCAGGTGGGTGGAATCCACGGAGGACTCGGAAGCTGGGGCAATTTTTATTTTTATTTTTTATTATGCATGATGATGGAGATGAGGATGATGGTGAGATGATGCTATGGAGGTCCGTGTGGTTTGGGACTGCGGGACAGGGCCGCATTCCTCGCTTCCTGTCATAAATATCCCCGGCATTAACCAGGCCCGGGAACTACGGCACCTGCGGTGCCGGCCATGTAATCATCCACGTCATAGACGTGTCATACCAAGGGAAGCACCCCCAAAGTCGCACCCGTGAAGTGGGTGAATCTCGGCTGTGTGGCTACAGCCTCCCCATTGGGTCCATAGCACACCCGCTCTGGGTAGGAGCCGACCTAGGTAGGAAAAATCCCGCTTGCCTCGGCTGGGACTCGAACCCGGGTCTCCCGGCCCATGGTCCGAAGTGCTAACCACTACACTACGGGGGCCGGTGACGCCAATGGACTAACTACTTTCTTTCCACGTTTCCTGCTTGTAGTGTCTGGCAAGAAAGTCTACCAGACCATGCCAGGTGTTGTTCTCACTCATTATGCCGCGGCAAGCGATTGGCTGACTTCTGGGGCCTTGCCCCTCTTGACTGACATGAGTAGGTTCGTCTTTTGTTCCAAGAGCACAGATAGACCTGTCTTGTATACGATGACAAACGTATGTACAATAATTAAACACGCAAAAGTATAGCCGTCTATTGCCCTCATCGCTAAGGTGGTTATGGATTCTGATCCAGAATGTGAGGCCACTGATCGGTTATACCACCGTGGTGATAGGCATTCTGACGTAAAAGCCTCCTGTCACGTGACACCTTATTTGCATACAAAGAAAATGACAACGGTAAAGGAGCTATAGAACGTGTTTACCAGCTAGCGTGCAACTTGCGGTCTGCAAGTTCTCTCAATCTGCGGCTCCTTTCGACTGACGACACCAGTAAGAAGAGGCATGGTGCACGGTCCTTCAATGCAGCTCCCAAACTGTGGAACTCCCTTCCTGAGACAGTGAAGAAGGCAGTCAGCATCACCGCATCCCAGAAGCGCCTGAAGACTCATCTCTTCAGTGCCTCACCCCAGTAATCATCTGCACTTTTTGGGGCTCGGGAGCGGGGGACTATCTTTTCTTTAAAAACCTCTCCCTAAGCGCCGTGAGCAGTCAGTTATGGTGAAGCCATGCGCGTAACCATGTCTCCATCATCATCATCATCGTCGTCATCATCATGATCAGCATCAGCGTCTTTGGGGAGCTGACCTACGCCTCGCTTTTAACTTCTGTTTCAACATTCAGCGTTCATTGTGTACGTGTTAAATGTTTAATCATGTCACCAGATCTGTCAGATGATACAGAGTGGAGGACAAGTGCACGAAGACCCCGAGCAGCACGTGCGTTACGTCACGAATGGCGATCAGTGGGTCGGAGGCGAGGACACAGAAAGTTTGACTGAGAAGGTACACGATTTTCTCCTTTTGCCCAGAAAAGCACGTCTTTCACGACATAAGCTCACCACTCATCTAGACTGAATGCTAATGTTCGGGTCGTGAGTTCGAATCCCGATTGGAACCAAAATTTGTGCTGACCTATTTGATATCACCCATACGCGGTGGAAATTAAGGGACGTTAAACTCCCACACACCCCAGACTAAATTCTCCTAAACATTCTGCGGACAAAGAAGCCTTATGTATTTCTAGACAGCCTTATCAGTTCGCTGTTGCATTCACTGATAGAAGTTTGCGTCGCTTTATCTGTAACCATCATTCTATGTTTTTAAAGTGACTTAAAATCCCCCAAACAGACATTATCAGAATGAGCAAATAGAGCTTTGCGTATCTACCCTGGAAACGTTTGCATACCCCCCCCCCCTCCCCGCAGAAAAGAACTTACAACAACAACAACTACAAAAACAACAAAGCACAACAGCAACAAAACACAACAAACAAAACAACACATCAATTACACAACATTTGATTTACGATCTTGCGCATGCGGTGACAATTTTTACCAGCCGCCATCAGTAAACAGTACAGTCCCTTTCGTTGTCTCGGATTTCCCACACCAATAACTTCAGTCTTTGCGGAATTGTCGGGCGACGCAGAAAACGTACAGCGACTTCGTTCGGGATTTCTAACGGTTGCAGCGTCACGGTAGCATCTTATAGTTGTCACACCTTTGGTCCTAACGCAACCGGGGATTTGGTCTAGTGGTTAAGGCATCCGACTTCGGATCCTGAGCTGCCGGGTTCGAGTCCCCGGTGGGCAGGAATATGGTGGGATTTTTCCTTCCCATATCGAGTCAAATCCATGTGCAGACTCGTTTGCGGTGCCTGTCTCGCCTTCGTGTACACACGCACGCACAAACATCAAGCGTGCACGCTAAAAATCCCATGTTCATCTTTCGAAGAAGAGTAGGCTGTGGCCGGTGGCGTGTGGCGTGTGGCGGTGGCCTGTGGCTGTGTGGCGTGGTAAACAGAAATACTGTCGCACGCACCAGAGTGAATAGCAGGGTGGAGGTTTGCACACAAAGTAGCGCTTAACGGCAGCAGGCTTTCACTGCTTCGTCCTCCAGCCCTGCGGCGCCGTGAGCATTTCAGCAGAGATGGATATGTGCGCCGAGGAGAAGTCTACCATACCATACCACCATACCAACCGACAACACAGTCAAAATCCCCTCCGCGCTAGAATGCCCCAATAGCCATTGTGAATGTAGGAAGCTGACTCAGGGGTCCTGAGTCAGATGAATCGGACTAATTTACTAACTCTGTGTGTGTTTGAAGGTATGTTACATAAAGCAGCAGGGTTTCGGCGGTGTGATGGTGTGGGCGCTGGATCTGGACGACTTCTCGGGGACGTTCTGTAACCAGGGGGCGTACCCACTCATGCATGCCATCAACAACGAGATCAACAACCCCAGCTACAACAACTGTCCCGGTCCAGCGTCAGTAGCACTTTGCTATTCTGTCGTGACACTAGTAGTAGGAGTAGGAATAGTAGTACTAGCAGCACTAGTACTAGTAGTAGTAGTAGTAGCAGCAGTAGTAGTAGTAGTAGTAGTAGTAGTAGCATCAGCAGTAGCACTAGTAGTAGTAGTGGCAGTAGCAGCATCAGCAGTAGTAGTAGCATCAGCAGTAGTAGTAGCATCAGCACTAGTAGTAGTAGCAGTAGTAGCAGCAGCAGCAGTATCGCAAGTAGTAGTAGTAATACCCTTATTACTATAGTAGTAGTAGTAGTAGCACCACAACCGCCACCACCACTAGCAGTAGTAGTAGTAATGCCATTATTACTATAGTAGTAGCAGCAGTAGCAGCAGTAGTAGCAGTAAACTGTTTACAATTACGATTTTCAGTTAAAAAAACAAATGAATGGTTTGGTCACTGTCGAACCGGACGATTATGTGACTGCCCGCAAGTTTTCCTGTTGAGGATTTGTCTATCAGTGAATTTCTTCCTGTTTCAGTGCACCAGCGGTGACCCAGCACCCAACACACGGCGTACCGGCCACACAGTCGACCTCCCCACCTCCCTCACTGGGGTCTTCATATCCTCCTTACCAAGGTGTTCATGGGGAACTCACTCAGCCTCCTGCCACACACTCGACCTATCCTCCGTTCCCGGGGGTTCACATCACCACGGGTTTGTATATGTTACAGTCAAAGCTGGAAATAAGTCATTCTCCGGGAATCCCTGAAAGTTCAGTCATTCCCTAGAAATTCCAATGCCCGATCAAAACAGGAATTTCTTGGGAATGACTGAAATTTCAGGCATTCCCGGAGAATGACTAATTTCCAGCTTTGACTGTAACATATACATGAAGACCATCCGCTGGTTTTATATCTTGTAGGTTGTTATCAACCTTTGGTCAGTTGTTACCTTTTGGTCAGCGTAGTTATTCATACCAGGGTCCGACTTTTTGGAACGATCTCCCAGCATCAGTGAGATATGCAGAAACACAACCATCCTTCAAGCAAAATCTGAAAACCCACCTCTTCACTGCCCTTAAGCAATAGCTGTTGTCACATCATCTTGCTGGCTCAGTGTGTGTGTGTTTGTGTGTGTGTGTGTGTGTGTGTGTGTGCGTGTGTGTGTGTGTGTGTGTGTGTGTGTGTGTGTGTGTGTGTGTGTGTGTGTGTGTGTGTGTGTGTGTAGAAGCCGGGGGCAGGGCAGTCTGTGTATGATACTGCACATTACGTGTTTGTAGTTAATTGTATGTGTGGAGGTATGTTGTGTGTGTTTCGGGTAAGTGAGTGTGTGTTGACTGTAAGGCGCCCTGAGCACCTACGGGAGGGAGGGCGTCCCTTAAATACCCCCATTAATATTATTATCATTATTAACTACAAAAGCGCCGTCTTAGCAAGTAACAACTAGGCTTCCTACTGGCAGCTGGCTTCAATGATTCAAGTGCAGAGAGAAGCAGAAAAGAAAACCCCAAGACAAAACCCCTAAATAGCCGAGCGGATCACTCCAACAAGGTGATTGTAATGTGTGTCTGTCCGTCGTGTGAGAGAATGCGTGTGATTCACGTGCGTGTGCGTGTTGTGTTCAGCTCGCCGCGCTTTGAGACGAGCGATGGGGAAAGCGCCCACACAAACCACACATTATCATTTATTATTAGTGAGTCTTAGTAGGATTTCGTACGGAGGACTTCGTTGAGCAGCGTAACCCATTTACATGTAAATTAGGCTCACACGGCAGAGGCCGCGAGCTGCTTACGCGCTGCGATTAGCTAATGGTACCCGTAACGTGCCTAATTTACATGCAAGTGGGTTACGCTGCTCAACGAAGTTCTCCGTACGAAGCCCTACTAAGTCTCACTATTATCAAGCTACGTAGTAACTCCCCCATTTGTCACTTTGTCACAGAGACAAACCGTCCGCCCACAACAACGACAGACTCGTCCCTCGTGGCCATGACACACGATTTCTCGTGCATCAACCTGGTCAGTGGCTTTTACCCCAGCCCCCGGGCATGTGACGAATACTACATCTGCGCGCACCATGTAAGTTGAAAGCAGCACCGACCGAGAAACGAATGATGTTTTTTTTTCTTTTTTCTTTTTTTCCCCCGGTCTCTTTTCTAGCTCCAGTGGTATTCCTCCCAGGCCGTGGATGGGAGCCACGGAGGGCTCGGAAGCTGGGACAGTTTAAAAAACAACAACAACAACAACTATTTTGATGAGGAGGAGGAGGAGGAGGAGGATGGTATGATGATGTTATGCAGGTCCATGTGGTTTGAGACTACGTGTTAGGGCCGCCCTTCACGCTTCCTGTCATAAATATGGCGTTAACCAGACCCGGGAACTACGAGAGATGTGTCATACCAAGGGAAGCACCCTCAAAGTCGCACCCGTGAAGTGGGTGAATCTCGGCTGTGTGGCAACAGCCTCCCCATTGGGCCGTGGCACATCCACTCTGGTTAGGAGCCGACCTAGGTAGGAAAAATCCTGCTTTCCGCTGCTGGGACTTGAATCCGGGTCTTCCGGGCCTTGGTCCGACACGCTAACCACTACACTACCGGGTCCGGTATGATGAATGTGCCACATTTGGCACCATACACTGTCCTGTGAAACTTTTTTTTTTTTGTTGGGGGGGGGGGGGGGGGAGGAGGGGGGCTGCCCCAACTCTTTGCCAACTCCAGTGGCGTTCCTCCCAGGTCATGGATGGAATCCACAGAGGGCTTGGAAGCTGGGGCAATTTTTTTTATCATGCGTGATGATGGAGATGAGGATGGTGGTAAGATGATGCTAATGGAGGTCCGTGTGGTTTGGGACTGCGAGACAGGACCGCATTCCACGCTTCTTGTCATTAATATCCCGGCGCTAACCAGGCCCGGGAACTACGGCACCTGCGGTGTAAAACTGTGTGGTTTTGTGTGCAGGTGTCGTATCGTGTGCTATGTGCTGACGGTCTGCTGTACGACGCCGCGACGGAGCATTGCGATGCTCCCGAGAATGTGTTCTGTTTCGACCCTCATTCCACCGCAGGTGTTCCTCACACACAGCCCCCTCCCGTCACTACACAACCACCACCAACAACAACCACCACCTTGCCGACGACAACAACTACTCCGCTACCAACCACCACGAGGCTGACAACTGTCTACGCGACAGCGTCACCACGGCCGGTACCCACCACCACCGCCCAGCCACCTGACCTTCACCAGGTTTTGGTCACGTCCGCGCCTGTGCAGCCGGGACCAAGTGAGTGTCTCTCGCGCGCTTTTGAGTTGCAGGTCCAAGAATACAAATCTGGGTCCGCATGTAAAAGTCGGGGTTAGGGAGTTTAGCCCCGGGTTAGAGTCTAACCTTGAACTAAACTAGCTCTAGGGTTAATTTTTCTGTTGTTTTTTTGTTTTAAATCAGGAAGCGGGTCCATTCCAGCAAGGCGCCTATGCCATTATAGAAGGATTTTTGTCTTTCTTTCTTCGCTTTTTTTTTAAAATTTAATTTTGTTTTGGGGTTTCTTTTGTCCTAGTCTGGGTTAGACCCGTAGCCATGGGTTAAAGTAACCTCGAGTTTTACATACGGGCCCTGGACAAGTTAGGTGTGTTAAATGAGAGCTAAACGCACTTTTAGAATTCATACTCCTAGCCAACTTAACAGCATAACTTAGATGTTCAGGGGAGATAACTCTTCAAAAACAAGATCCCTTATCGGGGCAGTGGGTGGTCCGGGGCGGTCGGTGGTCTAGTGGTTAAGAGACTTGTCACCAATGCGAGAGGTCAGGGCTTCGAGTCCCACTCGGGGCAACGAATTTTGCCTTCTCGTATGTGGCACCGATCATTCGGGGGTTCTTTCCGGGTACCCCGGCTTCCTCCCCTCCGCTTTGGAAATTTGAAAAATAAATGCAATTCTAAATTCCGAAACTGAAGTAGCTGACCTGACCCTTCGCACCACGTGATTGTAATGTGTTTATGTCCCGTATGTGAGAGAATGTGTGTGATTCACGTGAGCGTGCGTGTTGGGTTCAGTTCGCGGCGCTTTGAAGCGATTCATGAAATTTGGTGAAGCGCCTATACAATACTCATTATTATCATTATTACTGTCACTGACTCGACCTCTCCGTGTCTCTGTCGTCCAACAGGCGATACAGCTACCAGGTTCTGCACTGGCCGAGTAGACGGCGTGTACCGAGATCCGAGCGACTGTAACAAGTACATTGAGTGTCTGCACCCGTTTGGATTTGAGGCGTACTGTCCCATTGGCCGAGTGTTCAACGAGGCGTTTGGCACGTGCCAGCACCCGTACAACACGCCGGAGTGTGCTGACTACCGCGACATTCACTTGGACACTGGAATTTAGTCGCAACAAACTAACAGACAGCACCCTCAAACAAACAAACAAACAAACAAACAAACAAACAAACAAACAAACAAATTCCAAATCAAACTAAAGAAACAACAAAAACATTATCATCAACAACAACAACAACAACAACAGCAGCAGCAGCAGCAGCAACAACAATAACGACAACTACAGTGAATAAATGGAAACTGAAAGTCAAAGGAGTAAAACACGCATTTTCAAGAGAACTATCTGATTTTTCATTCACGCCAGCAGCGACAATGTTCAGCAACAGAAGCGACAACAACCGAAAGGAAGACAACACCAACACCCATCGAGAAGTTTTAGACTGCTGACATTTTTTGTACAGTGGCAGGAAACACTGAAGGCTCCACCCAGAAACAGAAGAGAAGAGAAGATAAGACAAGATAAGATGATACTTTATTGATCCCTCAAGGGGAAATTAAATGTCTACCCGGAATAAGGACAATACAATACATGAAAATTATATTAAAATACATTATGGTCTTCTTCGAGATCACCATACATTGTGGTCAAAACTTGTGAAAGTCTGCTAGCCAAATAATAATAATAAAAATAATAAACAAGGAGGAACGGCCCCGTCCTACAAAGTTGTCTCTCCAACTTTCATGTTGTTTTGTTTGTTTGTTGTTGTTGTTATTGTTGCCGGTTCTCCCGTCTTCAAGTCCTGCCAATGACACTAGATCCGCTACGACTTCGACCGATTAGCCACGTGACTGGGGGGGGGGGGGGGCGGGGGGGGGGGAGGAGAGAGAGAGAGAGAGAGAGGGGGGGGGGGCACGAAGGGGAGAAGCAAGCGCCCCAGTTCATGTTTCAGCCCGGAAACTTCACCTCAAACCTGAGGCAGTGTGCATGCTGTCCCTTACACTGGTCTGGGACACCCTCTGCGGTTCTTGCTCGAGAACTAAGAGAGGGTCGCCAGGACTCCCCTAACACGTGTTGTGCATCAGAGAACACGTGGCTTTTCGGGCTGAACTCTAGACTGCGTCCGGGTACAAAACAAGTACAAAATAAAAGTACGCACCAATGAGATCAAAGCACCTACTTTTTTTCTTTTTAAAACAGTGACATCTCTCTTCTAGATATAGAATATCCGGCTTGAAAATGTAACAAACAACAGGTAAAAAAAAAATACAGACAGAAAACACAAAAACCAAACAGAAAACCATGACAATGCACACAGCGGCTTATTCCCATGCCACGAACATGCTGGCGGGGGCACTCTTACGAGACCACAGGGCGTGTAGTTTGTTCCCGATAGCCAGAAAATTGTGGACAAGTCGGCTTGACACGGCCTGAAAGAGACTCACAAAATGGACACAGTCACTGAGAGGGCAACTACGGCGCCCGCCCTCAGTGTCCGCCATGACACTTTCTGATATCTAGTGGCTCCATCTGGCGGCTCCCATACACTCACTGTGTCTACCATTTCGGCTGGAATCGGTGCCTCGGGATAACGGTATGATTGTGACACACACGCACACACACTCGCACACACACATTTAGGTTTACGGGACCTGTGTTCTTTCCTTTCCTATTGTTCTGTGTCAAGTTAGGGTTCGGTGAATCGATCATACATGACCAGAAACGTCTTGAGTGCGGGGTGAAGTTCTAGTATACAGACAGCACAGCTAAACTGATTACTTCTGTGTTGTCACTCAACGGTAAGTGCTTACTTTTTATTCTGTTCATTACGACATTTCTCTTAAATAGAAAGGCAGACATTTAGGACGCATTTGTACATTAACACACATGTAATGATATATGTTTTAATAATAATAATAATAATAATAATAATGACTGTGTATTGTCTGGGCGCTTTACCGAATTTCTTTCACTGTCTCAAAGCACCGTGAGGTGAACCCAACACGCACGCTTACGTGAACCACACGCATTCTTCCACACACTGGACACGAACACATTACAATCACGTGGTGCGAAGGGTCAGCTCAGCAATTTACGTTTCGGAATTTACACATGCATTTATTTTCAAATTTTGTGGGCTGAACATTTCCAAAGCAGGGGGGAGGGGGGCGGGGGGAGAGGGGGAAGGGGAGGGGGGGGGAGTACCCAGAGAGAACCCCTGACGGTCGGCCCGAATGAATGGAACCACCTACGAGAAGGAAAACTTCTTTGCCCTGAGTGAGTGGGACTTGAACCTGACCTATCGCACTAGTGACGAAGTCTTAACCCACTACACCACCGACTGATGTAACACCAACTGCAAATCGACCAAGAATGTATCTGCTACAATAGAAGTATCATCAGAATACAACACACTGATTTGCTACACGAAAGATGGCCGAAGAGTTAGAAAAGCGAAATACTGCAATTTAAGAAACGGAAAAGGGATCCCTTGTCTTACTTCAGACACACAACTGCAAATCGACCAAGAATGTATCTGCTACAATAGAAATATCATCAGAATACAACACACTGATTTGCTACACGAAAGATGGCCGAAGAGTTAGAAAAGCGAAATACTGCAATTTAAGAAACGGAAAACGGATCCCTTGTCTTACTTCAGACACACAACTGCAAATCGACCAAGAATGTATCTGCTACAATAGAAATATCATCAGAATACAACACACTGATTTGCTACACGAAAGATGGCCGAAGAGTTAGAAAAGCGAAATACTGCAATTTAAGAAACGGAAAACGGATCCCTTGTCTTACTTCAGAACACACATTCTCTGAACAGCGTGTTTTCAAGCCTACTTTGTGCTGTCATTATTTTAAGGGACAAAAGCCGATAACTTATCCCTCATTTGGAAATGGCCGGAAGTCGCAATCTAAGTTTCCTGCAGTGCTGGAGACATTTTCCGACCGGCATAACTGACTGCCACAAAGCGGCCATACAATCATAAGATAGGTCACATTCAGAATGTCTGTGTACCAGTGAACTTGTTTGAACTTTGGATACTTCACACAGTACAATATCTCTGACACTGGATGATACGAATTACACTCTGAAAATTTCTTGAAAAGAGAATGCAGGCCAACTGAGGCACCTCTCTCTCTCTCCCTCTCTCTCTTTTGGGAAGCCGGGATAGCCGAATGGTAGAGCGTTGGATTCTCGATGCTCGGGTCGTGAGTTCGCATCCCAGCTGGGGCCAAATATTTGTACGGGCCTTGTTAGGCAAAAGGCTCAGTTGCTAATGCATCTTTCTACGGATCTTGAGGTACTTGGTTCAAAACCCCTGGTGAGGAGGAATTTGGTTGGGAATTTTTCCCTCACCAAACTGATTCAAACTTCACGTGCAGACTCATTTACGATGTGTGTCACTCCATCGTGTACACAGTCCTTCAGTCACCCAAAGCGAACTTCAAAGCATGGCCGTCGACAGGGGAGGGTGGGCGTTTGAGGGTTTAACGTCCTTTTCCACCACATACGGGTGATATTGAAGACGGGGCAACGATGAAAAGGCCAGCAGAAATATTTGGCCCCAGCCGGAATACGAACTCACGACCCGAGCATTGGAAATCCAACGCTCTACCATTCGACCACCCCGGCTCCCCCTGGCCGCTTACAGGAAAACACGAAGAGTTAGTTAGTTAGTTAGTTAGTTAGTTATTTAGTTAGTTATTTAGTTAGTTATTTAGTAAGGTAGTTAGTTAGTGAGTTAGTTCGTTTGTTCGTTCTTTAGTTAGTTAGTTAGTTAGTTATTTAGTTAGTTATTTAGTTATTTAGTTAGTTAGGGCTTCACGCCGCGCAGGAAAACACGAAGAAGAAATGACATTCCCCTCACTTCGGTAATTAGACAGAAGGAATATCTCCAATACCAATGTATTTGGATAAAACAAAACCAAACAAAACCAAACAGAAACAACTCAACAAACTGTGACTGATGTCCATCCATGTCATGCTGCCCATCAACTTCAAGCAGGAACCGACCTAGGTAGGAAAAATCCCGCTTGCCTCGGCTGCCATGCAGTCTGTCGCTGAAAAGTATCCCGGACAAACTGGCAAAAACTTTTTGCCAAGTCTATTGTGGTGATGTAAAATACATCACCGTCACACTTTACTACCACCTGAAAAATCAGACAAGGAGTGGTACAGGTTCCTGCCTCACACAAGGCAACGTGATGGCACGGTGGACAAAGTATGAGTTTGATATTCTGTGTGCCATTGTCTCTAACATTCTCAGTGACCCCATGCATAATAGTGATACATCTCTACATCCCTTCTATTTTGCCATTGGTTTTTCCCCCTTTTTTTTTCCTTTGTATTTTCCTTTAATCTTGCCATTGTAGTCTTTTGTTTTTGTAGCAACGGCTGATTGAAAAATAATCATTGTTTGGTTAAATCACTTCCGTTGGAAAATAAAGTTCGTTCGTTCGTTCGTTCGTTCGTTGGGAATTCTCCCGATCCATGCTCCGAAGTGCTAACCCCTACACTACTCAAAACTTCTTTCGAGTGTCGAGTAGCAGGCGGGTAGCGGCGAGTGTGTTACTACACCAACTGGTCACAGTACCGTACAGGTCTAATTGTAGTGGTAGGATATTTCAGGATGTTTTTATTGTATTTTCAGATGCTGTCAGTACTCGTGATATTTTTAGTGGCCGCCATTGTCGGCGCACCAGCTCAGGCGCCACCAGGTGAGTCAAATTACGAAGCAAGCCAATAGAATGTTAACAATGTACAAGATATCGCTTTTAGTTGTCACCATAGAAAAGCATGATAGTCAATTTAGTCAGAAAAAACCCACCTTTACCTATCTTTCAAACTGCAACTTGTAATTCCATGAAATTAACTGTTAATGATGGTATATATTATTATTATTATTGAATAAAAAGAAAGGTTGAAATGTATATTAACAGCGGAGATAAAGACAAACGATGACACATTTCAATGTCAAATGACGACACATTTCAATGTCAAACAATGGCACATTTCAATTTCAAACGATGACACATTTCAAACGATTTTGTGGTTTTTATGATATTTTGTTATTGTCGTTTGTTCGGTATTTTTTTTTAATTTTAGATTTTTTAAATTCAACTTTCTGTCAAGAAATGACAAGGTACAAAAACGCAAAAAATCCCCAATTTTTGTTTTGTTTTTTTGTTTTGTTTATTTTTGTTTTGTTTTGTTTTGTTTTGGTTTTTTTTTTTTTGGGGGGGGGGGGGGTTGTATTTAAGTTTTTTCTCTCCTTCTTTTTCATCAACAACAGGTAATGAAATTATTACATTGACATTTATCTATATTCTCCTACTCTCAATTGGCGAAATATTTCATACGTGTGTGTGTGTGTGTGTGTGTGTGTGTGTGTGTGTGTGTGTGTGTGTGTGTGTGTGTGTGTGTGTGTGTGTGTATGTGTGTGTGTGTGTGTGTGTGTGTATGTGCGTGTGTGTGTGTGTGTGTGTGTGTGTGTGTGTGTGTGTGTGTATGTGTGTGTGTATGTGCGTGTGTGTGTGTGTGTGACGGTGTGTGTGTGCGTGTGTGTGTGTGCGTGTGTGTGTGTGTGTGTATGTGCGTGTGTGTGTGTGTGTGTGTGTGTGTGTGTGTGTGTGTGTGTGTGTGTGTGTGTGTGTGTATGTGTGTGTGTGTGTGTGTGTGTGTGTGTGTGTGTGTGTGTGTGTGTGTGTGTTTGTGTGTGTGTGTGTGTGTGTGTGTGTGTGTGTGTGTGTGTGTGTGTGTGTGTGTGTGTGTGTGTGATGTCTTTCTGTATCTGCTCAAACTTATCTACATTCGTTTCAGATTACATTTTTTGGTGTTTATTTTTCACTTTTGCTTCACCTGATGTTAGTGAAAGTATCACATTGACACGCACTCATTTCTGGAAATCGTGAATGCAAATGCTGCTTCTAACCACCTTGAATGTGTCCGTTTCATGTATCGGGTATCAGGCGGGTACCGGCGAGTATGTTACTACACCAACTGGTCACAGTACCGTCCCAGCAGCGGCAAGTTTGTGCCTGAGAACGTGGACCCCACGTTATGCACACACCTCATCTACACGTTCGCCAAACTGGTCGGCAACCAACTCAAGGCTTTTGAGTGGAACGACGAGTCTACAGCATGGAGCACGGGAATGTACGTATAATTATTAGTTTGGAACAGGCTGGAACCAGGCTGGAACTCGCTGCCCGCTAGCGTGAGACAGCAACCTACTCTTTCACGTTTCAAGTCAGAGCTTAAAACTCATCTGTTTCAACCTGCCTTATACTGAGTCATGTAGCCGTGGTGTCTGGTGTTTGAGGATGTGTTCTATGTGTGTGAGAGTGTGGTGTGAACGCGCAATGACTTGATGTATATTCAAGAGTTGCGCTGTATAAATGTGATTTATCATTATTACTATTAATATCATTATTGCGCCAAAAGACAAGGGCCCGTATGTAAAAGTCGAGGTTAACCGACAGCTACGGGCCTAACCCAGACAAAAGAAACCAAGAAACAAAATTATATTAAAAAAAGGAGGCGAAGAAATGAAGAAATAAATCCTTCTATAACGGCTTAGGCATCTTGCTGGAATGGACCCGCTTCCTGATTTAAATGTTTTTTTTTTACCCTAGAGCTAGTTTAGTTCGAGGTTAGACTGTAACCCGGGGCTAAAATCCCTAACCTCGACTTCTACATGCGGAGCCCGAGCTCTAACAGCGCTTGATTCTGTTTTACTAAAATTTAAAAATCTTAGTAAGGAAATGCGGCCCATGAACACAAGTATACAAAAATAGATGCGAAAGATGACGTCAAACCTCCATCTTCTAGAGAATTTCTGCCTGTGCGAACGTGCCGATGAGTTCGATCACGAGCGTTTGAAAATACCTTACGTTACCTCCCTTTACTGGTTGTCTCCCTTTGAAACATTTTTTTTTGGTCTAAGTACATTATTTTTAGTAAATTTTCCCCTGAAAGCTCATGTAATTTAGTTAATTTGTAAGAATTTCCACCTTCTCCACCGTCTACAGGTACGAGAGGTTTCAGGCGCTGAAACAGAAAAATCCGAGCGTGAAGACACTTCTGGCGGTTGGTGGATGGAACCTGGCCTCGGGTCCCTTCACACAGATGGTGGCCACGCCCCAGAACCGCGCCGAGTTCGCTCAGTCGTCCGTGGACTTCCTCCGGAAGTGGGGCTTTGACGGACTGGACGTGGATTGGGAGTACCCGACCTTAAGGGGAGGCCACCCCCAGGATAGGGACCACTTCACACAGCTAATCAGGGTAATGTTACAACGAGTATAGTGCGTGTTGTAATTCAGACTCCAACGATTTTAATTTTCGGCGATAACTTTATGTGGAGCCAATTTCGTCGTATACCTGTAGACCGGCTGGAACTCCTTGCCCATCGAACTCCGCCTTCAGCCTTCATTGCCCATGTTTAGATCCCATCTGAAGACTTTTCTCTTTCGTCAAGCTTAATTGTGATGTTTTGATGTTGAGTCCGTTTATGTGTACCTGTAGTCGTTTGATGTCGGTGCACCTGCCAGATTGGATGTGTGTGTGTGTGTGTGTGTGTGTGTGTGTGTGTGTGTGTGTGTGTGTGTGTGTGTGTGTGTGTGTGTGCTTTAAGCGTAGCGAGTCCTCGGCACTTGGAGTGCAGCGCTCTATAAAAACTATGTATTATTATTATTATTATTATAACCTTTCAAAGAGAAAAAGTTGACCTGGCCAAGTGAACTAATATATTTCACCACAGTTGGGGCTCTCAGTTCCTCAGTTTCTTCTCGGCATCAGTGAAACAAACCAAAATCGACATTTTCGCTGGTTTTTTTTTGTGGTAAACCTTACAAGTTCTTGTCACAGAATGTATTCAAAGAATTTATCAATTCCTTATTTCAATATGAAAGCATTTGTCCTCAAATGCCTTGTGGCAGTGACTATGAGCACAGTTCAGCGTCACGCTTTACTATTCAGCTGTTAAAACAATTACTATGAATGTGGCTTGTAATGTCTCATGACACACGTCTACAGGCTTGATAAGTCACTTGCTGTTTTTTTTTTCTTTTCCTGCAGGAAGTGCGGGCCAAGTTTCAGCAAGAGGCGGCGACCACAGGGAATTCCCGTCTGTTACTGACGGCGGCTGTGGCTGCGGGGAAAGACAAGATCGACGTGGCTTACGACATCCCTCAACTCAACCAGTACGATCTCATGGCTGTTCAATGTATCTTATATCTGGACTGTTTCATGTTTTAGATACCTGGGCCCGTATGTAAAACACGAGGTTAATTTAACCCACGGGTACGGGCCTAACCCAGACTAGGACAAAACAAATAAAAAACCAAAATTAAATTAAAAAGCGAAGAAAGAAAGACAAAATCCTTCTATAACGGCATAGGCACCTTGCTGGAATGGCCCGCTTCCTGATTAAAAAAAAAAATTAAACCCTAGAGCTAATTTAGTTCGAGGTTAGACTCTAACCTAGGGCTGAACTCCCTAACCCCGACTTCTACATGCGGGCCCAGGACTGTTTCATGTTTCAGATACCTGGACTGCTGAAAGCCTCTAGATGCGTAACGCCACTGAGATGACAAACTGTCGCTTTGAAAGCTGTAAGGCTGGCTGTTTTCCAGACAGAAAGGATGTTTTCATTTGGCCACTGCGACCGTTTTCGGGACTTTGTGGCTATTAGAGAAATACTATTTTCTTTGAGCTCACGGTCCATTCCTGAACAGAATGGGACTAGACAAAGCTTCTAAAAATAGCCACCAGACAGTGCCGTCTAGCCAGTCCTCAGTCCGCAATCGTCCGCTCAGAACGTGGTACACTTCTTCAACAGCTAACACGCCGGCCAGAGTCACAACAGTGGTCTAAGATGCCATTTATCTTCTAGCTCCTCTCCAATATAAATCCCTTTCAAGGCCGGAGCTCCCTCTCTTAATTTAAACATGCAACAGAAACTGTAACATCCACACAGCACCCTGACGTACACAACGCCCCCCTCGTCAGTCTTCCTCCACCTTTCTCACAACTCAAACACATAGCTAGCATGCCACCGACTCATACAACTGTCTACACAAAACAATCCCCAAATCAGCAGGTGCTTTTGCCGAGGACACTTTATTCCGACCATAAAGTGCCGACGATGAAGGGAAAATTAACCACCTCCTCTCCCGGGCTCCAGCCTGTCCGCAGCTACTGGTCGCCGCCGCTCTGCGAGACGCCGCGGGACCTAGGCTGAGCTGTTACGTAATGGCATGACGCGTGCCAAAGGAAAAGGCGAGAAACAAGGGGAAGGTCACGCTGGCGTTCACCTCCCCTGGACTGAAAATAAGATCCACTCCGGCCATTAAAGATCTAAGCTCCCAACAAAAAGCTTTTAGAAGTATGAAATTTTTTTTTTACAGAGTCGACTGTGCAAGCACAGTCAACTCTGTCACAGCTGCAGAGTTTTCAGCGTCCCTGAAACCCCAATAAAACCCAAGGGCAGCCTGATTCACAGCTCAGTTTGCGTTTTGACACTGAGCGAAAAAGATCGTGCAGCACTCGACATCCCGGCGCTGGACACTGTAAGCGATGTGTCTCGCTCACTGACCAAAAGCCAAGTAATAGTGAGACTTAGTAGGATTTCGTACGGAGGACTTCGTTGAGCAGCGTAACCCATTTACATGTAAATTAGGCTCACACGGCAGAGGCCGCAAGCTGCTTACGCGCTGCGATTAGCTAATGGTACCCGTAACGTGCCTAATTTACATGCAAGTGGGTTATGCTGCTCAGCGAAGTTCTCCGTACGAAGCCCTACTAAGTCTCACTACTGTCACGGTAAGGG
>JACVVK020000031.1:2075000-2090000 GCA_018292915.2 Batillaria attramentaria | reverse complement strand
ATGTTAGGTACGGTTATGTAGCTTATGTATATAACTTCTGTTCTCCTGTTCCATGTTAAGTATAACGCTGGAGGCACTTAAAGGTCTGCAATCTCAACAAAAGTCGCAGACACTGTTTATTAAAAAAAGAAAGAAAGAAACTGCGACTGTGCATAATGCAGGCATCTCTGTCACAGTTGCTGAGTTGTCAGCGCTTCGGAGGCCCTCATAAAACCAGAGCGTGAGATTGCAGTGACTTTATTGTGCTTTTGGTCAGTGAGCGAGACGTATCGCTACAGTGTCTAGCGGGCGTTGTATGCTGCACGATAAGCCTAACCACTGCAGTGTTAAGACTCAATGTCAAAACGCAAACTGAGCTGCGAGATCAGGCTGCCCTTGGCTTTTACACGGATTTCAGGGACGCTGAAAACTCTGTAACTGTGACAAAGTTGACTGTGTATTTGCACAGTCGGATAGCTTTTTTAAAACACACTGTTTGTTGGGATTGCAGACCTTCAAAGTCTGTTTGATTCTTTACTTTGTACGGTGCTTTTACGTAGAAGACCCAAAGAAAAACTCGGACTTGTCGTCAGAGCTATGATGCTTCTGTTTTTACAGTACCTCCAGGGGGTCTCATACCACAAACACCTGTTCCGTCACAGTCCTTTCCGAACGTTCAGCAAGGTGGAGGCAATTCCCCATCAGGGGGAGCCATGGCGCCATTCCCCGGCGTGTTCTTTAACACACAGAAGCCCACCACACAGGGTGAGTGCAGCTGGTGTTAGTACTTAACATCAGAGCAGTCTTTAAACTATTTTGGAGCTCGTGTTAGTACTTAACATCAGAGTAGTCTTAAAATTACGCTGCAGCTCGTGTTAGTACTTAACAACAGAGCAGTCTTTAAACTACTTTGGAGTTCGTGTTAGTACTTAACATCAGAGCAGTCTTTAAACTACTTTGGAGCTCGTGTTAGTACTTAACATCAGAGCAGTCTTAGAATTACTCTGCAGCTCGTTTTAGTACTTAACATCAGAGCAGACCTTAAACTACTTTGGAGCTCGTGTTAGTACTTAACAACAGAGCAGTCTTAAAATTATGTTGCAGCTCGTGTTAGTACTTAACATCAGAGCAATCTTTATACTACTTTGGAGCTCGTGTTAGTACTTAACATCAGAGCAGTCTTTAAACTACTTTGGAGCTCGTGTTAGTACTTAACATCAGAGCAGTCTTAAAATTACTCTGATCGTGCGTACTAATATGAGTGCAGCTGCGTAGAAGACATTTTCGTGTTCATGTTCATAAAGCTGAGAACATGTTAGTCATGGTACCCCTCTCCTGTAATCTAGGAAGTGACTTCCCCGATCACTCATGGGTTACCCGGAAGGACATGTATGGTACACGCATTGTGTGCACGGGACAAGACTAATTTCAGGCTAATTTCGCCTTTGCTTAGCCAACTTATGTTTTGAAACAGTGTCACTCGTGAGTGCGCTTGCACAATTGAAATACTTTTATCTTGATTATTTGTTTAGCTCTTAATGCGATACATTGTTGTTTACACTTTGCGCGAGCGGTCGAACATTAAACGTTTACGATTGTTCTTACACTACTACATATATTCTATTCCAAAGGCTGCGTCACGTCAGTTACGTAATTTCTGCTTCACGTGTTGAAATACCATACGGTGTCCTTCGGAAAACTTGTACAGGGAAAGGCATATATTGTTTAATTAAACAACATTTTGTTGAAGTAAAGACAAATCTGGCTACGGAGAAAAGTCTGTAACTGACGTGGCATTTCGAGCAGACATTTTGGATTTGGCAGAGACTACTTACTATCAGTTCTGTACCCACTCCCTCCTCACTCCAGCACCGTTCTTGAATGAAATATTTTCTACCTGGATGACTTGCCTGCACCGTCTGATCTTGCAGCCCAAGGACCGTACAGGACGCAAACGCCTTATCCCCCAACGCAAAGTCCCTACGTTCCCCAAACGCTTTACCCAACTCAGCAGCCTGTTGCTTTTCAAACGCTTGCGCCAGCAACTCAGCCGCCTTTTAACCCTACCTTTGCCGTGTTTTGGAACACGCGCACACCGAGTACAGCTTCGACGCAGAGTAAGTATGCTGGCTATGACGCAGGTTGAGTAAACTGCTTTGGCGCAGGGTGAGTACGTTGCGTCGACGGATAATTTGATGTTGCTTTGTCGATGAGTGGATACGTTGCTTCGACGCAGAGCTAGCTTCTTTGACACAGAGCAAGTTTCTTTGACGCAGTGTGAATATGTTTCCTTGACGCAGAGTGTATACGTTTCGAGTTAATACTTCTCTTTGACGCAAAGCATGTTGCTCTGGCAATGATTGAATGATATGTTTCTTTGACGCAAACTACTGTTGCTTTGGCACACAGTAATTACTTTTCTTTGACGCAGAGTGAATACGTTTTCTTGACGCAGAGTGAATACGTTTCTTTGCCGCAGAGTGAATATTCTTTTTGACGCAGAGGATGTTGCTCTGGCAATGATTGAATAATGTTTCTTTGACGCACACTGCTATTGCTTTGGCACACAGTAATTACGTTTCTTTGACGCAGAGTGAATACGTTTCCTTGACGCAGAGTGAATAGGCTTTCTTTGCCGCAGAGTGAATATTCTTTTTGACGCAAAGCATGTTGCTCAGGCGATGATGAATAATTATGTTTCTTTGACGCAAAATACGATTGCTTCGGCACACAGTAATTACTTCTCTTTGACGCAGAGTGAATACGTTTCCTTGACGCAGAGTGAATACGTTTTCTTTGCTGCAGAGTGAATACTCTTTGACGCAAAGCATCTTTCTCTGGCGATGATTGAATAATTACGTTTCTTTGACGCAAAATACGATTGCTTTGGCACGCAGTAATTACATTTCTTTGACGCAGAGTGAACTCTTTTCTTGACGCAGCGTGAACACTTCTCTTGACGCAGACTATCTCGCTATAATTATGAATGATGAATTTTCAAACAAAACTGGGAATGGAAGGGAAGAAAATGCTTACAGCTTTTAGCGTGCACCTGTCAAATCTTACTTTTCCAAACAGCTGCTAGCTTGCTGAAGATTGCTGCTTCAAAGCACAGAAATGTTGAAACTTCAGAGAGTTACTCCCCTTTACCCGAAGGTGTGCGTTTTGGGCAGCTGTGCCTGGAAGCATGCAGCAACACCATGCTCACTGTGTCAAGGGTTTTTTTTTTGGGGGGGGGGGTGGGGTCGTTCTTTTGCCGAAGAAAGTCTCAGTGAACAGAAACCGCTGCCTGCCTCATGGATGGGAGATCTGGAGTACACGTGTGTCGGTGTGGGGAATGTGTGACTGCATTTCAAAACTTGAATCCGTGCAGGTACTCAGCAGTTTGTCCCTGTTCACCCAACACAGCGTATTCCACAGTGGACGGCACCGCCACCCAGCGGCGGAGTTCAGACAACTGGTGAGTACTCTATCAGTACAAGGCTCACACAGTTCAGGACTCATCCCGGCGAATAATCACGTGCTCGGCTGTGGTGCGCAGCACGAAGGTTGCCTCCTGTTTGAGATGGAACTTTCGGGCTGAGTTAAGTTCTGAACACAGGGCTGAAAATGGTCCATGATCCAAAAGGGCGAAGGATAGAAATACACAGAACCTCAAAATGCCTATATATTCCCTATTAGTCTCAGGCATCATAGTCACCCCTAAAAATGCTTCAATGTACAAACAATTACTACCATGAACAGACCATTCAAAGGCACGCACCTGACAGGGGTTTAGAAAAATTTGAATCTTGCTCCCGTAACTGGCATACTTGTCCTCAGTTCTGAGCTACTGGTAAACGCGGGTCTGGTTTTTGTCTGGTCTGGTACAGGAAAGTGAAGACCATACTGATGGCCCAGATGAGTCTGTAAACAAATTGACTGATAAAAGGTTTTGTGTTACAGTCCCAAGTCCCGTACATCCAGTCACTAACCCTCGTGGTTTCAACTGTGCTGGCATGGCGAGTGACTTCTACCCCAACGTGTATGCCTGTGACGAGTACTACATCTGTGCCAACCAGGTGAGAGCTCGAGGAACGCAAAAACCCCATAATCTGTGACTTCACTTTATTATCGCTATTGGTTTAAACAGATTTATTTTGTTGCTCTGGAGAAAGTACAGAACAGTTGGAGCATACACAAGACGTGCCTATGACATGCTCAGTAAGGACGCTATTAGGATTCTTCTTATCTTTCTTTCTTTTGTTGTTCGTGTTTCTTTGTGTTTATTTTTGTTGTTCGTGTTTCTTTGTCTTTACTTTGTGTTGTACGTATGTTTGTATATGTTTGAGAATGCTTATATATGTCCAACTATGCAGGTCTGCTTTCCATGAATGTCTGTATCCTGTAGCATGTATAATTATATGACCCGCCCCCCCCCCCCCCCAAAAAAAAAAAAAAAAAAAAAGTCCTCTGTCCAATATATGCCTCTGTGTGTCATGATGTACAGGTGAGCTATCGTGTGAAGTGTGCCATGGGTCTGCGCTATAACGCGGCCACCAAGCACTGCGATTGGCCAGCCAACACCCCATGTGTCAGCATCCACCATGCGACACAGCCACAGGCCGCCACGCAACCCCCACCCGTCGTGCAGACTCGGCCTCCACCCATTGTGCAGACGCAACCCCCACCTGTGTTCACCCCTTACCCCTCCCAGACCCCACCCCAGGTCTACACGAATGGGGCACCAGGTGCGAAAAACAATTCTTCTTATTTTATTTTTACAGATTTTCGTGTGTTCTTCTTGTCTGTTCAGAACAATACAACGAAAACGCAGATTTGTTTGTTGAGAGAGGTGATGGGAATTGTCGCCTGTATCTCAATGCTAGCAAAAGGGGATGTTCAAGAAGTTGTATTAACTGCGGCGAGCACTCTGGACATTTCTACCGTTATCTGTCACTAATAATATGGTAGTAGCTTTTTTTGTCAGTTGTCCGCCAAGCTTTGGTATTCGAATTGGATTTTGTATTGATGTAAGACTCATCTCTTCAGTTCATCACCCCAGTAATCATCTGCACTTTGTACTTTAAAAAAGTAACGTTCTTTTAAAAACCTCTCCGTAAGCGCCGTGAGCACTCAGATAATGGTAGAGCCGTGCGCTATACTAAGTCTCCATCGTCATCGTCATCGTCATCGTCGTCGTCGTCGTCGTCGTCGTCGTCATCATCATCATCATCATCATCATCATCATCATCATCATCATCATCATCATCATCATCATCATCATCATCCAGCGGATACATACACTCTACTACCCTCTAAGAGGTATCGGAAGGTGCATCCTCCTCCTCCTCCTTATCATCATCATCATCACCACCACCAAACTGGTCAATGCTGTTTGTTCTACTAACCCCACTTTCAGGCCAAGCGCATTCACCCAACACATTTTGTGCCGGCCGAAGTGATGGGGCGTACGGAGTTGCCAATGACTGCCACAATTATATCCTGTGTTTCAATCACTTGGCGACGGCCGAGACGTGTGGTCAAGGGCTGGCCTTCAACCAGCATCTGATGCTCTGTCAGTTCCCGGGTCTAGTCCCCGGATGTGCCCAGAACCAGGGTTAACCCACAAGCTGGATGGCAGCTTACAATTCACAATGGCGGCATTTGTGAGGGAGGGATTTTCCAACCGTCTCTGAAGTCCTTTCAGAAACTTTTAAGAAGTCTGTGCGGTTGTTTTGTCAGCTTTAAGAAGTTCTTTTACGCACTTTGAGAAGTTTTGTTTCCAAACAACTTCAGAGCCGTTGTGTTCCGTTGGAACTGAACGATTACAAGAGAAAAAAGATCGGCGGGACTTGTGAAACACGTGGTCTTTGTTTATCTTAATCTGACAGTTTCGGACTTTCGTCGAACCTTTTTCAATAAACACAATACGTGTCTACATTTTATATATTTTTTACTTTGTTTATTAAAGTCACCTTCGACAAAGTAGGCTAATTACTTCCCGACAAATTCACATGCACGAAAAGCAAGTTCAACTTTCAAAACTAGGATAAAACTTGTTCAAAAGTTATGTTCATGTTACTGCAGAGAAACTTCACTTGTATCAGAATGGTGGTCTGGCCAAATATTGTTCAGGAAGTGGTGAAACACCAGTTTCCAGTTCCATATATTAAACACCCAAAGAACGCCGGTTACCATAGTGGTCGACATGTTATTGAGATGGTTGACTGAACGGTCGTCGCACGAACAGATGAGTGATTTCGTTTTCCCAATCCCCTGCTCCCGATCCCAATCCCGATTTTTTGTTTTTTGTTCACTACGCTTTACGCTTCCGTCAGTTGCAATTCCTCTTCGCCACGTCACGCTTTTGGGGAAGCTAGCGTCCGGGTGAAGCCCCTGCATTGCTGTTTGCGATGAGTCCAGCTTAATTTTCCTTTTTTTGAAAAAGCGGTTCCATTTGCTGGGTTGTGTTTGGTAGTCAGCTTCTCAGTTATGCAGAGGTGAGAGAGACATGCCGCAGCAAAATTCTTGCAAACTTGGCGTCTTTGCGTGGTTTATGTGGAGTAACACGGTCGCGTTTGACGATGTTTATGTGCTTTGTTGGCTGCGGTTTTAGTCGTGTCATTTCGGAGGCATGAGGTGAATGTAATGTTTTCCCTGCTATACATAAGCTTGGCTGCATGCTATGAAAGTTGTCGACAGGAAGGAGGGAGGGAAAGCACCGTGGCTCTGCTTCAGGAGATTAAAAAAAATCTTTCTTTTTTTTTGGTGCTTTATTATCTCTGTTGGGAAATTCGGGCTGCTTCCCCCGGGGGAAGCGGGTCGCCGCGGTGGAGCGCCACCCTGTACTTATCCTTTTCAGTCGTGTTTTCTGTGTGATAGTCACGGAACATAGACCACAGTGTTGATGTGGAGATACAGTGAAAAACATCTGGAACATTAATTTGAGAGAGAGAGAGAGAGAGAGAGAGAGAGAGAGAGAGAGAGAGAGAGAGAGAGAGAGAGAGAGGTCGTGTGTGTGTGTGTGTGTGTGTGTGTGTGTGTGTGTGTGTGTGTGTGTGTGTGTGTGTGTGTGTGTAAATTCTAAAAGTGGATCTCGAACCTATTCTCTGAGCGACTTGTATCAACTTATCATTAAAGGCGTGTTTTATATATATACGGTAACTCTGCTTTGGAAAAATAAATAAATGCAATTCTTATTCCGAAACTTAAATTGCTAAGGTGGCCCTTTTCACCACGTGATTGTAATGTGTTCACTGCATGTCCGGTGTGTGAGAGAATGCGTGTGATTCACGCGAGCGTGCGTGTTGGATTCAGTTTAGGAAATCGGGTAAAGCGCCTACACAACACACGGTGATTATTATTATTATTTGTATAACTATCACTCATGCAGCATTGCGAATCTTGTTTTGCGTCATGTGTTGTTTTCAGTCCGATATCCTCAAGTACCTCAGCAAGTTCCTACTCAGGTGCCTCAGAACACTCCGTTGGTATCTAACACTGGCTTCAGGACTTCCCAGCCTCCCGCAGGTCAGTCTACACACTGAGCTTAAAGGTCTACAATCTCAACAAAAAGCCGCATAACAGTGTGTTTATAAAAGTTTTTGCACAGTCAACTCTGTCACAGTTGCAGAGTTTTCAGCATCCCTGAAAACCCATATAAAAGCCAAGGAGCAGCCTGATTTCACAGCTCAGTCTGCGTTTTGACACTGAGCAAGAAAGGTCGCTGAGGCCAGTCTTAGCGTGCTGCACACAACCCCCGATAAACGCTGTAGCGATGTGTCTCGCCCACTGCCCAAAAGCACAATGAAGTCACCGCAAACTCACCCTCTGGTTTTGGAAAGGTGCCTGCATCATGCACAGTCGCAGGAGGCGGAGTTTTAAACAAAAGAGATTGCAGACCTTTGAAGTCTCAATACGTTCGCCAGCATACAACACCATTGTGGAAAACTTTTCATCCAATGCCCTTAATTCGTACCTCAGAATCAGTCACTTGGGACATGTGGCAGAGTGTTTGAAGTATGAATGTGGCAGAGTGACTGAAGTATGAATGTGGCAGAGTGACTGAAGAATGAATGAAGCAGAATGAATGAGCAGCTGAGAGGGAGAAGGGAATTTGTGTTGTTTTGCAACTGGTTTGTGGCTGGTTGTGGCAGACATGATAAATATAAATATATAGTTACAATATATTTAAGTAAATATTTATTTATATATTTATGTAAATATTTACAATTGAAATGCATGTTACTAAAAGGAATCTGTTCATTTTATGTTATTAACTTCTATAATATATTGTAACTATATATTTAAGTATATTTATCATGTCTGCCACAACCAGCCACAAACCAGTTGCAAAACAACACAAATTCCCTTCTCCCTCTCAGCTGCTCATTCATTCTGCTTCATTCATTCTTCAGTCACTCTGCCACATTCATACTTCAGTCACTCTGCCACATTCATACTTCAAACACTCTGCCACATTCATACTTCAAACACTCTGCCACAGACACAATATAGTAGCTGAAACCATTGTCGTGACTGGCTGTTGTACAATTATGCTGTTCTACGTACTTAGGAACGTACCGCGTATTAAGCAGAGACGACATGATTTTGTGTAATACATGTATCGTCTAGTATATGAGTGAATGCCCGTGGTCTCCCCTGAGTGTGCGTGTTTGGCTTCAGCTCGGGGTCGATTGATTAACTTGTTTACCGTGCCAACTAAAGTGTGCATTATCATTATTAGTGGTAGCTGTAGTAGTAGCAGTAGTAGACATGCAGAATCACCACTAAAAATTTGTTTCCTGAAGAAGTCCTTCTTTCTAGCTTCGGTTTTGTTTTGCTATTGTATTTCCGTTTTTGTTTTAGGAAACAGCGGTAGCTCACAGTCCTTTTGCGCTACTCGCGGCGACGGATCGTACAGGGATCCAGCCGACTGTGGCCATTACTTCTTGTGTGCCAACCACATGACCAACCGGATGTCGTGTCCTCCTGGGCTGGTTTACAACGATGCTGGAGGCGGTTGCGACTTTGCCTACCTTGTTCCCGCGTGTACCAACTACCACGCACCTTAACGGCTTCTGCAGTACTACGACTACACCCCTCCCCCTGCTTCCCCCTCCCCCCCCCCCCGACACGCGCTCTCCTATAATCGCTAGCACTTATTAAGAACCCTGAGTGTTCAGGTGTATCTCGGCGTAAAGTGTTCGGTTGCGTTTGCAACCAGAGTTTAGTGAAAGATTCTTGTAAAAGGAGAAGCTACAATACAACGATTCGTTCTTTGTCATGATTTTCTTTATTTACAACGAGTCGTGTTTCCAGTGTGAAATGCACTTGCATCAAAAGCATGTGGGAGAGGAACAGATACAAAGCGCAGTAAATTTTTGGCGATGGTTTGTAGAAATAGTCATACGATCCAAACCTTAAGAAAAGGCAACAGCCGTAAGAAAACACATTTTACACACACACAGACACAGACACACAGACACACACACACAGAGGGTAACTTCACAACACGAAATGACCACTGTAAGGTTTAACTGCGCACACCCCCCCCCTCTTCCCCCCCCAACCACCCCCTCCTCCCCCCCCCCCCCCCCCCAAATAAAACAACAACAACCCCCCCCCCAAAAAAAAAAACAACAACAACAACAACAACAACAACAACAAAAAACCAACAAACCAAACAAACAAACAAACCATAGGAGGAAATGCACTCTCATCATTGCTTTATGCAAAACAACAGATTTCGTTTTTCGCAATCAGTATCATTATTGGCGATACCCCATCATCTTTAGTAAACATGTTAAACATTCAACATACCCATTACTTACTATTGCTCCTCCAATCTTGTTACACACACACACACACACACACACACACACACACACACACACACACACACACACACACACACACACACACACACAGAGACAGACAGACAGATGATTCAAATCATTTCGTAATGAACGCGTCTACGAGATCCCTCATGAGGACGAAGTCCTCCACCATCCCCGGGACCTTGACCCTCTTCAGAAACTCAGGCAGCGCTCCCCCAAGATGGTCCCTCAGAGCCTTCCTGCACGCGAACGTCAGTGGCGCCACCTGGTGCCCGAGTTTCTTCATGACATGTTTACAGCGGGCTGGCGTGTTGCCAGGGTACTTGGCTTGGACGAACCACGGCTCGCGGTGCGCGCGGTACCCTGCCAGCAGCGCCAGTTCCACCATGTTCGCCTGTTTGTTGACCACAGCTTGCAACAGGAACGATTGCTCTCTCAGCTGCTCTTCGCGCTCTGTAGGACTGTCGTTTCCTCGACGCACAGGCATTGGCAGTGTTAGTGGCATGAGTTCGTCTGGCGAGTCCAGTACGGCCCCAGCCAGCAGCAGCAGGCCGACGGCGGCTGCGTTGTTGTTTCTCATGGCGATATACAGCGGTGTCTGACCTCGGCCGTTCTTCTCATTCACGTCCGCGCCTCGCTGGATAAGCTGCTCCAGCAGAGCCGTCCCGTCCTTCCTCCCGACCAACATGTGCAGGGGTTTCTCCGGATACCTGTCTCCAGGACCAGCAGGGAACGGCGACCACCAGTCCAGGCCTTTCTCCACCAGATGGCGGGCCGCGCCAACGTGAGAGTTGCGTAAACACCACGCTACAAGGGGAGCCCAGTGCAAGGTGAAGGGATCTCTCGCCCTCTCTCTGTCCCAAATCGGCACAAAGACCTCGCCCTTCTCAACAAGGCGGTCGACGAGAGTGAAGCCGATGTTGTTATCGAAGCGCAGTCGTTGTATCACCGCCTGCATGGTGGTGGGTGTTCTGGGGTTGTCGGGGTCCGTTAGCCCCACTCCCTCTTCCAGCAGCATCAGGACCATCTCATTGACATCTGCGTGAAATGTAGATACTTTGTTCTTAATGGAAAATTCTACATTTGCATAGGAAAAGGGGTGAGCGGGGGGTCTAGTAGGCAGCGTGTCGGACTTAGCCGCTGCGCTACTGAACGGCCGTCACCGCTGTCACGGCGAGGAAGCGTGGGTTCGAGCCCAGGTCGAGCTTGTGATATTTGATACCGTTTTTTTTTTTTTTTGGCTACCGGGCTGCTCATCGGGGGTTTCTCTCCGGGTTATCCGCCCCCCCCCCCCCCAGCAAAATTGAAAAATGGGATAGGTATTGGGTGGCGCTGCACCGCGGCGACACGCTACCCCCTGGGAAACTAGCCCGAATAGGGACAATAAAGTACATTGTAGCTTAAAACAGGGCTATCTCTGCAAGTGCTTATCTGATCAATGACGCTTCCAGCTCTTTTACCACCGGTGTCACTGAGGACAGGACAATGGGCACACATCAGTAGGTAGAGGCAAGACTACGGTATTTTTCTACGCCTGCTGTAACCATACCTTAAAGATCTAAGCTTCCAACAAAAAGCTTTCCGAAGTGTGAAAATGTTTTTCTATGACTCCTTCGACTGTGCATAATCCAGGCAACTCTGTCACAGTTGCAGAGTTTTCAGCGCTTCGGGAACCCTTATAAAACCAGAGCACGAGTTTGCCGTGACATTATTTGGCTTTAGGTCAGTGAGCGAGACACATCGCTACAGTGTCTAGCGGATGTTTAGTGCTGCACGATCTTTCTCGCTCAGTGTCAAAACGCAAACTGAGCTGTGAAATCAGGCTGCCCTTGGCTTTTACTGGGGTTTCATGGACGCTGAAAACTCTGCAACTGTGACAGAGTTGACTGTGCTTGCACGGTTGACTGTAAAATTTTTTCACACTTCGGGAATCCTTTTGTTGGCAGCTTAGATCTTTAAAGGGGCTCGTGCTGATATTTTTATGTTCACAGATCGTTCTCAGCTGTTTTCGTGGTATCTATCATCGCACCATTTACCGATTTAGACACCTGCACAATCACAGCGTTTATAATACTGGCACTGAGCCAACCGAAGCCTCGATGACGCGGCGAGCACTCTGAGTAGCGTAAAACAACATAAAATTTGAATGTTCGACCGCTCGCGCCAAGTGTAAACAACATTGTATCGCATTAAGAGCTGTACTAATCAGCAAGGCAGAGTATCTGAAGCGTGCAGGCGCACTCACGAGCGAAACTGTTCCAAATCATGAGGTGGGTCCAATCACCGAGTCCTTTTTTCGTCACCTGTTCACCACATTCATCTTACCTGGCGTCCGAAGCTGAAGGGCCAAGTCGATGGCGTTGTGTTGCCTGCTGTCCTCCATGTCTGCCCTGGCGCCTTTCTGTAGCAGCACTCTTGCCAGGTTAACTCGGGAGAAGCAGACAGCCAGAAACAGTGGAGTCAGTCCATCTGCTCCGCTCCGCACGTTCAGCCCGAACCTGTGTCAACAGACAGTCGTGTAACGTGTGCGTGTAAACATAATAATAATAATAATAGTAATAAAATGTGTACTTAAAGGACACCCTCCCTCTCGCGGGAGCTCAGGGCGCCTTACAAAGAACACACACACACTCACCCAGAAACACACAACATGCCTCCACACATACATTTAACTAAAAACACATGATGTGCAGCATCATACACGGGCTGCCCCTGGCTTACACACACACACACACACACACACACACACACACACACACACACACACAGAGCAGCTGAATCATGAGGAGGTAAGTGGGCTTAGTCGAAAGCCAGCCGGAACAGATGCGTTTTCAAGTCAGACTTGCCGGCAGGTAGTGCGTTCCAGAGTGACGGGGCAGCAAAGCTAAACGCGCGCTCGCCAACTGTTTTGATGTTTCGACGGGGAACTTTCAATAGTTTTTTCAGATGAAGCACGAAGAGTGCGTGCTGTTTGGTGGACTGTATAATAAAATAAACTTAACTTGACTCGTTAAGATACCTACTCACATGTTGACAAACTCCAGAAAGGTGTCCTCATCTCCGACCCTCAGCGCCATGTCCAACAGCAAAACTTTAGCGTCACCGTTCAGCCGGATCCCGTAGTCCTGGGTCATGTTGACCAGCATCTGTATAGCCTCACGTGCATGGCCCGTGTACAGCGCGTGCCGCAAGGCGTCGGCAACAAGGTCTCCGCTGTGATAGTGCGACTTTGCCTCGGATACTGTCACCCTCCTGCCAGGGAGATGGGAGTCAGTGATAATTGTTTGGCAATTTAGGACCAGGTAAGTATTTGAGACATTGCTTTTTGTTTGTCTCTGCTTTGGAAATGTTCAGCCCACCACATTTGAACAATAAATGCAATTCTAAATTCCGAAATTTAAATAGCTGAGCTGACCCTTCGCACCACGTGATGGTAATGTGGTTACGTCCAGTGTGTGAGAGAATGCGTGTGATTCACGTGAGCGTGCGTGTTGGGTTCAGTTCGCGGCGCTTTGAGCCGATTCATGGAATTGGGTAAAGCGCCTATACAATACACATTATTATTATTATTATTATTATTTTACGTTATGTCCTCCGAGCGAAGCCAAATTCGTTTTTAACAACAACAACAACAGCCCAAACACAATTACGGTGTTTGAATTTGACTGTTACAAAAAAGACGTAAAACCTGCAAGCACTCAACCAGCCTTAAAAAAACAGAAATAAACTCCGTAGTATAGTGGTTAGCACTTCGGACCAAGGACCGGGAGACCCGGGTTCGAATCCCAGCCGAGGCAAACGAGATTTTTCCTACTAGGTCGGCTCCTATCCAGAGCGGGTGTGATATGGACCCAATGGGGAGGCTGTTGCCACACAGCCGAGATTCACCCACTTCACGGGTGTATTGAGGGTGCTTCCCCTGTTATGACACATCTCATGATGTGGATGATTACAACGGCAGGTGCCGTAATTCCCAGGTCTAGATAACTCCGGGATAATTGTGACAGGAAGCGTACGGTGTATGCGGCCCTGTCACGCAGTCACAAACCACATGGACCGCAAGCTTATCATCATGAACAATAATAATAATAATAATAATAAAATTGCCCCATCTTTCGCCGGAGTCCTCCATGGGGTCCACCCATGATCTGTGAATCATACTACTGGAGCTGACGAAGAGTTGCCCCCCCCCCAAAAAAAATAAAAAAAAAATAAAAATAAAAAAAAAAAGAAAAAAAAAAAAAAAAAGAAGAAAAAAGAATGCCACGAATACGGTTTGAACCTTGGAATCTTCTCCACAGTAGTTTCTTCAGATCTGATGCACGGCTTCAGATTACTGACATCGACGGACGGCTGGCATGGCTGCTGCCTCTGCGCATGCTCGCCAAAGCTTTGCATCAGGAACCGGAACAGCTCCACGTTTCCGGCAGCAATGGCTGCGCACGCAGGCAGGAAGGAAACACTCCAGGAAGTAGAAGATCTGTCTTGAGAATGCGGGTCAAGACAAGGGCAATGCCCTCGCTCGATACATCGGAAAATATCGCCGTTCTCCCAAAAGTCCTGCGAGAAAATGATGGCTGGATATCGGCCTGTGGTGTGTGTGTCAGGGAAAAGATCCACGCGGCATTTCCATGGGCAGAAAGCTGGAACAGATTTGGCATTAAAACTGTTTTAGAATCCCTTTCGGGAAATTCGGGTTGTTTTCCACGAAGCAAGCGCGTCGCCGCAATACAGCACCACCCACCTGCCTATTTTAATTGCTCATGTGGATAGATGTAAAGGAGTTATGTCATTGTGTGGATGATATCATCTAATCTTCTGAACAACAACAACAACAACAACAACAACAACAACAACAACAACACATCTCAAACCAATTTTACGTTGTTTTATTAGTTAGTTTAGAATCTTATTTTTTCGTTCTTGGTTTGTTTCGAAGTGTTAGTCCAAAGACGATTTTCCATTTTACTCCTGTCATTTAATGAACAATAAACTGCTTTTGAATGTTTGAATTGAATTAAATGAATAATCAATACATCGACACACAAAAAACCCCTAAAATGACAACTCAAATAACAGAAGAAAATAACAGAAGAAAATAACAGAAGAAAATATCAGAAGAAAATAACAGAAACAAAGAAGCAAAAGGAAACAACAAAAACATACAAATACCCGGAACAGAAACAGCCAATTAATGAAC
>JACVVK020000031.1:2052500-2070000 GCA_018292915.2 Batillaria attramentaria | reverse complement strand
ACCACCCCCCATGGCACGCAAAATGTATGATATTAGGGTTAGGGAACCAGATCATGTCGAATGCAGTAATTGACGTAGTATCATTACTATATTTTGTTGCTCAGTGTAGCCTGTGACTGGTATCAGCGTGGAACTTTTTTATTTTTTTTGTTCTTGACTAAATGAGGTCTCTATCAAATTTTTGTTTTGTTTTTCAAGTGCTTGGTGGTGCTTGGTCCACTGGTAAGAGTCCCTAGTAACTGTCCCATGAGGGCTTGGGGATACTAGTGATGCGCACGCAGCTTGTTACGCCATGTTGTCCAACCTGAATGCTGTCCTCATCTTGACCTGCAATAAACCTGATTCATTGATCCTGACTGAGTTGTATGAACCCCGAGTGGCCATCCCCACATGGTGTCAGAAGTGAAGACGAAGATAGAAGATGTCAGGATTCAAACCGCCGCCGCCATTCAACTTTCGTGAGCCAGAGTCGTGGCCGATTTGGCGCGCTACGTTTCAGAGGTATCACGTAGCTACAGAACTGAAAAGAAAGGATGGAGACGTACAGGTCAGTTGTCTGCTATATTCTATGGGGCCTGAAGCAGAGAAGATCTTCAGTCAGTTCAAGCTGGGGGCAGAAGAAGCTAAAGTCTACGAGACTGTACTGAAAGAGTTTGACAAGTATTTCCAGCCGAAGAAAAACGTCATTCACGTTCGAGCAACATTTCACAAACGCTGTCAGAGAGATGGAGAGACGGTAGAAGAGTACGTACGCACTCTGTACGACCTTAGCGAACATGCTGAGTTTAAGGAAGCCAGAGAAGACGCTATACGAGATAGGTTGGTCCTAGGACTCTCCGACCAAGCCGTTTCAGAGAAGCTACAGCTTGAGAGCGACCTTACACTTGAATCAGCTGTCAAGATTGCAAGACAGAATGAAGCAGTGAAGTTGCAGATTAAAGAGCAGCGTCATGGAGAAGCTGTTGATGCAGTTACCAGGGGTAAAGGTTTCAAACGTGGTCCCGCACAGAGAGGAAAACACCACTGGCACAGTAGCCAGGGTGCTGAGGGTAGCAGACACATGAAAGACAGTTTGGTACATGACTGCAAATTTTGTGCCAAGACTCACGCTAGGAAACGTTGTCCGGCGTTTGGGAAAGAGTGCAGGGGATGTCACAGGCAGGGACATTTTGCTCGATCCAGAGCATGCACACGCAAGACCGTGGATGATCTGTCTGCGAAAGATGGCGAAGCGTTCCTTATGTCAGTCTCGGATGGAAAAACGCAGTCACCATGGCGAGTTCAGATTGGACTAGGGAACAGATACATACCCTTCAAGATCGACACGGGGGCTGACGTCTCGGTGATCTCCGCAAAAACGTACAACGCAATGAAGCCAAAGCCTGCCTTAGAGACAACTAACACAATTCTCCGCAGCCCGGGAGGAGAACTGGACTGTATTGGCAAAATTGAAATTATGAAGGCCAGAGTAGGGAACAAGACACTTCCATTGACACTGTATGTGGTGAATTCTCACTTGTCAGAAAACCTGCTCAGTCGAGAGGCAGCCGTGAGGATGGAACTGATTAAGCTAGCTGACGCTGACAATATTGAGTTACCCATTTTTGGGGAGCTTGACGAGCAGCCGATTAGAGTGAAGCCAGTCACGATACAGCTGACAGAAAACTGTACGCCATATAGTGTCCAGGTAGCGAGGAGAGTGCCCATTCCCTTGCTAGACAAGGTCAAGTTGGAGCTGAAGAGGATGGAGAAAGCTGGAATAATTGAAAAGATCGAGGAGCCGACTGATTGGTGTGCCCCGATCGTTCCTGTTATCAAGCCATCAGGAGATGTCCGCATCTGCACAGACTACAAAAAGCTGAATGCAGCGGTGAAGCGGGAAAGATACATTCTTCCGACAGCGGAAGATGTTGTACACAAGCTCAGAGGTTCAACCATCTTCAGCAAGCTCGATGCCACGTCGGGATTTTTCCAAGTTCCACTTGACGACAGCACGGCAAGACTCACAACTTTTATCACTCCGTGTGGGCGATACTTTTTCCGCAGATTGCCGCAGGGGATCTCCAGTGCTCCTGAAATTTTCCAAAAGACAATGGAGCAGATACTGGGTGAGCAGGAAAGTGTTATCTGCTACTTCGACGACATTTTGGTCCACAGCAAGTGTCCAGAGGATCACGACGTTCATCTGAAAGAAGCGATGAGCAAGCTACACCAAGCTGGGGTGAAGCTCAACAAACAGAAATGCGAGTTCAAGAAGAAGGAAATCAAGTTCTTGGGTTTCATCATAAGCCAGTCTGGGATCAAGCCCGACCCCCAGAAAGCTGAGGCAATCAGGAACATGCCTGACCCAACAAACATTGCAGAGCTGCGTAGATTTCTTGGGATGATTAACTTCATAGGCAGATATCTTCCCAACATGTCCACTGTCGTGAGCCCGCTGTCTGAACTCCTAGAGAAGGAGAAAGCGTGGTGCTGGGGTCCAGCGCAAGTTGCAGCAGTGAAGCAAGTGAAAGAGCTTGTAACGTCTGCGCCTACACTGGCGTACTTCGATCCAGAGTTGCCTACCATCGTGAGTGCCGACGCAAGCAGCTACGGTCTTGGAGCAGTTCTGTTGCAGAAGCATGGGGATAGACTTCGCCCAGTCGCCTTCGCATCGAGAATGCTGACCAAGGCTGAAAGAAACTACGCACAGATAGAGAAAGAATGTCTGGCCTCTACATGGGCGTGTGAGAAGTTCAGCAAGTACCTGGTCGGACTGCAACACTTCGACGTCATGACGGACCACAAGCCGTTGGTGCCCCTCATGAACTCTAAAGACTTATCTGACACACCTCTGCGTTGTCAGAGACTGTTGCTTCGGCTGATGAGATTCAATTTCACAGCAACTCATGTTCCAGGAAAAGAGATGCTTGTGGCAGATGCACTGTCACGGCAACCAGTCTCAGCAGGAGATGAGCGATCTCAGGACGATGTTACTGCTCATGTGCATGCAGTCACTGCATCATGGCCAGTGAGAGACACGAGACTCATCCAGCTGCAGGAAGAGACAAAGCGTGATGTGACCCTCCAGTGTGCTATGAAGTACACGCTTGAGGGATGGCCAGAACACAAAGAAGATGTGCAACTCACAGCGAGAAACCTTTTCGCACTTCGCAGTGAACTGAGTGTTCATGATGGACTGTTACTGAAAGGGGACAGAATAGTAGTTCCGCAGAGCTTGAGAAAGGAACTGCTAGACAGAATCCATGATGGTCATCAGGGTGTGGCCAAATGCAGAGAGCGTGCAGCCCAGTGTGTTTGGTGGCCACAGATTGGCAAAGACATTAAGAACAGAGTGGCGAACTGCATGCTGTGCTTAGAGAAGCAAGCATCTCATGTCCATGAACCGCTACTGCCTTCCAGTCTGCCAGACAGACCGTTCCAGAAAGTAGGAGCTGATCTTCTTGACTTCAAAGGGAAACCATATCTTGTGGTGACAGATTATTACTCAAGATACATTGAGTTGAGTTGCTTGCCAAACGAAACTTCGTTCGCTGTCATTGGCAAGCTGAAGGGTTGTTTTGCCCGTCACGGTATCCCAAAGACAGTTGTGACTGATAATGGGACAAACTTCACGTCTGCAGAATTCAAGCGCTTTTCTGCAAGCTGGAATTTTCAGCACGTTACCAGTTCGCCCCACTACCCCCAGGCGAATGGAGCAGCTGAAAACGCAGTCAAGACAGCCAAACGCGTTCTCCGTCAAGATGACGCGTTCCTCGCTCTCCTCATTCATCGGTCCACACCGATTCCTGAACTGGGAGCTAGTCCAGCTGAGCTAGCTATGGGGAGGAAACTCCGTACTACACTTCCTGCCCTACCCTCAACGCTCACACCCCGTACTGTTGATGCCAAACAGTTGCGTGAGCGTGACCAGGGGTTCAAGCAGAAGCAGAACTTCTACTATGATCGTCATCATGGTGCACAGCCTTTGTCAGAACTGAGCCCAGGTGATCCAGTGCTTGTCAAGTTGGACGGGCAGAAGGGCTGGAAGTTGCCGGCGGAGGTGATTGGGAAATGTGCACCCCGATCATACCTGATCCAGACGCCATCAGGTCAGGTACGACGCAATCGCCGTAATCTGATGCGCCGACCTGAGTCAGACACAAGTCTCAGTCCTCAGTCTGACTCATCAGTCATCGTTCCTGTCGCACCGCCAGTATCGTCACCATTACCAGTGCAGGAGCCGAAGGAACAGGGAGGTCCACCTGGTCGACCACCGTCTCCACAGGAAGCTCCAGAGTCGTCGCAAGCCGCCGCAGTGCCGGGTTCTACAGCACAGTCTTCGATTCCAGAAGCAGCTACACCAGCACGTATTACCAGATCTGGTCGTGTTATTAACAAGCCAGTTAGGTTCCAGTGATCTTCGATTTTCAGTTGGATTACTTTACAGTGTGCAAAGTGTGGTGTAGTAAAGTGTGATCAGTGTCAGAATATATGTGGGTAAGCCATATATATATATATATTCCTGAGTGGATACTTTACAGCTTCGTTTCAATTCCTGAGTGGATACTTTACAGTTTCAGTATTCTTCATCCTGGATTCCAGTGCAGAGTGTTAGGGAACCAGTAGTGTTAAGTTCCAGATCACCGGTGTACTCTTTAGATGATAAGAATTCATTATTAGTGAGATGTTATTTTATTTGAGTTATTGTGTGTGATTTGATGGTGAAATTCTTATTTGAAGAAACAGTACAGTGAGTGCTGATGGAGATCAAGACAGTGGAAACAGTCCTGAACTGCCTGATTAAGAACATTTTGTTTAATTAAGGTGTTCTGTATGTTTTGGAAATATTGCTGATTATTGCTTTATTCATATAGTTAGTGGAACGTGCAGTAAAAGTTGGTTCAGTTTACTAGGACAGTTTTCAGATAGTATGATCACCCATCAGTATAGAAGTTAGAACATTGCTAAATAAGGAACAGAGATGTTTCCAGTATGATTGCCAGTAGCACTTTATTTCGAAGATAAGACATTTTAAAGTTGCGTTCGATTTGGTTTAGTTAATTGCTATTAACTTGTAAAAGGGGAAGATGTAACGATAAGTGAGGTTGTCTCCCTTGGTCCACTGGTAAGAGTCCCTAGTAACTGTCCCATGAGGGCTTGGGGATACTAGTGATGCGCACGCAGCTTGTTACGCCATGTTGTCCAACCTGAATGCTGTCCTCATCTTGACCTGCAATAAACCTGATTCATTGATCCTGACTGAGTTGTATGAACCCCGAGTGGCCATCCCCACAGTTTCAGTTGAGAGAGAGAGAGAGAGAGAGAGCTCTCGAAATATGCCTTGTACTCCTCGCTGTACAGAAGTACTTGAGGTTACACTGATAAATATTTCGTCGTTAGAGCACTGACTGATTCAGTGTATGGTCTGTCCTGAAAGGTAGTGCTCACTTGGTGTGGCGACTCGGTTATGTGTCGTTGCCGACCGGGCACACGAGTTTTATACGACGGCGCTCCTAAAACTACCTACCCAACGAGAAATCGGCACACAAGCGCTGCTGATTATACTAAACTGCCCCGCTGCACAACACATCTTGTTCCAGTTTCAGTCATAGTCTTTGTAACAAGTGACTTTGCCTCTTTGAAGTGTGGTCTACGTCAGCGGATTACGTGCTTGGTGTTTAAAAATGTAATTAAATCACGGGTTATTTTCTTAAGGGTAGACTTGTTTGCCCTGCACCGCTCCCTACCATGACAACATGGAAGACGTCATATGCTAAATTTAGAAAATACGTCACCGTGAACGCTCTTTCACCTCCGGTGAGGTGTATTTCATCAGCTGGGCGGGGACCGAGCGTAATATCGGGAATTCCCCTTCCTAATTTCGAGTGTTATACAGACAGCAACGGCAACCCACTGTGACCGCTGTTAGTGTTACAGGGACTGGGTACGAAAGTCGCTGGCGACTGACATGTTTGAAAGTTGATTTTTGGCAGTCCCCCGAAGCTGCTTATGCCATACACTATGGCCCAGAGCTAAAATGAAGAGCTGCCGCAGTTTTATCCCCATTTCAAACACTTACTCTAAGTTCAAGTTATGGAATCATGTAAATTCGGATGAAACCAGCAATTATACACCCCCCTCCCCCCCCCCAAAAAAAAAAAAAAAAAAAATGTAGTAGTAGAAGAAGAGGAGGAGGAGGAGGAGGAGGAGGAAGAAGAAGAAGACAGACATCCCAACTAATGCTCAGTTAGTAGGTTTCGGGTTAGGTTTAGATTTAGGGTTGGGGTTACCTTGTGGTAATAGTGCAATCTCTATGTTGTTTAGACGGTCGCAGTGCATTTTACGGCAGGTGCAAATGACACAAGGGGGCGAACTATACTAACGCAGCCCAGCTGATCCCTTTAACATTGGGTGTACCCATAAGATTATTCAGTGAATTCGGTTTCTTTCCAGTTAACATACACTGACAACTACTGAGACTGAAGGACTGGTTGACAAGTACCACCACCACAGCCATCATCACACCATCATCATCATCATCATCATCATCAGTCAGCGTTGCAAGATAGAACTGTCATGAATAAGCTAAAGTCAGCCCGGGTTAGGTGCAGTCAGTTCTTACGCAAGGAGTGCACGAGGACCACGCCCACTCGCCAGACTGACAAGCCGTTTGATTATTCAGCGGGTGTGGCGCCGGCAAGCTTGCACCATTAACAATGTGTGTGAAGCAGATTCTGAAGGCTTGTCGTCTCGATTCTGTCTATTTCAGGGTTAGTTATACTCCTTCGCACTGCACTGGTGAATCACTGAGCAACGTAACAGCATAGCTATTTCTACAGCTGTCATAATCATTTACTCAGAGGCCCTCGAAAGACAGATTTAGTCCACTGGATTGGTCAGAGAAGGCTTACTGGGTGTAATATCTTTGAGGTCGTTTCTGGGTGGGCGTTGCGGCGTGCACTGACTGCACCAGAAACTGACTGCACTGCGGTGCATTACAATAAAGAGAGTTCGGCAGAGTAACCAGCAATATGCATGGGGACACAACCTGTTCCGTGAAACACAGAATAGCCCCCCGCGTTGTGTTATCTCCCGTGGCACGAGCTCGTTGTCGCGCGACAGCAAACTTGTGCGTGCAACCACGGGTATTGACTACTTTATACCTCCTCTACACTCAAAATGAAGTGGTCGGCGTCTTAGAATTTCTTTCTCGTTGCCCCGTCTTTGATATCACCCATACGTGGTGGAAAAACTGTGGACTGAGACTGTTAAACTCCCACCCACCTGATAAACTATGCTAACGACCTCTCGTTCGTGATGGAAACTGACGAACAATATGGGTGAGCTGACCCTTGTGATTGTAATGTGTTTATGTCCAGTGTGTGAGAGAATGCGTGTGATTCACGTGAGCGCGCGTGTTGGATTCAGTTCGCGGCGCTTTGAGCCGGTTCATGAAATTGGGTAAAACGCCTATACAATACTCATAACTTAATTATTATTATCATGTTGTACTACGTACGTAATTAAGCGTACAGCGTACTGAGCAGACGATCTTCTTTGCGGACTGAAGACCAGCTAGATAGCAGTGATTGGTGGCTATTTTTAGCGACTTTGTCGATCGGCGTGTAGTACAGGTATGGACACATAAAGCCGTAATATTTTTCTACTATTAGAAGCCCCAAAGTCACGAAAATGGTCGGAATGGCCGAAAGAAGCATCTGTTATTTTGGCAAACAGCATCAGAGCATTGTAAGCGGCACTCTTCCCTTCTCAGAACTCATTACGGACATAGACACTTTAATCTTATCTTTAGTCTTATCGCCACTCACAGTAAAGTTTGATATGCTCTTTCTTCTTCCCTTTCTTTTTCCTGCTCTCTTCTTCTTCTTTTATTTTTTTTTTTTTTTTAAAGTCTTTACATTTCAGTCCAGTTTTTCCACGCCAATTTCTCCGCCATGCTCTTTGAAAACTGATTCAGATGAGCACGTATATAAGTTTTTGCTTGCTGTGCTCTCTTTCAACGTATTACTGTTTGCTGCTTGACGGTGATCCGGCTTCAATGAATAAAAATGTTTAAACCAATCTTATCTACGCTTTCGACCGCTTTGAATATAGGATGTCGGTCAAGTTTTGCATCATCATAACATCCGGCCCGGTGTCTTGTTACTACACAACTCAGTCACAGGAACAACAAACCAACCCACAGTACGGACAACAAACATTGCATCAGCCAGTATGACGTGTCTGTGTCCGCCTCTCTCGCTTTGTGTGTGTGTGTGTGTGTGTGTGTGTGTGTGTGTGTGTGCGTGCGTGCGTGCGTGCGTGTGTGTGTGCGTGTGTGTGTGTGTGTGTGTGTGTGTACGTGTGTGTGTGTGTGTGTGTGTGTGTGTGTGTGTGTGTGTGTGTGTGTGTGTGTGTGTGTGTGAGAGAGAGAGAGAGAGAGAGAGAGAGAGAGACCTTGTCAGTAAAACCTGTTTACAAACACCCATGGTTCAACAGGTACAATTTCTGCGTGCGTGCGTATGTGCGTGCGTGTGTGCGTGCGTGTATGTGTGCGCGCATGTGTGTGTGTGTGTGTGTGTGTGTGTGTGTGTGTGTGTGTGTCAACGTACGCGCTCGTGTGTACACCACCTCGGACAGGATACAAGTTTACAAACACCCATGGCCGGTTCCGTCACCAGGCACAGCTGGTCACTAACCACCCAAGATCAGTGACTTCCGTCTCGTAACTAAAGCGTCTGTATAGATAACTTAGATAGCTTGACACGCATTTCGTGTCTCTTTCCTCGCAGGCATCCGCTTACAACAGGACCCGACGCGCGACGCACGCTTTGTTCTAAGCACTTGTCGTGTTCACATGAAACACACAAAGAAACCCTCTCATCTCAGTTCACTGTTCTTCAGGGAATTCACTTCAAAGAACGTGTTGATAAGTACCCGGATTCTGAGTGACAAGTGCAGTCGTTTCTGGCCACAACCTTACTGTCGATCAGCTTGGCAGGATGTGGTGTGTGGGCGTTGAGGCGGAGCAGGACAACACACGCATTCAGACGAACCATCCACGCACACGCACATCATGCAGGAAATAAACACAACGGACAGCATGCAGGTTACCAGACTGAAGATCGGAAGAGGTTACTTCAGGACAGGGGGTTTAATCTCCAGATCAGGCAGCACTAGCGGCACATACACATGCACAAGCTGACTCATTCGCCATATCCTCACGTCATTCATTGTCATGGTCACCGTGTCATGGTTACCATTAGCCAATGACGACAACACAAGTCAGTGCAGCCAATCACAGTGCACCAATACCCCCCCCCCCCCGACAGACAGAGATGCAAATTTGCACTCTCTGGGGCACAGAGTCTTTCAGTGGAAAGTACCTCTGTGCACAGTGGGGAAATGGCGCTCACTGCGCTACCGTGACGGGCCTAAATTGTCTCGGTGCTCTCAAACACAAGGTCGCGCACTATGTCATCCTTGACCAGCTTTGAACCCAGAGGGATCCTCAATGGCGCAAGTGATGGCAGGCTGTCTTCAGAGTGAAAGTAGGCGTGTTTCTGAATCAGAGACATACATAACATGTCTCTGTCTGAATGGACAGATCTATTATTACATTCAGTCCTAGAGCACGGGTGTGTATGCTTTTGTAATCGTCTCTTATTCCACCACAAGGCAGGTACGTGATCGTCTGCACCGTGCAATAATACTTGCCTGCAGAGTGCAACATCTTGGCCTGTCAGAGTGCAACCCCCTTGCCGTTTACTCACATCCTGTTGGATCAGTGTACCACGTAAACAGTGCCATCAAATCGCAACAATAATTGTCCGCTGGCAAAGATTTTGCCCAAACCAAAAGTGGTCGGATATTCAAGACTTCGTTTCAAATCGATTCATATGACACACAAGTCTTCGCTTTTCTAAAAAAATTTCGCCATTTTTTAAAATGGCGCTGGGTGTAAGCAGTCACATTTTCACGCCCCGCCGAAAAGGGACTGCACTCTGGAGTCTAGCAAATTTGGAGGAAAACGCTATAAATTCCTCTTACACATAAGGTTGCAGATGACACTCTAGAAATGCTTTAAAATTCACCAAAAAAAAAAAAAAAAAAAAATCACAAAAATCAGGCAGCCATAGACTCATGTGTAGAGTACATTTCAACAAATTCCAATTTTCCGTTTTTTTGGCAACGTTGGCAGCAACCACATACCCCCTCATTCCACGGTCGTCTGCTGGCTCCTGTGCCAGCCGCGCATGAATACAAATAGTCCACAAGCCAGCCTCAATTTTCCCGAATTTTACTATTACCTGGCATGAAACTTGTGTACAAAGCCAACAAAAAGCACCAGATTGCCATTTTTTTTACTCTGCACACAAATTTTAAAAGGGGCAAAGATTTTCTGCTACATTTAACGGAGTTCTTACTACATGACCCGGAAGGTAATACCGGTCTGTAACCTGTTTGTCTCTCGGAGTATTCGAGGGTTCCCTGCCAGAACGTCCTATCTCTCTTCTTTCTATCTGTATTGATGGCAGGGAACCCTCGATTTGCTTGACAAAGCTGCCGCGTGATGGCAAAACACAGTAAATCCATGACGTCACTTTGTGGAAAAAGACCATTACGTCAATGTCTTTCATCTCGAAATCACCCCCCCCCCTTTTTTTTTTGCTACTACTTTATTATCCCTTTTGGGAAATTCGGACTGCTTCCCCCGGAGGAAGCGCGTCGCCGCGGTGCAGCGCCACCCAATACCTATCCTATATATATATTTTTTTTACAATTTTGCTGGGGGAGGAAAGCCGGATGACCCGGAGAGAAACCCCCGATGAGCAGCCCGGTAGCCAGGAAAAACTGGTATCACATATCCCAAGCTCTACCTGGGCTCGACCCACGCTTCATCGCCATGACATTGGTGACGGCCGTTCAGTAGCGCAGCGGCTAAGTCCGACGCGCTGCCCATTAGACCACCGCTCACCCATCAAAGGTCACCATGGGCTTACCGTGTCATTCACGGCAGAAAGAAACCAGACGGTTGGAATTTCAGTGCTTGGGTCGTGAGTTCGAATTCCGGCTTGAGCCAAATATTTGTGCTGGCCTTTTTTTCGTTGTCTCGTCCTTCATATCACCCACGCTTGATGGAAAAGGAAGTTAAACTCCCAAACCAGCTTACCCGGTCTGTTGTCAGACATCACCCAGACAGATCCCTACAGCTCAGAACGAGTTATCAGGGTCGATTTTCCGGAAAACGGTCCTTGAATGTTTTCCGTTCCTCTGCTGGGGTCAGTAAGGGCAGTACTTAAAGTCTCCATGTGTTTGTCACGCGTACAACAACACTGTGGAAATCTTGCCATCGCATGTGCTTAAAGATCTAAGCTCCCAACAAAAAGCTTTCCGAAGGGTGAACAAATTTCACAGAGTCGACCGTGCAAGCACAGTCAGCTCTGTCACACTTGCATAGTTTTCAGCGTCCCTGAAACACCAATAAAAGTCAAGAGCAGCCTGATTTCGCAGCTCAGTTTGCGTTTTGACACAGAGCGAGAAAGATCGTGCAGCACTCAACATCCGCAAGATACTGTAGCGATGTGTCTCGCTCACTGACCAAAAGCCAAATAATGTCACGGCAAACTCGTGCTCTGGTTACTTTAAGGGTCCCCGAAGCGACCCTGCAACTGTGACAGAGTTGCCTGGATTATGCACAGTCGAAGGAATCGTAGTTTTAAAAAAACGCAATGCTTGCGGCTTTTTGCTGAGATTGCAGACCTTTAATCCGTGCATCAAAATCAGTCACTTGGGACACTGTATAGCATCTGGTACCATTGTGGTGACTCAGGTTGGCGTATACGTCATTCTACGTACGTAGGGGCGTACCGCGTACTGAGCAGACGACATTGTTGGGTTGCGGACAGGACCAGCTAGACAGTACTGATCGGTGGCTAATTTGTGATCCGTTCTCACAAAAGGGACCATAAGCCGAATATTATCAATTTTGAGATATGTATGACACTGCAGTCTACGGGTTATGTAGTTTAGTTCAATATAAGGGTGGGTGGGTGTTTGGGGGTTTAACGTCCTTTTCCACCACATAGGGTGATATCAAAGACGGGGCAACGATGAAAAAGCCAGCACAAATATTTGGCCCCAGCCGGGATCGAACTCACGACCCGAGCATTAGAAGTCCAACGCTCTACCATTCGACCACTCCGGCTCCCCTTAGTTCAATATAAGAATGAAAGCTGTACTACTAAAATTGACAGAGATGTCAGCAGTTGAAGTTGGCTACTCACAAGGCGGCCATACTGACCCCAGGCACTCTTTTCGCCTGTAGCGGCGTTCGGCCTAGCGCGACTTACGGTCCCTTTCGCTAGAACGGGTCACATTATAGCGAGTCTGTCGACCGGCGGGTACTGCAAGTATGGAGGCGTTAGGCCACAAAGAAAGTCATGTTCACGAAAAATCACGAAAATGGTCGCAATGCCCGAAAGAAACATCTACTACGCATTTGGCAAACAGCATTAGATATTAATTTGTAAACGGCAGTTTTCCGCTTAGAACTCAGTACAAACATAGAGACTTTCACCTTGCACCTATTGATCACCGGAAGGAATTTGTGTCGATCTGCGCCGCACATACACAACGAATGATCATAGCGCGATCGGCTGATGTGTCTGTGTATGGCGAGAAGGGTGTGGATATTTGACAATAACAAATATCACACGCAGTCAGTTATGACTCGAGGTGTGACCGAAACAGGAGACAGCTCATTGCACCAGGTTTTACTTGAAGAAGGAAAAGACGAAGAAGGTGTGTGTGTGTCTGTGTGTGTCTGTGTGTGTGTGTGTGTGTGTGTGTCTGTGTGTGTGTGTGTGTGTGTGTGTGTGTCTGTGTGTGTGTGTGTGTGTGTGTGTGTGTGTGTGTGTGTCTGTGTGTGTGTGTGTGTGTGTGTGTGTGTGTGTGTGTGTGTGTGTGTGTGTGTGTGAATTGGTTCAGTTGGCTATTTGGCCGCTGAAGAGGATAGTCTCGTCACTGTTCGTATCGCACCCTTACGCTGAGACACACACACACACACACACACACACACACACACACACACACACACACACACACACACACACACACACCATTTACATCCTGCTAGTGCCAATTTACAGGCCAGATAACTGACTGTGTAGTAAGCCAAGCAAAATCACATTCACCATTTGGCACGGCGGAGATTAGACTGACGAGCGCTTTACATCCCGGTATCAAACATCGATGGAAAGAACGGTACCCTAGCTGGTTGGGCTTTAAAACAAGTTCGCTATGGTACTTACGTATAACGGTAACTCTTGGCTCTGCCTTGCGTCAGGCCCTCTGTGTGTGTGTGTGTGTGTGTGTGCGTGCGTGCGTGCGTGCGTGTGTGTGTGTGTGTGTGTGTGTGTGTGTGTGTAATTGGTATTGGTAATTTGTACAACTTACAGTTCAACACCCGAGTAGGGGAACTCTGGGCTTATTTTTCACACCGTTGGTCGGAGTGGGGTTGGGGGAGGAGGCTGGCACGCGTCGCCACATAACTCGGGAACGAAGCCAATAACTCTTGGTGCGACCTCGACCTTTAGCCACGTGGCTGGGGTTAGCGGCCACACTGCTGTGCCAACCACTTTTTTTCCTGCGTGCATGACCTGTACTTGTTTTCCATTCCGAGGCTCTCGGTCCGTCCCGTTTGGAGTGGGATTTTTACCGTGCACATTTGATATTGTGCGTGCGTGTGTACACGAGGGTGGGACAGGCACCGTCAACGAGTCTGCACGTGAATTTGACTCGATTTGGCCACATCAGTTCCTGCCCACCGGCATTCTTCGAACCTGTGCCTCAGGATCCGTGGCGGCTTCAGAATCCGTACCGGACGCCTAATACAGGTTACGTGCCACGAAGAGCGTCCGGGGTATGCAGTAAGAATTCCACTAAATATAGTGCAGGAATTTAGCCCGTGCTTAAGTTTGTGTGCTGGGGTGGGTGAGGTGGGTGTTTGGGAGTTTAACGTCTTTTTCCACCACATACGCGTGATATCAATGACGATGAAAAAAACCAGCACAAATATTTGGCCCAGCCGGGATTCTAACTCACGACCCGAGCATGGGAAGTCCAACGCTCTACCATTCGGCCACCCCGGCTCCCCTTAAGTTTGTTTGCAGAGTAGACACTGAATGGCAATCTGGGGCTGTTTGTTAGCTTTGTAAAGAAGTGGAACTGTGAAAAGTGAGCCTGGCATGTGGACTAATTGTATTTATGCGCGACTGACACAAGAACTAAGAGACAACAGAGGCCGGAATGCAGTGATGTTGCCAGGATTTTTTTCTTTGGCGATTTAGCCGAAACAGTCATGAAAGTTTCGGCTTTTTACAGAAAGTTTCGGCTCTCTCTGCCGAAGCAGTTTCACAAGTTTTTCGACTAGATTCCCTACTGTTACGTGCTCCCTCCACCTCCATGAATTAAAGATGTTCTGTAGATACATATCCTCACCGAAAGTTGCGTTTTCTTGGAAATTAGTCCAGCCAGCACAGGAATCTCGCAGAAACGGACAGAATCGAGCCGATTCACTCGTGAAAACTTCGGCTCGGCCAGCCGACATAATAGACAGATTATCGGCTGTTTCAAAACAAATTCGGCTTTTAGCCGAGATCCGACCCCAAACGACATCCCTGGAATGACAGTGTACCACTGCCAAAAATCTGCATTGAAAATTGTTTAAATTTACCCTACATATGCGTCTTCGGATGCTGGATTTGAGTGTTTTTGGTGAATTTAAAGCATTTCTAGGGTGACATACGCAGCGGTATGTTTCATAGGAATATACAGCGTTTAATAATAATAATAATAATACATATATACTTATAAGGCGCCCGTCTCTGAAGGACAGACTCAGAGCGTACAAACATACACGCACACCCACACACACAACACGTTTGCGTTGAAACTGGTATGTGTACTGCGTAACCTAAGCACTACCCCAAATCCCCTGTGTCTGTGCATGCGCGCGAACGTGCGTTCTCCCGGAACTGTTTTGAGGAAAACTTTCACTTCGGGAATTCCCCGATTGTGAAGTGGGTTGCATGCCTTAGGCCAAGGTCGATACTTTATTGCTAAGTTGTCATTGAACTGCCGGATAAGCCTAAAGGACATTAAGTGCATGCACCACCACCATGATAAATCGAATAGGTCAAGTGTCATGCCGTGACTAAGAAATACGAATCATAAATTTATGTGACCAGAATATTTTGGAGTACAAAAGCCGGCCGGCGTGGAAGCATTCAACAAGACAGACACTGAGAAAGTAATGTTTATAACAGCGAAGAAATATGACTCATAAATGTGACTAATACGATATCTGAGAAAAAAAAAGGCAAAGAAAAGGAAGGCTACATGAAAAATAACAAGAAATGTGTAAATAAGAACGAATGGGCAAAATAGGTGAAAAGCGCTGTGCATTTCTGAAGCGTCACTTGGGGATTTCACGTCTCGTCTCTCTCTCTTTTCTCGCTCAGTGCGTCTTGATCACAGATCTGCAGAAGAGCGACATAAACTGTTTAGAATGGGGGTAGTGAAAGATTTCGTACTATGGGTGGGTGGGTGGGGTGTCTGAGGGTTTAGCGTCCTTTTCCACCATGTATGTGTGTGATATGAAAGACGGGGCAAGGAGAAAAAGGCCAGAACAAACATTTGGCCCCAGCCGAGGTTTGAACACACACATTGAAAGTCCAACGCTCTACCGCTTGGTTATCTCGGCTCCCCGATTTCGTACTACAGAAAACAAAGAAACAAACAAAGACGCAAACTAAGTAAAAACAACATACACACACACACACACACACACACACACACACACACACACACACACACACACACACACACACACACACACACACACACACACACGAAAGAAACAAAGAGAAAATGACAGAAAGAAAAGCAGAAACAAACAACAATAAATCAAAAGAAGAAAAAAAAAGAGAAAGAACGCAAAAACAAACAAACAAACAAACAAACAAACAAAGCCTTTAACTGGCACTGCTATTAATAATGTTTAACGAGTACGGAAAAGGATACAAGTCAGAGTTACAGTACATCTGACTGGGCCGTAGACTGTATGACCTCGCTCTACACACAATGGTTTTCGTACTGTCGCTTCAGATACTAACTACGTGATACACTAAGCATACTCATACTGATACGTGCCACGGATAGCATTGGCATGGCAAGATGTACAACGGTACACAATATAACACTAAGCATACTCATACTGGTACGTGCCACGAATAGCATTGGCATGGCAAGATTTACAAATGTACACAATATATAACACCCTGTCAAAACTGCTACTACTACTACTACTACTGATGATGATGATGATAATAATAATAATAATGTATTGTATAGGCGCTTTACCCAATTTCTTGAACTGGCTGGAAGCGCCGCGCACTGAACCCAACACACACGCTCACGCGAATCACACGCATTCTCTCACACACTGGACATGCACACATTACAATCACGTGGTGCGAAGGGTCAGCTCAGCTATTTAAGTTTCGGAATTTAGAATTGCATTTATTTTCAATTTTTATGGACTGAACATTTCCAAAGCAGGGGGTAGGGGGGGGGGGGGGAGTGCCCGGAGAGAACGCCCGACGATCGGCCAGAATGAACGGCACCACGTACGAGAAGGAAAAAGTCTTCGCTAAGAGTGGGACTCGAACCTGACCTCTCGCATTGGTGTCGAAGTCTCTTAACCACTAGACCACCGACCGCCCAAAGACCCTGACAATGTGACTACACACTCTGGTTCGTACATACGCTTGAGATACCCTACGCACTAATACAAACCAGGAACTTACTGATCTGGCATTTGGCACTCATGTACACAGTATAAACGATGTGTCAATGACATTAACGACTGATGAGCCAAGTCAGGGAATAGACAGCATAATGTACGTGGAGTATGAATTCCCATTTTCCAGCAAACGTTACGCTGTGTCCTTGGAGGACAGGATATACCGATGTAAATAGATCACAGTCTGCTTTTCAGGAGCAACAACAACAACATCAGCAGCAGCAACTACAGCAACAACAAGAACAGCAACAACAACAACGAAATCTAACAACTCCCCCCAAAAAAAACAACAACAAAAAAAAACACACACAAAACAAACAAAACAAAACAAAAACAAAACAACAACAACAACAACAGTCTGCTTTTCAGGAACAACAACAACATCAGCAGCAGCAACTACAACAACAACAACAACAACAACGAAATCTAGCAAATAACCCCCAACAAACAAACAAACAAACAAACAAACAAACAAACAAACAAACCAAAAACAAAATAAACAAACAAACAAACAATGAACTGAAAATTTAGAAAGACTGACAGATGGGCAAGAACGGAGAAAGCCATACTATAATTATGCTAAAGCATATTGCTATTGCTAAATACTTGCCTAACTTATCATTAAGTGTCACGATTTAACGTCACATCATA
>JACVVK020000031.1:2032500-2047500 GCA_018292915.2 Batillaria attramentaria | reverse complement strand
TTCATAATTCTCAACTATCATTTTATTTCTTTTTCATGCGTGTGTATTACAGGCAGACAACGGCACAATCAGAGTGTACAATTATATGTGTTGATGGACAGACAACATACATTTTTAACACCTTTTTAGTTTTATAAGTCATGTGAACTTCATAACATTTCGTCGCTTTTACTAAAATACTACTGCAGCCGAACTCTCCCATTCAAATCGACGTGAACTGTTTACATTAATAGAGGGTATAGAGTAACTGATGAAACTTTGTGATATTTGTGAGAGACACACGTGACACGCAACAAACAGAAACAGCAACTGAATTTGATTTTGACCCCCCCCCCCCCTTCACACACACACACACACACACACACACACACACACACACACACACACACACACACACACACACACACACACACACACACACACACTCCGCCCCAAATAATAAGGAATAGTTTGCAGTGGTCACAGGACTTTCCCCCAAAGCTTCCTTCAACAAGAATCCTTTCCGCTTTTCCTCAACCAACAGACATGCAGTAACACACTTTTTGACGTCCAATGCGGAAATTTTTAAAAACGTGATCCTACTCCCCACGGATGTGTGACGATGGAACCGTCCGAATAAATATGTCACGGGACATCCTGTGACTCACGTGACTGTCCTAATTAGCAGCTAGCTGAATGTCGTAACGAGTGACGTCAAAGCTAATCACACAGCTGAGCACTTTCACGTGTTGAAGAGCACATGGCAAGGCCAAATTTTCCGCGTCCTCGGGTCAAGTGCAGTTTATTTTTGGTAGCCTGACCGATACTCTTACGGTTTATGGCAACAGTTAAAAAAAAATCACAGCGTGCACTTTTAATGCACTTTCTTGTTCGTGATGTAACGCCCTACTTAACTGAAACCAAGACAAGACAAATCAAAATCTCGTAGGCGGGAAATCCCTTCGATGGGAAAAACGCCCCCCCCCCCCCCCCCCCGCCACACCCTCTCAAACACACACCCCGGAAAAGGTAAATAACTGCGGGGCCATTTTCATTTCAATAACATATACTTTCCTCCCGTTTAAAAAAACAAAAAAAAACAAAAAAACCCAACAAACAATCTAAACTCTACCATCACCTGGTAAAAAGGTGTACACGCTATGAACCTGACGGGCGCTTAAGCCCATTCTCCAGATAACGGGAGAACTTATTTGAGTTTGACATACCCTTGAAACGCCCCATGATAACCCACCCCGTGAGTACTAAAGTTTCCTAACGCTATTAGTACTACTGTTACAGATAAGTCAAGCACAAGCGTTATCAGTGTGATTTACCGAACTTCCTGGATTGTTAGACACTACGTACAGGGAGAGAGAGAGAGCAAACATCACTTCTCCCCATCCACCCCCTCCCATTCCTACCCCCAACAAACAAAAAAACAAACAAAAAAAACAACCAAACAAACGAACAAACAAAACAAACAAACAAACATCTCCCCCCAAAAAAACAAAACAAAACAAAACAAACCAAATAAACAAACGTCAGCAAAACAAAAAAACAAAAAACAAAAAAACAAACAAACAAACAATAAAACAAAAACAAAAACAAAAACGAAACGAAACAAAACAAAACCAACCAACCAAACAAAAAAACAAAAAAACAACCAAACAAAGAAAGAAACAAACAAACAAACAATGGGGAACATCAGAAAAAAATGATGTCAGGAAGCCTACGTGATGATGTCCGGCAGTTCGTACGCCATGTTGATGATGATGTTTTGGGCGTAGATCGTGGTCGTCAGCAACATGGTCTTCTCCTGCTTGTCAAACTCCTCCCGCACAATCTGGTGAACACAGTCACTCAGTAGCTAATGACGATGAGGGTCAATAGATGTTTGGGGGATTTTAACGTCCTTTTCCACCACATACGGGTGATATCAAGAACGTGGCAACGAGGAAAAGGCCAGCACCAATATTTAATAATAATAATAATAATAATGATAATTATGTGGCTCCAAGCCAGGATCTGATCTCAGAAGGGTAGCCTAATAATGTATGCACAGTATATATATATATATATTTTTTTTTACACATAGACATCAAATCGAACACACATACATTGATACAACTACATCTTTCACAAATGTTAGAATAAGGAAAAACAACAATGATACCCTTACGCCTTTTACGCCTTCATCTCACAACCAACCTCTACATATATACACACATCTTCCAATAGTACAGTCTCACATACATTACATACACATATCCCCCCCCCCCCTTCCCTTACAACACCCATACAGGAGACAAACACAAGGAGCACACACACACACACACACACACACACACACACACACACACACACACACACACACACACACACACACACACACACACACACGTATACACACACAAAACAAAACACAAAACAACAACAAAAAACACACACACACTCAGACACAAATAAAACCAAATAAACAAACAACAACAACAAAACACACACACACACACACACACACACACGCTCAGTATAATTATATCTTTTTTAAAAGACCAAGTCGACGAACATTCCTGCGTGTGCCTGTGTAACTGCTATGCCATTTTAGGCAGTCTTTCGTAATATTTCTTTTATTTACCATATTTTTCAGTGCCGCCCATCGTGGGCTTTTTGCATGTTACTAATTTTAGATTCTGGGTATCCCCACGAGGGTTTTAATAAAAGCTAGCCAGAGGTGTGTGTGTGTGTGTGTGTGTGTGTGTGTGTGTGTGTGTGTGTGTGTGTGTGTGTGTGTGTGTGTGTGTGTGTGTGTGTGTGCATTTAAAGTCATACTGAACAATAACTTCTGATAGTGAAACCATGTCAGTAATTAGGTTTCCCCCAGCAATTTCGTTACTTTCTTTTCGGATTTCGACTGTAAGAGTAATCCCTGCCCCCCCCCCCCCCACCCCCCCCAACCCCCCTTCCCGTTTGGACAACAAGCCTCCCTTGTCAAAATATGTTCAACTGTATCATATCTGTTTAGGGAGGATCCCGTTTGGTCCAACACCCTGCTGTCCCATTCGAAAAGGAAAACAAGGAAAACGTGAAGGAAACCGTTAGGAAAACAAACCCAACAGGGAAAGAAGAAAGGGAAAAAGAAACCAAAGCAACACGAAGTCAGAAAAGAATAAAGAAAGAAAACCCCCCCCCCACCACCACCACCACCACCACACGCACACACAGACTTACACAAAACAAAGCAAACGGATATACGATCACATGAACAAAAGATACCCCTTACGCATAAAAAAAACCAAAACAAAAACAGCAACAACAACCAAACAACAAACAAAACAAGAACAAAAACAGACCCCCCCAACCCCCGACACACACACACACACACACACACACACACACACACACACACACACACACACACACACACACACACACACACACACGCACGCACGCACGCACGCACGCACGCACACACACACACACAGTGACACACACACACAGAGAACAAAACAAAGCCAGAATACACAATCACACAAACAAAAGATACCCCAAAGCAGAAAAAACAACAAAATAAACCTAACAAAACAGCAACAACAACCAAACAACAAACAAAACAAGAACACTCTTCCCCCTCCCTCAAAAAAAAAAAGAAAGAAAAGAAAAGAAAAAGAAAAAAGAGATAAGAACAACAACAACAAAAAACAAAAACAAAAAACCCCCAACAACAACAACAACAACAACAACAAAACCAACAGCAATAACACTCTTTCTCTCTCTCTCTCTCACACACACACACACACACACACACACACACACACACACACACACACACACACACACACACACACACACACACACACTGCAAGGAGACAAAGACAAGCAAAAACCGTAATCATGAAAAATAACCACCTCCAGAAACTTCGTGAAGAGTTGCTTGTCACGTGACGAGCTGCCTCGACTTGCAGGGTACCGCCAGTCGACATCGAGGCCGTCAAACCCGGCAGTCCGCAGAAAAATGGCCGCTTTCTCGGCGAAAACTTTCACAGCGGATTCCGAAGCAACTAAACGAGAGAAAGGTGCCGAGCCCATCTCCCATCCACCTACTGACAGTAACACTTTGGCTGTAGGGCTCCAGCGTTTCCGGATGTCAACCATACGTTTGTACCTGCAGAGGAAATGTCAGGAATCTTGCCATAATCAAGCTTTAAACAAGAAGAACAAGAAGAACAACAAAGCAGCTAGTATTGTATGGGCGCCTTATCCAATTTCGTAACTCATAAACGCCCATGCGAAAATTGCAGTTTTACTTGAAATTTTCGGATTTAACTAGAAGCCACTTGAGGCCACTAATTTACGCAGTCTGCAGCGGTCTCACGCCAGCCGGGAAGGCCCCCGCCTTGCGTAATAGTGGTTTGAAGTGGCTCCTACTGGTGTGCAGTGGCTAGTTCTTTTTAACCAGTCTTATATAGAGGGCAGGGGGTGGTAGGGCTCGGTCTGAAGAGTTAAATTGGCTCAAAGCGCCGCGAACTTAACCCAACACGCACGCTCACGTGAATCACGTGCATTCTCTCACACACTGGACATGAACACATTACAATCACGTGGTGCGAAGAGTCAGGTCAGCTATTCTAATTTCGGAATTAAGAATTACACTTATTTTCAGATTTTATGGGCTGAACATTTTCAAAGCAGTATTTCCGAAGAGAGAGAGAGAGAGAGAGAGAGAGAGAGAGAGAGAGAGAGAGAGAGAGAGAGAGAGAGAGAGAGAGTGTACATGTGGTGTATGTCACGGTCAAAGTCATTTTCCGTTCCTTGATGCTAGATCGAAGTCTCAGCGCTGTGTTTCACACACACACACACACACACACACACACACACACACACACACACACACACACACACACACACACACACACGCACGCACGCACGCACACACTGAAAACAAACCAAACCAAACAAACAAACAAACAAACAAACAAACAAACAAACTTTGCTCACATATCCACGTCTCCTGGATATTGTGGCTTGAGATCCGTGCCGTCAAGAAGCGCATGCGCAAAAACAAAGTGTGTGCAGAGTTTAGCGTCGACCTGAGACGGCCGAAACTGAGCGGGGTTTGGGCGAAATCGGGCAGAATTGGACACGTAGCACACAACTCGCCCGCAGCTCTCGTCTGCAACGTAGGCACGAGCAGGCCCATGAGAAATAATTGATCAGTGAAACAGTAGACCAATCGGAGACCTTAATTTGCGTCACGTGACACAAGAAGAGACTGCGCGAGAGTACACCTAATTTTCATCCACCAGTCTTTGATGCTACGGTTGATGGCTTGATGCTACTTCAAATGCAAACCCCCCCAAAACTGATAACGATCGATTGATTGATTTACTGATTGATTAAATCATGCTACTCGATGTCAAGATGCGATTTTCCGAACTTTCATTTTCTTTGGTGCTGTTTATACTGACACAACAACCATCTTCGTAAGCTTTTAGATCTGCACTGAAAACCCACTTATTTCAACAGGCCTTCAACTGATGTGTCTTTGTATTGTGTGATGTGTACTGTAATATGTACTGATTGACGTGTTGGTCTGTATAGTGTAAATGTGTATGAGTGACGTGTGTTAGCGCAATGAGTCACTGTGTCTGAGAAGTGCGCTATATAAATGACATTTATTATTATTATTATTATTATACTTTCCAGTTTCACTGGGTTGGAGTCATACCCGAGTCGAGGTAAACTTGGGTTGAACTCGGGTTGTCATTGTAGTGTTAAGCCGGCTCTTAGCTGGGCACTGCGGAGCGCCACAGTGCTGTCCACAGTTGTGACACAGTTGTGATTTTGGGGGGTTTCCGCCGCTGTGGCGTCATCACAGCAACCTGGATTTCAAACAGCCACAACTGTGACTGTGGTTTCCACAACGGATTCTGACTGGCCGTACTACGTCACTCGGCGCGCAAACATGGCGGACAGTGCATCTTCAATCGGTTTGTCACCGAGCACAGCTGTGTTCAGTTTTGTAGTTAGTAGACACACCGAGCGCAACGACTGTGATGTGCACATGTGTGTTTCGCGCGCTGTGCCCAGTTAAGAGCAGGCTTTAGTTAGTTAGTTAGTTAGGGCGGGTTGCAGTGTAAACAGCTTCTTTTTAACAATGTGTACAATGTACCTGGTTTGGGTGAAGTATCCGAAGAGAGAGGAGCTCGTTCAGACGATTTGTCCACGCCAATGCTTCTTCTGTATACATCTCTTGAGATAGTGAGGAAAGAGAATGGCCTGATGTGATCACGCGCAGATACTATAATCACTTGTGTACTCTTTTCTTTTTTTCAGGAATGCACGATCATGCAGTTTCAAAGGAAAATAAAGACATACTAGATAACTCGCTAGAACAACACCCATGCTCATTAAAACAACATCATCATCATCATCAACAACAACAAAAACAACAACAACAACATCAACAACAACAACAACAACAACAACAACATCATCATCATCAACAACAACAACAACAACAACAACAAACAAACAAACAAGCAAATCCACCCATCTTCCCACTATCTTGTGCCCAGTTAACTATTGTCCCACCCATCCTGATTTCCAATGTTTATTTTTTTTTTCTTTTTTTTTTTTTGCTGCCCCAACTCTTTTTGCCAGCTCCAGTGGTGTTCCTCCCAGGTCATGGGTGGAATCCACGGAGGGCTCGAAGGCTGGGGCAATTTTTATTACGCATGATGATGGAGATGAGGATGATGGTAAGATGATGCTATGGAGGTCCATGTGGTTTGGGACTGCGGGACAGGGCCGCATTCCACGCTTCCTGTCATAAATATCCCGGCGTTCACCAGGCCCGGGAACTACGGCACCTGCGGTGCCGGCCGTGTAATCATCCATATCATAAGACGTGTCATACCAAGGGAAGCACCCCCAAAGTCGCACCCGTGAAGTGGGTGGAGCTCGGCTGTGTGGCAACAGCCTCCCCATTGGGCCCATAGCACACCCGCTGTGGGTAGGAGCCGACCTAGGTAGGAAAAATCCCGCTTGTCTCGGCTGGGATTCGAACCCGGGTCTCCCGGTCCATGGTCCGAAGTGCTAACCACTACACTACGGGGGCCGGTTCCAATGTTTATTTTACTCTCTGCGTTTTAAGGAAGAAGAAAGTTGCATTACGTGAAAAATTCCTTGAAGACAGCCTTCAGCAGCGGGAACTGCTCCAGCCGGCAGAAAGTCCCGCTGTAGTCATCTTCATCAATACTCCACACAGCAACGCCGCCATAGCTGTTGTCTCTAACGTAACGAACCTGTGAAAAACAACAACAACAAAAACAAAACCCTAAATACGGCTTTACACAGTATACTTGCTTCCATCAGTTTTCGGTTACGACTCCAAATGAAAATTAAAGATACATGCTGCAGGTCTTTTAAGCTCACAGACCGATCCCTAGGTTTATAACGGTGACAAGAACATGATATCATTTAGAAGTGGGGATTTGGTCTAGTGGTTAAGACATCCCACTTCGGATCCTGAGCTGCATGATTCGAGTCCCCGGTGGGCAGGAATATGGTGGGATTTTTCCTGACCACATCGAGGCAAATTCATGTGCAGACTCGTTTATGGTGCCTGTCTCGCCTTCGTGTACACACGCACGCACATACATCAAGTGTGCACGCTAAAAATCCGACGTTCATCTTTCGAAGAAGAGTAGGCTGTGGCCGGTGGCGTGGTAAACAGAAATACTCTCGCACGCACCAGAGTGAGTAGCAGGGTGGAGGTTTGCACATAAAGTAGCGATTAGCGGCAGTAGGCTTTCACTGCTTCGTCCTCCAGCCCTGCGGCGCCGTGAGCATTTCAGCGGAGATGGCTATGTGCGCCGCGGAGAAGTCTGCCATACCATACCATACCATACCATACCATACCATACCATACCATACCATGAGCCATGTTGGGGCTGTCGTTGCTGAGACTACTACTACTACTACTACTAATGAGGATTTGTCTGGCGCTCAACCTCCTTCTGGAGCTCTGAGCGCCTCACAATAATGGAGTGGCAATCCATACACATTACATACACATGAAATACATGTCACATTACATACACATGTAATACACGTCACATTACATACACATGAAATACACGTCACATACACGTTACATACACACAGCTATGATACATCCTAACACGACATTGCAAAATGACAATGATGGTGACAGTGACGGTAGAGAAGTTAGTCTGTATAATACAGCCGGATACGATACAGATATGAGCCAAAACGTGAGCCGAAACATGCGCCCGTCTACGTCACTTGTAAGTGAAGTGACGCGTTTGTGCGAAACAGACTATAGCTACGGCCAAGTCGCTGTTTTAGTGCAACCCGTACGTGGTCGCTAACGACATGACAAGTTTACACAGCTCTAAAATACACTTTGGGAGGATCACTGACTCAATAGTGGCAGCATCAGTACAAAACAAGTTTTTAACACGATGGGAATTACTCATCCTGCCAGATGCAGCCTGTTGTAGAGATCGCGAAAAGCCACTGCATTTCGATGGAAATTTCTAGACGAACCCAGAACGCTGTGCAGGGCTGCTTATAATACTAAACAGGTCAGATCTAGAACATTCCTCAACTTACTGGCAAGTACGGAATCTTTCCAAGGTTATGTAATCTACTGACGTTACTGCACCAGCATGTTCTGGAATGTCTAGAAATTACCATCGAAATGCAGTGACTTTCCGATCTCTACAACACAGCCTATCGCTGCAAAACAATGCTGGTGGTCTTTTTTGCAAACTTTTAGAAATTGACAAAGGTGACTGAAACAGCGCAGAAAGTCTCTTTTTTCTGTTTTCAACCTTGTTTGTTAAAAACTGTTTCAAACCGTGGACAGACAGAAAAATACCTTTAACCTTTTGGCGAACCGAGGAAACAATGAATTACACATAATTATCATATCACTCCTTTCTTCATTTGACAAGGGGATATGGTCTAGTGGTTAAGGTACCCGACTTCAGATCCTGAGCCGCTCGGTTTGAATCCTTGGTGGGCAGAATTTGGATGGATTGTTCCTTTATAACTCGAGTTCAAATCACATGTAGACTTGTTTACGGTGCCTGTCACGCCCACGTGTACACACGCACGTGCAAATTTCAAGTTTGCACGCTACAAATCCCACGTCCATCTTTCAAAGAGGAGTAGGCTGTGGCCGGTGGCGTGGTAAACAGAAATACTGTCGCACGCACCAAAGTGAATAACAGGGTGAAGGTTTGCACAGAAAGTAACGCCTAGCGGCAGCAGGCTTTTACTGCTTCGTCCTTCAGCCCTGCGGCGCCATGAGCATTTCAAAATAGATCGATATGTGCGCCGAGGAGAAGTCTACCATACAATACCATACCATAACATTATCAGTGTGTGTTAGTTATTCAGGTCTTAACACAGCGCAAGCAACAAAGACTATTTCGGGGCTAATCAAGGTCCTTCTTCGCCAGACTAAAACAAAAAGGAAGACAATAAAACAAGGTGTAAATAAAGAACAAAAATCTATCCGGTTTAAACAAGAAACACATTTCACTTCTTCGTACATCGACCATACATTGTCAGAGTGTTTGTCACGTTGGTGTTTACCTTCTCTCGCAGGCTGTTCTGATCATCATATCCCACCCACAGATCACCGGCAACCAGGTAGGGGACGCGTTGTGTGGGAAGGTATCGGATCGTAGCGGCGGAAGCAGCCTGCAGCTGACAGATCTGGTGGTAGTGAAAGACAGAGACGATGTCAGCGTGAAAGGCTCAGTTTAACCCTCGTCTCACGGGCATCATTTTGTTTTCGTGGACCCAGTAATTTGGTTCTGCACGAGCTGTGGTAGTCATGGTATTCAGGATGTGACTTCCCCGATTGCTCATGGGTTAGCCATAACTACAGCAGTGGATGCTGCCATTTAGGTCTATCGGCTCGCAAAGTCTTAATTTGGGTTAACGGGGGCTGTGGATCAGGCTGCCATGTTGGTCACGTGATTTTGGAGTCAAAGTCGTCTGCTGTCTGGACTATGTGCACTAGTTTGGAGGATACCATACAGGCAATAATCAAGGAATAACCTTTATTTTATCTCAGGCAGTAGACCTGTTACACCACAAAACTACCAAATATTCAGATGCCAATACTCAACACAAAGCGCTACAAACATCGGCTTTTTGAACATTACATTGTCCAGTTCGGAGTCTTAAACCACCAGTTTTCAACGCTGAGCGCCGGTACATGCTCGGACACCCGCTTGTATTGAATTTACAATCAACTTACAAGATGGAAACTAGTACCAAGACATGTACCCTTGCAGTTTATCTCTAAACGTGACTGTTACCTCGAAAAAGGCCAGTGAACCGCGAGTGAACGTGTAGTTCCCCGCCTCTCCACTGCCGGAAGTAGGTGCCCCAGCCTCTGTCTTGTGCGTAGAGGTCAGCTTGAAGGTGAGGCCATGGAAAGACAACCCAAGATTCAGCCGGCTGGGGTTCACGCCCTTCGATGTCCATGCACGTGCCACACTGTCCTTTCGCCACACACACGAAAAAAAGAAAAAAAAAAAAAAAGAAAAAAAAAGGGGATAAAAACAAGAAAGAAGAAGAAGAAAGAGAAAAAAATTCTTTGCCATTTGTGTCTGACCGATCAAATTGTGTTGTCCAATTTATGCATGGCAAAGACAAGCTTACTTCGGCTGCAGTTCACAGGATACTGGGCGATCTTTCACTCGTAATGGAGAATGAACAATCTGTCTTTGGAATTAGTCCTTCACGAACGCTGTATCAGTGTATGCCCCATTGTATTAGATTGACTGTGTACGAAATCCTAACAGTTTGTACCTATTGAACATTATTCGCAGAAGGCAGCGTGGCAACAGCTCTCTCTCTCTCTCTCTCTCTCTCTCTCTCTACACTGCTCGCTTAGTTCAGTTCAGTTAAAGGCTGCGCCTGAAAAGCCCATAAACACACCACTCCATCTCTCAGTGTCATCTTTGAGACAGTGCCTGTGTAAGTCTGGTTCACAAGGATCCTGTAGCACCCCTTGAGGACGGGTCGTCGACAATAGACGACTCCACTCGGCAAGTCCCGAGGCCCAAAGCCCCATCCCTTTACTCTGCCGTGTATTGGCAAAATACAATACGTCCATGACGTCATTGTATGGGAAAAAGGGGTGATTTCAAAGTGAAAGAGATTGGCGTAATGCTCTTTAAAAGAAACACAACAACAACAACAACAACAACAGAAAACACACCAAACAACAAACATAAACAACAACAACAACAACCAAAAAAACAACCAAAAAACAAACAAACAAACAAAAACAACCAACAAAAAACAAAACTGAGATGACGTCAATGAATTTACTGCTTTCTTTCAATGTTTCAGTCTTATCAAACTGCATGTGCTTCCCTCGTTGCAGTGCCTGGCAAAACGTTTGCTAGACGGGCCATGCCACGTGTTGTGCTCATTATGCCGCGGGACGCCATTGGCTGAATTCTGGGGACTCGACCCTTTTGATTGACAGGAGTGGAGTCGTCCATTGCAAATGACATACAGCTACACATATGATATGATCCGTAACTCGTCTCATCTGGCAACATGGGGAAAACGTTAGACTACGCATGCATGTATCTGTATGTACGTGCATTTCATATGATTACTACTTCCTTAGGGAAAACCCCGTCTGCTTTTTGTGTACATATACACGTAGGCCATCTTTGGACCGACCTGCTAGTGTGAGTGTGTTCTATATACAGTCTTCACAAAAAGTTAAGGACCAGTCAACATAATGAGTGACAGTTTTAATAAATCAGAAAAAAATAAACGAATAAGATTTTCCCGTAAAATTCGGTAGCAAGGTTAAGGGGTAATTAGTGAACATGGCGACTACTGTGTGGATGGCACGTGCGCGTCACACAGCATGCTTGGCGCGTTTGAAAATCTGCAATCTCGGCAAAACTAGACCGAGTTTCAGTGTTCAGTGAGCGATACCTGGGGCTTTCTGCACGGCAAAACTGAGATGCAGGCCAAAGAATGCATCCCTGGTTATGAACTGTGCTCATTTGTTTGCCTACATAAGCCGCCGTTTCAGCGATGTTCAGCACTACACCAGCATGCCACCACAACAAAAGTTGAATGATATTTGCAAGTGGTCCTTAACTTTTTGTGATGGCTGTATAACACCGCAACGCGAGAAGCCCTCACTGCGTACTTTTGGTACAACCCAGCATAAACAGACTGCGCTGTTTACACACATACTTACACCTACTAGAGAAATCTCTGTGCTGAACTGGTCTTCCTGGTTGGCATAAAGTGGGCTCGGATGGCCGGTCATGTCCCAGTGCCCATACAGATCCATGGACAGTACGTTGAGAAAGTCGACATGTCTGGCGAGAGAGAAGAATTCAAGATCAGCGCACGAAACTGTAAGTTTTTACACATAGTCCGATGCAATACTATCGCAACGAAATGTTTGAAGGAGCTGTCCCTTCGCACCACGTGACTGTAATGTGTTCCTGTCCAGTGTGTGAGAGAATGCGTGTGATTCGCGTGAGCGTGCGTGTTGGGTTCAGCTCGCGGCGCTTTGAGCCAAATATTTGGGATAAAGCGCCTGTATTAATATTATTATTATTATTATTATTATGTGTCTACCTAAAGTGTGTGCAGCAAGTTCGGAAAGTCGACATATCTGGAATAAAATGGGAGTTTACCTCGAAATCTTTGTATGACTAGAAGCCACTTGAAGCCACCATTACGCGATCTGCAGCTGTTTCGCGCCTAGCGGGAAGGTGCACACTTTGCATTTTGGGGACGCCTAGTTATGGCTAACCCGTGAGTGATCGGGGAAGTCACATCCTCGATTACAGGAGAAGGACACCATGACTAGCGGATGCCCTACGCATTTTCAAAAGACCTCGGCGTATTCGGACGCATTTTGAAACGGCCCCGACTGCACCCAAGGCGTTTTCTTAGGAGATGATAAGTTGCAATATTTGCTGTATATGCGCTTAGTATTTATCTTTGTTTTACCTAGTTGTAATTGTCATTTGTTTTCTACGCTTTTTTGTAACCGGGAGTTCGAGAAATTAGCATGAAGGTGTAGCGTCTCCTGCATGTCCTAGGTTTATATTGCCCCGTAGACCAGTTTGCATCCTTTGTCCAACGTTACATTTTTTTTTTTTTCATGTAGTGCAGGCACACTCAGCCGCGAATTGGTCTTTGTGGCTTGCGCGGCTTTAAGCCCTAAAAACTCACTCACTCACTCACTCGCACCCAAGGCGTTTTGATATTTGATAGCCTTCCTTCTTGCTGGGCCAGTCCCTGTCAATTACTTGCACCGCCGGCTCCAGCCGTGCGCGCCATGAGTTGCACTAGGCCCGTATGTAGAACTTGAGGTTAATTTAACCCAAGGCTACGGGCCTAACCCAGACTAGGACAAACGAAACCCCAAAACAAAATTAAATAAAAAAGGAAGCGAAGAAAGAAAGACAAAAATCCTTCTATAACGGCTTAGGCACCATGGTGGAATGGACCCGTTTCCTGATATAAAACAAAAAAACAACAGAAAATTTAACCCTAGAGCTAGTTTACTTCGAGGTTAGACTCTAACCCGGCGCTAAACTCCCTAACCCCGACTTTTACATGCAGGCCCTGGTCACAAGCCAGTCGAGTGACAATAAGAAGCACTCTGCGCGACAGTCTGTCACTCTTGTTCCCACCACAGGCTGATGTCATAAAAATTAACAACCTTCCGTCTAATGTGTACGCATTTTTAGTGCCATACGCATTTTTACGTGTTCAAGTGAACAAACAGCGTTACATATACGCCCCTGATATCAAGGATGTGTGTGTGTGTGTGTGTGTGTGTGTGTGTGTGTGTGTGTGTGTGTGTGTGTGTGTGTGTGTGTGTGTGTGTGTGTGTGTGTGTGTGTGTGTGTGTGTGAGCTTAACGTCATTTTCCACCACGTACGGGTGATATCAAAGACGGGGGCAACGATACTGAAAAAATGTCTGCACAAATATTTGGCCCCAGCCGAGATTTGAACTCACGAATGGAGCATTAAAAGTCCTACCATTCGGCTATCCTGGCTCCCCAATGTCAAGGAAGCTTCCGCTTAAATATGAACAATCTCTCAAAATACTTCAAACTGCTATTACGTCTCAGTCCTGCAGTGCGCTGCATGTTGTGGGCGCCACGGCTGAGAAGTTCCGTTCACAAATTACAATGCAAAGCTACATGCGTCTGAAAGCCGCTAGCAAAATGAATTTGTGTACATCCCACAATAGACGAACCCATGAGGCAAGCCCCGAGCCCACAGCCTTGTCTCTTTCCCCTGCCGTGTATTGGCGAAACACAGTAAGACTGCAAGATGAACGACATTGATGTGATGGTCTTTTTCCTCAAATGACGCCAATGGACTTAATGCTTTCTTTCCGTGTTTCAGTCATAACAAAACGCACGTGCTTCCCACGTGCATAAAGTTTGCCAGACCGTGCCACGTGTTGTGCTCATTATGCCGCGGGGCGCGATTGGCTGAATTTTGTTGGCTCGGCACTTTTGACTGACAAGAGTAGGGTCGTTCATTATTATATGTCATGTGTAATCATAATGCCGTGTCGAAAACAGGACACGCTTGACTGCTTTTCCGGGACATAGCTATTTTTGTTTGAAGCAGCACCGAAGAGCTATAAATCAGTTACAACACAGAAATTGTCATTAATATGCTAAATGCTGGTGAAAACGACTTCACAGTTCATTTCAAGATGCTATATCTGTGGTCGGGATAGTCCAAAGTTACTCCACTCATCTCACAGTAATCTGCCCAGTGTTGTCCTGAAACTGGTTCAGTGTTGCTTTGGTTCACACGGGCCTGTCATGCCTTTTAAAGGTCTGCAATCTCAACAAAAAACTGTGTTACCCCCCCCCCCACCACCACCAAAAACAAAAACCAACAACCCCAAAACAACAACAACAACAACAAAACAAAAACAACAACAAAACAA
>JACVVK020000031.1:2022500-2027500 GCA_018292915.2 Batillaria attramentaria | reverse complement strand
ATACACAAATGGGGACGATACCTGTAACAGACTGATAAACTTCTCCCGATCTTCCGCGGGGCTTCCATACTGAGCCGGATAGCGCCAGTCGACATCCAGCCCGTCAAAACCATGCTGACGTAAGAACTGAAGGGAACTCTCGGCAAAGTCTCTCCGCGTGACTCCAGACTGGGCTACCTCGGAGAAGGTCACGGAACTGACCAGAGGCCCGCCAACACATAGCAGTGTCTTCAGCTGTGGGTTACTCAGCTTTAACTTTTGAAGTTCTATGTACCTTCAGACAGACAGACAGACAGACAGACAGTTAGTTCAGTTCAGTTCAAGATGGTGTCTCTGCGCTTGGAAAAGCCCATATGCGCTTCACCCCATTTCTCAGTGATCTCCTCAGTGTGGTCTTTGAAGACGCGGAGACAGACGCGTACGAACTTTCTCACTCACGCACGTACGCATGCATGCACACAATCATACAGACAGACAGACAGACAGACAGACACACACACAGACACACACACACACACACACACACACACACACACACACACACACACACACACACACACACACACACACACACACACACACACACACACACACACACACACAACCCGATCTGTTGCAACAACATCACCAAAGGAAGGAAAGAAGAATGAGAAGAAAGAGAGAAAGAAAGAAAGAAAGAAAGAAAGAAAGAAAGGAATTACTGAAAGGAAAGTTTGATCAGATTCATTTCTGGCGTATTTACTTGGACAGTTGCTGGCAGCTAATAAAGTAACGAAGTAGTAAACCAGTAAACTAACTAACAAATAACCAACCGACTAACCAGTGAACGAACTAATTAACTAATCAGTAAACTAACTAACAAATAACCAACCGACTAACCAGTGAACGAACTAATTAACTAATCAGTAAACTAACTAATAACTAAGCGCTAAACTAACTAATTAACTAACGAGCGAACTAACTAACAACTAAATCACTAACGCGTAAACTAACAAACTAACTAACACCGGCCCCCGCAGTGTAGTGGTTAACACTTCGGACTATGGACCGGGAGACCCCGGTTCGAATCCCAGCCGAGGCAAGCGGGATTTTTCCTACCTAGGTCGGCTCCTACCCAGAGCGGGTGTGCTATGGGCCCAATGGGGAGGCTGTTGCCACACAGCCGAGCTTCACCCACTTCACGGGTGCGACTTTGGGGGTGCTTCCCTTTGTATGACACGTCTTATGATGTGGATGATTACACGGCCGGCACCGCAGGTGCCGTAGTTTCCGGGCCTGGTTAATGCCGGGATATTTATGACAGGAAGCGTGGAATGCGGCCCTGTCCCGCAGTCCCAAACCACATGGACCTCCATAGCATCATCTTACTATCATCCTCATCTCCATCATCATGCATAATAAAAATTGTCCTAGCTTCCGAGTCCTCCGTGGGTTCCACCCATGACCTGGGAGGAACACCACTGGAGCTGGCAAAGAGTTGGGGCAGCAAAAAAACAACAACAACAACAACAACAAAAACTAACTAACCAACTAACCAGTAAACATACTGATTAACTAGTTAGGGCAAACGTAGAACATGCCACAAAATGTGACCTGCACACAGATCTTGCACCCGCTAGAAGAGGAAGACTGTTGCACTGAAAATCAAGGAAGTACAAGTAAGTTCCAGGCTGATGCACCGCGGAACAACAAGGAAGCATTAAACACACACGTCAGCGAGCACTTACACCTTTACATCTGAAAAACAAATTATGTGGGTGGGTGGGTGGGTGGGTGTTGTTGTTTGAGAGGATCTAAAGAAAGAGATTGCAACAAATGGCCACATTACTCAGTTACTGTAGCGGTTGTTCTCTTCTGACATGGCACGTGGCTTACACCTCTCAAGCAGTACAAGCACACCACTTGGGAGTGGGTGGGTGAGTGTTTGGGGGTTTAACGTCCTTTTCCACCACATAGGGTGATATCAAAGACGGGGCAACGACGAAAAAGCCAGCACAAATATTTGGCCTTAGCCGGGATCGAACTCACGACCCGAGCATTAGAAGTCCAACGCTCTACCATTCGACCACCCCGGCTCCCCACACCACCTGGGAGCCTGCAGTTTTCAAACGTATTAAGCTTCGAGAATGCTGGTGATAAATAATTTTTAGTGCATTAATTATTAGTGTTTATCTGGTATTAATGCTCTTGTTACAAGAAAATGGCAAAACTGGGGATGATTCATGTGATGAGAGGGTCTAACTGGCTACCAGTCCCATTTTCCGCCTTCAGTTAAAAAAAAAAAAATCCGTTCTGGCATATCGTCATTTTGATGGCACCGTTCCACCATACCTTTCGGCTTCACTCGTCACCTATCAATCGTCGCGAACTCTCCGATCGTCGTCCGAGAGGCTTAAAAAAAAATTCAAACTCAGTTTGAAATCTTTTGGCAAGAGCTCTGTCAGTTTTTTCGCACCAACCGTATGGAACTCGCTGCCTGCGAACCTTAGGAAATGCGCCCACTCTTTCTGTTTTAAGAGCAATTATAAAACGTTCCTATTTCGCAAAGCCTTCCAGTAATTTCCTGTATAATTTGTCAGTTTCGCCGGTGTACGTCTGTCCATCTTTGTAAAATGTGCGTGAGTGTCAGTGAGTGATTGGCGCACTGTTTTTTTTTTTTTTTTTTTTTTGGGGGGGGGGGGGGGCTGCCCCAACTCTTTTGCCAGTTCCAGTGGTGTTCCTCCCAGGTAATGGGCAGAATCCTCGGAGGGCTCGGAAGCTGGGACAATTTTTATTATGCATGATGATGCAGATGAGGATAATGGTAATATGATGCTGTGGAGGTCCGTGTGGTTTGGGACTGCGAGACAGGGCCGCATTCCTCGCTTCCTGTCATAAATATCCCGGCATTAACCAGGCCCGGGAACTACGGCATCTGCGGTGCCGGCCGTGTAATCATCCACATCATAAGACGTGTCATACCAAGGGAAGCACCCCCAAAGTCGCACCCGTGAAGTGGGTGAAACTCGGCTGTGTGGCAACAGCCTCCCCATTGGGTCCATAGCACACTCGCTCTGGGTAGGAGCCGACCTAGGAAAAATCCCCCTTGCCTCGGCTGGGACTCGAACCGGGGTCTCCCGGTCTATGGTCCGAAGTGCTAACCACTACACTACGGGGGCCGGTTGGCGCATTGAGTTTTATGCTGTTTAAATGCGCCACACACACACACACACACACACACACACACACACACACACACACACACACACACACACACACACACACACACACACACACACACACACACACACACACTTACACGTACACGTGGTTACTGAAGTAAACCGTTTAACACGGCGATGGCAGATGGGACAAACGACTCCTTGTAATCAAAGGTAATAAACCTTGAGAAACAGATTGCTTGTAGTGTGGCTACATTACCTGTCCACATCTCTCGGTTCCTGGGGTTGTAGGGAAGTTCCGTTTAGCGTGGCGTGTGCGTAGACGATGTGTGTACAGAGAAAAGGGTCGGTGAGCCCCGGTAGAAATTTGGCCGGTTGGGGGCGGTACTGGGCCCACCCGTTTATGTAACACACCACCCTGCCTGTATTTAGCTGTGTTGCGGTGGACCAGACCCTAGCTTAAACGAATAACCACAAAAAAAAAACACGTTTCAGTCTGGTCAGTGCAGTATTACATTAAATGTTAGTATTTTAGTGCACAGTGTGTGTATGGGGGTGAGACTGTGATGATCGTGTGAATGAACCACATCGGTATGGGGTGGGTGTTTGGGGGTTAAACGCCCTTTTCAAGCACTTACGGGTGATATCAAAGATTGGGCAACGAGGGAAAGGCCAGCAGAAATATGTGGCCCCAGCCGGGATTCAAACTCACGACCCGAGCATTGAAAGTCCGACACTCTACCATTCGGCTATCCCGGCTCCCCTACCACATTCCTTTGGCAAATAAGTTTATATCACGTGATCAAACGTCAAGTATCTGTATCTGAACAAACATAGTATAAAGCACACGCTTCCTTGCTTGTCTTCACCCTACTTGTTTTATATTTTTAGATAAATTTCAATCTGATAGTCAAAATAAAAATGTTTCAATAGTTTCAATGCCAAATAAATAGAGTCATATACTCGTGATGATGTCATTCAGGATCTAGAATAGTACGTTCAAAGCTGACGTAATTAGTTTAGCGTCTGAAAGTCCGGAAAGAGCGGTGACTTCGGCTGAAACCAATATAGCCTGTTCATATGGCATTTCCCATTTGGTCGGCAAAGGTGGAACGTCTCACATGTCTTACACATTCTCTCCGTTTTCTGGGAAATGTATGAGTTCGGTCACTTGGGTGTGGCGTGAACTGAACTTGACAAATGGAATGTGAAACGAAAGTCATGATCGATTTGAAGTGCGATGCCACTCACCAATGTTGAGAAAAAGTGGAAGCAGTGCTGATAGCTTATGCATCGTGTTTGATGTCGAGCAAATAAAAAAAATGGCGTCAAAATGCAGTTTGCCTGGTAACGACGTTGACACAAATCATATCGGTGGGTACCGACCGAGAACAGCGCTGGCGATGATATGGCAGTCACGAGAAGTGACAGCAACCGGGAGTCTGTTGCAACGGCAATACACGATAGTGACAACATGTAAAACTCAGATACCTACGAATTTGTCTTTGAACACAGAAAGATCGGTTGTACTACAAACAGCATCATACACCCAGCCCCCCTCCCCCCCCCCCCCAAAAAAAAAAAAAAAAAAAGAAAGAAAGAAAAAGAACAACAACCCCCCCCCAAACAACAGCAACAACAAAACAAAACAAAAACCACAACAAAACAAACAAACAAACACAACCACAACAACCAAAACAACAAAAACAAAAACAAAACAAAACATACAAACAAACCACAAGAACACCCCCCCCCCCACCTCCCCGAAAAACACAAACTAAAAACAAAACAAAAACTCCAAACAAACAAACAAACAAACAAACAAACAAACAAACAAAC
>JACVVK020000031.1:2015000-2017500 GCA_018292915.2 Batillaria attramentaria | reverse complement strand
TTTACATAGACAGGTTTCGCTTTCCTGTCGTATGCTTAACGTAACGTACGCGTCTTTCTTGTAAATGTGAATCAAGTCACTGTTTATGTTGTAGAGAAATTCACTGTTACATAAACTTGGTTCAGTTTCCTTCATCGTCTGTAAATCATATACATAAGCCTGAAGCCTGATAGTACAGTTTGCGTATTATGTGTGCCTAAGATACTGACTGCAGGGGCGCCGGAAGATGTTGGGGGGAGGGGGGGCAGAATCTCGGAGGGGGGAACGTTGCCCGAAGAAAGGGAACAGCGGGGGGGGGGGGGGGGGGGGGCGATCAAATGCTGCGTAGCCAAAAAACCTTTACGAACCAGCACGTTCCCCGAAAAAAGTGAAGCGGGGGGGGGGGGGGGGGGAATCAGAGGAGCGGACAGCCTTCGGTCCGCAAAAACAGAAGTTCTCTGTTGGGTGGGATGAGGGAGAGAGCACTAAGAGGGGTAGGGGGAAAGGTAGGGGAAGGGGGGGGGGGGCAAGACCATGGCTTTGCCCCCCCTCTTGCCATAGTCACCTGATTTTCCAGGGGGGGGCAAAAAGACACTCTTGCCCCCCCTGCTTGGGTACAGGGGGGGGGCAGCTGCCCCCCCCCCTGCCCCCCCCCGGTTCCGGCGCCCCTGGACTGTGTTATGTGAAATACTTGGTCTCCATGTCTCTTAAGTCTCTAGGCTCTGAGGGGAAAAAAAAACCTGTCGCTTACAAAGCTCTAACGCTGTTTGCGTAATGAATAGGTTCCCACCGTAAAGCGTCCCAAATGACGGGAGTATAGTAGTGGTGGTTGTTCGGGAGTTTAACGTCCTTTTCCACCACGTAAGGGTGATACCAAAGACGGGACAAGGAGAAAAAAGGCCAATATTTGGCCCCAGCGGGGATTCGAACTCACGACCCGAGCTTTGAAAGTCTTGACGGAGTATGTATGTATATCTAGCTAACGCTTAACCGAAATCGATACTGGACCGTTACGCCCCAAACGCAGGTGATACCTCAGGTACATTGTCCCCAGAATATTGATTACCCTAAACCTCGGTCCTTTCCCTTAGAACGTCACACAGGTACATTGTCCTCGAGCCAAAGACTACGTCAGTGGCCTTTTCAACCCTATTTTTACTTTTTTAGCAGACGAGCCATCGCTTGGCTCATTTCATTGTGAAAGACCTGGCTCCCTTACGTCATGATTGATCAGAACGCTCACGCGTATTTGCACATGCACTGAACTGTTATCAATTCTTTATCGATTTTTTTTCAGATGGCTGACAATTCAGTGGCCGGGCCTCCTGTACCGGTAAGTCCTTTGACTGACCTTGCCCTAGTACTAAACCCCAGCCGTAAAAACTACATTTCTATTCTAGTAGAGCAACTCCTATGACGCACGGACTAAAGAGGAGACACCCCTAAGCAAATATTCTGCCCCCTAGTTAAAGGCCGAGCTGGATGTCACTGGCTTAACGGTCTGCAATCTCAACAAAAAGTCGCAAACATTGTGTTTTTCAAAAACTGCCACTGTGCGTAATGCAGGCAACTCTGTCACAGTTGCTGAGTTGTCAGCGCTTCGGAGACCCTTATAAAACTAGAGCGTGAGTTCGCGGTGACTTTATTGTGATTTTGATCAGTGAGCGAGACATATCGCTGCAGCGTCCAGCGGGTGTTGTGTGCTGCACGAGAAGACTTGTCACTGCGATCTTTCTCGCTCAGTGTCAAAACGCAAACTGAGCTGTGAAATCAGGCTGCTCTTGGCTTTTATAGCGGTTTTGGAGTCGCTGAAAACTCTGTAACTGTGACAGAGTTGACTGTGCATTTTAAACAGTCGGATTTTTTTTTTTAAGACACTGTTTGCTGCTTTTCGTTGAGATTGCAGACCTTTAACTTCACGAGTTGCGCAAATGTATGCAAGAACAAACAGAGCGCTGTCCCAGTTTGCCACCCCATCGTCTTACGGTGACTATGAGGAAGCTGATTCACGACCGGATGAGTATTTCTTCCACGCTCCCAGCTCGCAGAGGATAAGCGCTACAAAAAAAAAGACTTTTTTATTTTATTATCATCAATATGGCATTTTTTATCAGGTGAATGACGTGTCAGAGTAAATTAAGAAACACTCAGCGATTTACAATAGAGCGTGTATACCGCCGGCCATATTCACACATTCTAGAGTTGTGATGGAAGTTATCACCCGCTGCGACAGAGTGGAAGTGGAAAATCAGACCTGTACTCCCAAAGTATGTTGAGGCGTGCTAGTAAATGACACGAATAAACCTTACGCTGTAATGACTAATCGATGTATCGCCAGAGCTGGGCCTGGCGAAAGTACAAGCGCCGGAAAAGATTTCTTTAGAGCCAGTGGGTTTTTTTTTTTTAGTGTGCTTCTAAAATAACTCTGTACTCTTTTGGCAGGTATGAGTGCATGGGCTGAGTGGGGGGGGGGGGGGGAAGAGGGGGGCGGATGTGGGTGGGAGAGGGGGGGAGCCTGAAT
>JACVVK020000031.1:1907500-2010000 GCA_018292915.2 Batillaria attramentaria | reverse complement strand
GCAACTTTTTGCTGAGATTGCAGACCTTTAAACGGGCTAACTCCATCTTTGCGACGCCAACTTATGTTATGGAACAGTTTCGCTCGTGAGTGCGCCTGTACGCTCGAAATACTTTGTCTTGACGATTAGTACAGCTCTTAATGCGATACAGTGTTGTTTACGCTTTGCGCGAGCTGTCGAACTTTCAAATTCCACGACCGTTGTTACACAACTGGAGCGCTCAGTGTGGTCACCGCATCATCGAGTCAAAGACGCTGTCACTGTCCAGGTGTCTAAGTGGTGTGATGATAGATACCACGAAAACAGCTCAGAAATGAGCGGGGGGTCTAATAGGTAGCGCGTCGGACTTACCGGCTGCGCTACTGAACGGCCGTCGCCGCTGTCACGGCGATAAAGCGTGGGATCGAGCCCAGGTCGAGCTTGTGATATGTGATACGGGTTTTTTCCTGGCTACCGGCCTGCTTATCGGGGGTTTCTGTCTGGGTTATCCGGCTTTCCTCCCCCAGCAAAATAGAAAAGTAGGATAGGTATTGGATGGCGCTGCACCGCGGCGATGCGCTGCCCCCCGGGGGAAGCAGCCCAAATTTCCCGAAAGAGATAATACAGTAGGAAAAAACAAACAAACAAACAACAACAACAACAACAACAACAACAAACCCAAACCAAAACAACTGTCTGTGAGTATAAATATTGTATTTAATTATAGCCCTACACTAGGTCGACGTATTTCCCGCCCAGGGCGCCTTCGTCCAGTTTTTGTTTCATACCGCGGCTTTAAGGAAGATAACAACCAGTTAACAAACTATCTGTAAGGGTCAAGATTCTATTCACTGGCCTCATGCGATAAGGTTATCTTCATTGTGTATACACACATCTTAACATTTTCCTTAACTAATGTTGACAAGGAAATCAGGCGACTCGGGACAAAAAAAAAATAAAATAAAAAAAATCCTGAATTAACTATAGTGGATTTTCACAGTAGTGAAAGCGTTACCGCGCAACACAGCTAACTGAATATGAGTAAAGTATGACTACTTTGGGGTTTGTGTGGGTCAGGTGTATAAGATACAAAAGCTGTATCTTCCAGATCGAACAAAAGAAAGTAACTTCTACCTCCCCATTCACGTGAACAATCGGTCAATAAGAATTAAATACAGTTAGAGAGAGAGAGAGAGAGAGAGAGAGAGAGAGAGAGAATGATTCTTTATTTATCAACGGTTAAAGCTTTAACACAAAGGTCAATTTTTCGAACTTGCCGTTGCTGCAGCTACTGCATAACTATAATGTATTAAAGAACAGCTACACTACACAAAAAGAAGGCGCAATCCAACACACAGACACACAGACACACAGACACACAGACACACACACACACACACACACACACACACACACACACACACACACACACAGAGGTTACGTCAAAGATCATAATTGTACAGAGAGAGAGAGAGAGAGAGAGAGAGAGAGAGAGAGAGAGAGAAGAAGAAGCTAAGGAAATGTTCGTTGATCATATCAAGTTATCACAGGAACAAACTGTCTTCTCTGGACTGTTAATGACACAGAACAAGCTCTAATATATACTACAGTGTGTTTGTTCCAGCACGTTCATCCCGATTCATGCTCATATTTTGACCCTCTTCAATTTTTTTCTGACCCAGAGTGTGCGGCCTGCTGTCCTCATTGCACGTGCAGCCCGACAGCAAGTCGCGAGTGGAGGTCAAGACGTACGGTCAGGCAGTGAGTGAGACAGCAGAACGCACCACGGCCTTCAACCTCACCCCGACACTACACCGCGTGCTAGGCATTCAGGATCCGTATGTGGCCATCGTTGGACCTCCGGCTACGGGTGAGGGCTTAGTTGTGTGTAGTTCGTTTACTACAAACTCTATAATAGTGGCGTATTTAATGAGAGCATGGTATTAGAAAGTGTGGGTGTGTGCGTGCGTGCGGGTGCGTGTGCGGGTGCGTGTGTGGGTGCGTGTGTGTGTGTGTGTGTGTGGGTGTGCGCGTGTAATTGTTGTGAGATTACATATTTAACTATTGGGACATGTTATATTGTGTATGTGGTGGTTGTCTGTTTTTACGCCGCAACCGAATTGCCTCCTCTTGAGGAAAATAAAGAATTATTGAATTGAATTGAATTGAATTGAATTTAATTGAATTGAATTGAATAGAGCTTGTAGCACGCGGTTGTACATCTTCTGTCTGTGGCGCATCTAAGTTCGTGCAGCAGGGAGCAAGGAAGTAAAGATGAAACGAAGAAGAAACCTGAAAAGAAATACATCTTACCGTTGAGAGTTGTTTTCGCGCGGGTAGATGAGCGCTTCAAGCATTGATTTACGATCTTGCGGTGAAAATTTGTACCAGCCGCCATCAGTAAACAGTCTTGGATTTCCCACACCTATAATTTCATTTTTTGCGGACTTTTCGGGTGACACAGAAAACGCACAGAAGCTTTGTTCAGGATTTCTAATGCCAGTAATGGTCTCAGTGTCACAGAAAGATCTTATATTTGTCACACCTTTGATTCCAACCCAAGTTGCCACCCAACACGACATACAATCCCCTCCGCCTCACAATGCTCCAAACAGCCATTGTGAAAGTAGGAAACTGACTCAGGCCTCCTGTGAACCATTGAACGTTTAACCCGTTGCGATTAACTTTCATTTTTCCTTTGCTTCTGCAGGAAAGACAATGCTTTTGGGGATGAAAGGCCGCCGGTGGAGGGAAGAAGGCCGTCATGTTGTCGTTGTCAACTTCGGCCCTGAGGAGGCCGGCCTGCCCAACGCCCACGCCCTGCTGGAGGTCATTAACAGTGGTCTGAAGGACGATGTCTTCCCCAAGGCTTCCAGGATGGATCTGGCGCTGTGCCACATAAAAGAAGACGACCTCACGCAGAAAATCAACAACTTCATCCAGCAGTTTCAGCAACGCTCGCAGCATGACGACCCAACCAGCGTCGAGTATGACAAGAAAGTTTGTTTTATCGTTGACGATTTGCTGCTGTTGAGAAGAATGCCACGCGTGCTGAAGTTTTTGCGTGATCACCCGATCTCCGACAGCGTGTGGTGCTCGACGTCAGGCTTCAGCGAGGACAAGAGGAAGGAGCTGATGGGATACAAGATCATCGTGCTGGACAATGTCGTACGGTGTCCGATCACAGTACAGGCCCTGCTGCTGAAGCTAGAGAAGCGAGAGGACTGGAAGGCCGCCTATGCCAAGTGCAGTGTGGACGCTGGGCTTCCCACGAAAGGGCCACCTTTGGTCTTTCTCCACCACCAGCAGCACCTCCTACAGAAACAAACCGACGCGTCCAAGGTTCTGAGGCCCGGTGCTGAAGATGGCTCAGATTCAGACGACAACACACCTGCTGGTCGGGTTGTTGATGGAACGCTTGATCGCACGGCCACACCTCATGGCAAAGAACTAGCTGATGGAACAATGGTTCAGGAAGTCACCGCTCAAAATCCTCTACAGTGCCTGGAGTGTGGACACGACGTTGCTTCGTTCATCGGAACGCTTCTCAAAGAATCTGAGAAACCAGAACACCCACCCCTTGTCCAGTCCAAGAAGCCGTCATCGGAAGGCTCAAAGAGTCGCTCGCCTGGCGTTCTGCACTATAGGGACGTCGTCATAGTTTATCCGCTGCCCCGGAAGATCATGCCCAATGGCATAATTCGCATGTGCGTCAGTCCAGACGAACTGGACGCCCACTGGAAGTCTGTGGAGGCCTCGCCGTTCGTGCTGGGTGTGAGGGAGAAGGGAATCCCTGTAAAGGTTGTGAGGAGTCAGGAAGCTCGAGAGATCGCTCTCCAGTCCAGCGAGCAGTCAGTCATCCTGACCGACGCCTTCATCGTCAGAAGCCTTGAGCGGAAGGTCGTCATCTTTGTCCCTTTGACTCAGAGCAAAAGTGCAGCTGAACACAACGACCTTCCAAACGCCCAAGAGAATTCACCAGGTCAGTTTCTTTTTTGTCGTTTTTTATGACAACGACACCATGGACAACGATATCATTCACAACCAAGACCTCTTTTTTTCTCTTGTGTATTCTGTTTTAATAGACATAATCAGTCTAAAGTGTAAAAGTCCGAACCGTTTGTGAAGACACCAGGGAAATAAAATCCATATTGCCTGTGTGTAATTGTGAATGCATGCCATGCTAGTCACGGGTATAAATATGTATTTCATGAATGTGGCATGGATTTAATATTTCATGATTGGAGCGGACATTTAATTTCCCATTGGTTTGACATATTCTTATTTAGCACACCTCTCACCACCACACAACCTGACGGACAAGCATAGATCCGGTGATGTTGCTTCAGGCGACCCTGAAGAAGACAGTCTCACCGCGTCTGATCTGGCAACCGACGCAGACGCCACTGACGACGCTCAGCAGACAGACAAAGAACCCCAGAATCTCCACCAGCCTGCAGCTCCAGGTTCTGACGCGAGCAGCCACTTTCCTTCGACGTGGAACACGGCTCCCAGTGTGATGGAAAGGGCAACCGTAGGCGAGTCTCCGGAAGCCGAATCAGAACGCCCAAGGTCTCCAAAAGATGACAGACCTACCGGGGCAGCACGTCTCTCTCCTCCTCCAGATCGTAGCTCGCGTCCAGAGGGGCATCCCAGACCGGTCTCACCAGCTTCCCTATCCGGTGACTTGGGCCAGAGACAGGGGTCCCTTGAGGCGATAAGTGTTGACGGCGTGGTGAGCAGACTGAGCGAGTTGAACAAGGAGGCTATGTATCGCGCTGCTGCCTGCTGTGTGGCTCAGTTTGTCCTTGTTGTTCCATAGTAAAGCTTCGTTCCTGAGATTCCGTTGGGGAGGGGCATGAAAATTATTACATCAGTCAGGTTGTCGAGTATTCAGCGTTTCCTGGATGTGTAAATAACACAGTTTTAAGCGTATGAGAAAAATGACTTCAGAACCACTCGCTCGATTTCACTTTCTAAGATGTGTATAGGATTTGTGTGTGCAGAGGAAAAATTTTGATACAAGATCGGAGCCAGAAATAAGAAAAAAGTCAAGAAACGTACGACCGCATACACACCTCAAAAATAATTCTATACTCACGGAAGAAAGTAATCTACCAAAATCAAAATCGATATTAGTTAGGAAACTACTTCTAGAAGGAACACGCCGCTCAACTTCCAAAATCCAAAACTACACCATGCGTCTTTGCAGTTAAGCTGCAAGTAAATCAAGAAACCGAGAATATTAAGTTTTTATGCATAATATGTTCAGAAGGTAATGTGCTTTTGGCTTGCGAAAGTATTTTCTTAACTATTACCGATTTTGAGATATTTTGAATTAAACGACGGTAGATTACTTTATCCCGTGAGTATACTTCTACCGCTAGTCTTTAGCTACACATCCAGCAAATGCGAACACACGATACAGCTCGGCAACCCAGACCATTATGTCCTTCCCCGATGGAATCTCAGGGGACACGATTGAACATTTAATGTTTTCACTCGCGATTTTTATCTTGTAGTTCACATAGGCGAGGTTCGTCTTCTTGAATGTTGAGTTTTGAAGCATTACTTGCGAGTGTTCCGTCCACATGCAGGAACGCAGTGACTTTTGAAAAAGTAGGTAGATGAAGGAACGGTGTTTTTTTTTTATATATTAATACTTGTATTGTTCCCTGAGCATTTTTATTTTCATTTGCACTGCTATACCTTTAGAACTTTGAATTTCCAGGAGCTGGGAAGAGGCTTGGTATTTTTGTTGTGATTTTGAGGGAGGCATTGTTTGTCATTATCGAGATTCAGCTTTGTAACTTGTAGGAGCAGAGTTTGTTTGTAAATCGTGTTTTTCGGTTTTTGCATTGGGTGCATTGTGTTCTTTGGGTGCTTTGATTTTGACAAACCCGGCTACGTAACAACCAGAAGCGTGAATTCATGATCCTACGAATCGTGAATTTGAGACGCTTATTTAGTGAGAGCCATTATTATAGACATACTGTATGCAAAATTAATGATCATGGAGCACATCATTAGTGACGTCATCACCGGTCGGGTATAATGATGACACCTTGCAGCTTTATTAAATAGTCCTTAAGATAAATAGGCTTGACACGTTTGTATTTCGGTGGACTACACACACAAGTTCAGTGTGCCATATCCCGTCCCCACTCAAACCATCACCTGTAGGTGAGAAATCGTAGCTTTATTGTAAAGCTTTCATCAATATTAAACCTTGCCGTACGTGGTGTATCAACTCACGTCGTGTACTTCCTGGGTCGCTAGCTACCCATACTGCACATATAGTGAAAGGTCGGGGCTCCAGAGACGCTGGCTTTCTTTGGCGGCGGCCACATTTGCAACCTGAATCCCGAGTCCGTGTACACCTGTGAAACAGCTGAAACTTGGGATCCATGCACTACTTCTTTCACCGGGCAGGAAGCGGCGGGTTGGACACAGCAGCCGTAGCCGCCTATAATGAAAGTATGTGGCCACTTTGATAAACATAAACGTAACTAAAGTTCTGTGCACCCCCCCTCAGTAAGAACTAAAACATATGGTCAGAGATCCTTTTCCTTTCAGGCTGCAGCTCTTTGGAACCAACTTCCTAAATCACTTAGACACATAGAGCCCAGTGCCAGCTTCACACGCTGCCTCAGAACCCACCTATTTAAAACTGGTAACTGATTTACTCTGCCCTTCCACACCGTGTCAGCCTGCTTGTTGTGAGATATTGTTTAACTTTCAATGTTCCCTGTGAGTCTGTGTGTATGAAAGTGGTGTATGTAGTTATGATGTACGGCGCTTAGAGCTTGTTTCAATTCATGTATAGGCGCCTTATAAGTCGTCATTATTATTATTATTAGTAGTATTATTATTAAGAGAGCTGCTTTGCAATCAGTCTCACGTGCATATTGCAACTTACTGACCATAAATGTTGTTAATCTTCTCACTTCTAATCAAGTAATTAAATACATTATGAGCTGTTGCTTCAGAAAACAACAACAACGAAAAACCGTAAAAGTCACTTGGTGTTTTTCTGCCGGTTCATAGACTATACCTGACTTTGCACACTGCATTGTTTTTTGGTTCGACATGGATGTCATATAAGCCTATTTGTGGAATACCTAGAGTACAAACGCTTGGTTAAAAAAAAAAACATAAGGGAGATATCGGCATAAACGTGCTTCTTTAGGTCAGCCACGACCCAGGAAATACGGCGAAGGTTAAATTATTTAAACATAAACGTATCTCCATTAAGGTAGGAGCACCTTCATTAGCGCTGCACTTTGGAGCTAAACTGATACACTGCTGTTAATGTAGAATGTTCGTTTCACATGTCGCCGGGAAAACATTTGTATTTCGATGTAAAGATCTGTTAACCAGACGCTGCAAAGGTTACTGCAGGTTTGTTACGTTGTGTATTTGACTAGTTCCCCTGGTATCCACAGGTTTTATTCAGAGCACACTGGTGTAAGACCATATGTTTTCCCGCACCGTTGATGGGTTAAACACGTTTTTCTTTTTAGAATTTTATGGGAAATAAATTATTAAAAATAGATTAACAGTTCTGTGTGGACGTGTGTGATTAGTCAGCAGAAACATTTTTCGATGTTCAGTAACTGCTGCTTCTGGTGTGTGTGTGTGTGTGTATGTGTGTGTGTGTAACTGTGTGTGTGTGTGTGTGTGTGTGTGTGTGTGTGTGTGTGTGTGTGTGCCTGAAATCCACGCTGAAATAACATCTGCCCATGACGCGTACTCTGTGAATGCAAGTGAAAGATGCATATGCATATGAGGGTGATCACCCCACATTCATCTTTCTTAAACAAGATTTAAAACAAGTAAACGAAAGTCAAGCTGTTTATTGTTGACACCTTTACGAAATTACCATGCAGCCCTTCTGCGCGGTGTTAGCACCTTGCCGATTATTTTACCGTTTCTTTTTGCTGCAGTTAACAACAACAACAACAACAACAACAGTGTAATTCGGGAAGATGTGTATCCCGTGAAAATCCTAGGAAAAAAATACATTATGAGCTGTTGCTTCAGAAAACAACAACAACAAAAACCCCGTAAAAGTCACTTGGTGTTTTTCTGCCGGTTCATAGACTATACCTGACTTTGCACACTGCATTGTTCCGTGAGATACCGAGTTCATATTTAGGTTGTACGATGCTTCCAACCCTCCTCGAGGACTGCCTGAAGTGCCAAAACACAAGTCTGAAAGATGATGGAGTAATGGAGCAGAAACGTAGAAGCCACTAGGTGTTCTTCTCCCGTATCATCCACTACAAGTGCCCCACTTTGGACATTGTTTATCGCATCTAAAAAAACACCTAATAGGTACTAATAGGTAGCGCGTCGGATTTAGCCGCTACGCTACTGAACGGTCGTCACCAATGTCATGGCGATGAAGCGTGGGTTCGAGCCCAGGTCGAGCTTGTGATATGTGATTGTGACGAACTCACTGTGACGTAAAACATCAGACAATGCGTCATGTTCAAAAATTACGTCACAAGAGTTCGTCACTATTTTGGAGGCGTTGAAAAACGTCGGTTTTTCTTGGGTCTGAAAAACTTCGCCATCTTATCGGACCACCACCCAGAGGACCTATGGCTATGCCAGGAATGATGAGGGGGATGCCACCAGGAATGCGTGGTCCACCTCCGATGTAGACGACTCATTCCATTTCCTCATGGAGAGGAGATTTTCAAACTCAAAACCTATGAGTGGAGACTTTCTCATGGGACATCGGCATCAAGCTGGACGCGGTAGTCTTTCCGTTTTGGAGGTTCAGTTTCTCCAGCGTTGCTGTTTACACTGTCTGCCATTGGTATGGATTTAGTTTTGTCAACTGTAACCCTGGCTTACTGGGGGAATGGGAACGGCAAGTGATGTCTGAAGTTGAAAGGAAAATGTGGCTACATGGCAGTTCATCTTTTCTTCAGGAGATGTGGTGCTTTAGAACATTTAAAATTCAACCCATCACTACACTAATCTGACTGATCCGACTACTTGGAGAGATATAGTGGTGGTGTGATGTGAGGCATCTTCATTGACATTCTATTCACCATGTTCGTCATCGGTTATTTTATCACGTTTCATGTTGTCTGTCAATTGTGTTTTGAGTTTAAGAATCATATTTCAAGTCATCTGTCAATTGTGTTTTTGAGTTTGTAGTGTGCAAGCGACACATCCGTAACATCCGTTACAGTGATACTGGTTTTTCCTGGCTGCCGGGCTTCTCTGCTCATCGGGGGGTTTCTCTTCGGTTTATCCGCCTTTCCTCCCCCAGCAAAATTGTAGAAAATATAGAATAGGTATTCGGTGGCGCTGCACCGCGGCGACGCGCATCCCCCGAAATTCCCAAAAAGGGATAATAAAATAGTAACTGATTTCACGTTTAGGTTTATAGAGCGCTGGACTCTCAATGCTCGGGTCGTGAGTTCGAATCCCGGCAGGGGCCAAATATTTGTGCTGGCCTTTTTCTCGTTGCCCTCCTCTAGGAATACCTGCAGTGCCAAAACACAATTGAAAAATGAGAGAGAAATGAGAAAAGACATACATCCTTGGATTTCCACCCGGCTCATATGGTAACGGCAAAAGACTTTTTGTAAGACTTGAGACTGTTGGTCTGTCCACAAAAACCCCGTCACACTCTTTCAATCACGTCCACTATTGCCTCTCTGCACCACCTACACTGCAGGCGTAAGGACACAAATTGACCGTGGGGTCATGTTTGGTGTTTATTTGGGGTGCCCTGTCTGGCGAGTGTGCTAGTCTGTAGTGATTTTTGTTGTCATGAAAAAGCGTGATTTTTGTGTTATGTACGCCAAGGTGCTTGCCAGGCGGTCGCAAAAAGAGGCAAGCTGCCAGTGAAGCTGGGACTTTTTGCACAAAAGTCGAGCACAAGTGACGCATGCGGATTTGTGTCAACTGCCTCTCTGGCCTAGAGAGAGAGTAGACGTGCATTACTCCAGTGAGGCCTGAGTGGAAAGGAGACATTCAATTTTTTTTAAAAACTTCTGTCAGGTGCGTGCCTTTGAATGGTCTGTTCATGGTAGTAACTGTTTGTAGATTGAAGCATTTTTCAGGGGTGACTATGATACCTGAGGCTAATACGGAATATATAGGCACTTTCAGGCCCTGTGTACTTGTGTCCTTCGGCCTGCAGGCCATCTATCAGCCAATAGAATTTTCTCTCCTGTCGTCTAGCACCTCACGGTCATTTGGGACGCAAACTAGTTTTTCAGATGATAGATGTGCGTGGAAATGAAGGTGGCATAGTATTCCAAGTGCCTCTGCCAGCGGTCGAAATGAGTGACGGAAACAGCCATGTGAAGATTCAGTTGCCAGACATTGTTGTCGAAAAGGAGGTTTTTGTTGTCGGCGAACCAAGGGCTGACGATGCGTCTGTTCAAACAGGAAGAAATGGTGACATTTCAGACGACGACGACGACGATGATGATAATGATGATGATGATGGACTTACGTCGTTTGGTTGAGATGGTTCAAGAAGCCCGATTTACACACACACACACACACACACACACACACACACACACACACACACACACACACACAGAGCACAGCTATCATACCATCTCAGAACTGTCTTTATAAACAACAACAACAACAAAACCTATTTTGTCACACGTTGACGAGTATAGCTGACTGCTTCCACATCATCAACAACAACAACGACAACAACAACAACAACCTTTGCTCTAAACGTCAGTAACAGGTCTACGCTGTTTGTGACAAACTAGATAGAGAACAAAGAAAGCAACAAATAGAGAAACAGTCAGCACTCGCCTGATGCCCATGGCTTTAGCCAGAATACCCGTGAAGAAGGCGTCCTCAATTGGAACGAAGGGCAACCGGTGGTAGGCACGCAGCAGGTCCTCGATGACGCAACCGGAAATGACGTAGGAATGACCGAACAGGGCAGAGGGGAATCTTTCCATCGGGTACACAGCAGGGTCTACTTCCCACTTTCCCGAGCGATGAACAACCTGTAGAACAAAAGAGACTTATTACTAACCATTCATCGAACAAGTGTTGCCGGACTTGCTAACTATTTGTGATTTGGTGTTCCGTTCAAACTGCCTTTGAGGGAGGAAAAAAAAAAAAAGCGACGAAACAAACCGTCTAATGACAGTTGTGACTTTCGGGTCCGCACCCTACGTGTTCACTCTGTTCTCATTCATGCAGACTATCAAACTCATATCTTGCTGTACTGGGGGAGCCGGGATAGCCGATGGTAGAGCGTTGGACTTGCAATGCTCGGGTCGTGACTTTGAATCCCGGCTGGGGCCAAATATTTTTCTCGTTGCTCCGTCTTTGATATCACCCATGCGTGGCGGAAAAGGACGTTAAACTCCTACCCTCCCCCCCCCCCTTGCTGTACTGCTCAGCAATAGCAGAAAAAAACTCTGCTCTGATGTGACTCTGTGAAACATTTAGAAGAACTGGTTCCGGCCTTTCCGAGCGGCTTTTGTAGTCCGACTCAGCCTCTAATTTAAAACTCTTTCACAGCCATAGGTGACTTTAGTCGACATGCTGTTCGGCCGCAACAGGCGACTTTTGTCGACTTTGAGGGTCATGTCATTGAGGCCGTATTTCACGGGGTGCTAGGTTTGGACAGGCTTATCCTACCACTGTCAGGGCTCCACAACACCCTACCCTTCACCCGTCGACCTAAAAAAAAAAAAAAAAAAAAAATGAAAACGTTCTTAGATATAAGCATTTAAAGAGACCCATCGCCCAGCAGTTCTCACAGTTGAAAAGAAGCTTGGTGCTGAGCAAGTGCTGTTCATTTAGAAATTTGGCGGCGAAAGAGTTAAGCCGGCTCTTAACTGGGAACTGCTGAGCACCACAGTGCTGTCCACAGTTTGACACAGTTGTGATTTTGGGGGTTTCCGCCGCCGTGGCGTCATCACAGCAACCTGGATTTCAAACAGCCACAACCGACTGTGACTGTGGTTTCCACAACAGATTCTGACTGGCTGTACTACGTCACTCGGCGCGCAAACATGGCGGACAGTGCATCTTCAATCGGTTTGTCACCGAGCACAGCTGTGTTCAGTTTTGTAGTTAGCAGACACACCGAGCGCAACGACTGTGATGTGCACAAGTGTTTCGCGCGCTGTGCCCAGTTAAAGGCAGGCTTTAGGCTTACCGGATTCCGATGAAAAGCGCCCAGCATCCAGCGGTGACCGTCAGCCGAGGCAGCTCTGTTCGGCAGGATTGTAAGCAAGTTGACCAGCTCTGGGACGTTCACGAAAGTGTCACTGTCGACCTTCATCACGTGGGGCACGCCAGGACAATAGTTTCGAGCCCAGTACAGGGCAGACACGGTCTGACAACAACACACGAGAGGTTTCCTGCCAGAAAGTGCTATCTCTATTCTTTCTGTCTGTATCGATAGTGCCGTCTAGCAGGGAACCCTCGAATTATTAGCAAGACACGCAGGGACTGACGGTGAATGACAAGTATGTGAAAGTTAGTTTAGGCACACGTCCACACGCACGCATGCACACACACGTCCACACGCAAGCACGCGCGCACACACATAAACACCAAGCACCCACGCACGTAACACACACACACACACACACACACACACACACACACACACACGCACGCGCACGCACGCACGCACGCACACACACACTCGGCCAGGGTTAATCTGCTGTCTAATCTCTAAAATTCCTATCACATGGTGTTAATTAAAAGTACTGAAATTGGCAGGAAAGTCTGCTATAGGAAAGTGTGACTTAAAAAGATGGAACAAAGGAACAACACAGCAACAACAAACAACAGCAATAACAACAACAACAACAACAACAACAACAACAACAAAAACAATAACAACAACAACAAACGTGGTGACTGAGAAACTTTGAAGGAAAGAAAGAAAGGAGAGTGAATGGGTGGGTGTTTGGGGGTTTAACGTCCTTTTCCACCACATACGGGTGATAGCAAAGACAGGGCAACGATGAAAAAGCCAACACAAATATTTGGCCCTGGCCGGGATACGAACTCACGACCCGAGCATTAGAAGTCCAGCGCTCCACCATTCGGTCACCCCGGCTCCGAGAGAAAGGAAGAAAAGAAGCAACAACAACAGCAACAACAACAGCAACAACAACAGCAACAACAACAGCAACAACAACAGCAACAACAACAGCAACAACAACAGCAACAACAACAAACGTGGTGACTTTGACGGAAAGAAAGCTGAAGAAGAAGAAATCAATCGCTAGATGGCGCTCGAACTTCTGACCTTGAGGCTGAGGTTGGCATACGTGTCCAGAACGTCTGGCTGTATAATATCATGGTGTAAATCTGATTCACGTGCCAGGCGCGCGCTGCTGACGTCATTCTCATAGCCCACGATGAACATCAGCCTCACGGGTCGGCCCTTGACCTTCTGGAAATGAAGAGATACTAAAATACGGACCGTGTATTGATCTAAGTCTCGCTGTCTGCTTTTTGGCTTTCAAGTCGTGCTAGTATCAACTGCAGAGACATTGCTGAGGACAATGCATAGGTGGAGCAGTGAACAGAAAACAAAAAGAGAATACAATACAATACAATCGGGATTTTTCTGCTCCTACCCAGAGCGTGTGTGTGGTATGGGTCTAATGGGGAGGCTGTTGCCGCACAGCCGAGACTCACCTACTTCACGGGTGCAGTTTTGGGCATACTTCCCTGGGTATGACACATCTCATGATGTGGATGATTCCACGGCCTGCACCGCAGGTGCCGTAGTTCCCAGCCTGGTTAACGACGGGATATTTTTGACAGGAAGCGTGGAATGCGGCAATGTCCCCCCCCCCCAAACCACACGGACCTCCTTAACATCATCATACCATCATCTTCATCTCCAACATCATGCATAAAAAAAAATTGTCCCAACATCATGCCCTCCTTGGATTCCACCTATGACCTGGCAGGAACACCACATGAGCTGGCAAAGAGTTAGGGCAGAAGAAAAAATCACATCCCACATACAAGGTTTGACATGTTGTCAGTACACACTTCTGAAGCAACAGCTCACCGGATTTCTCACCCAGTTGGAGGAAGGCTGTCCCCAGGTCTGGCGAATGACCTCCCGCGTGTGGATGTGGCTGATCTGAGAAAACACGAACATCAGAATGAAGGGGTATGTGTCCTCAGCTCCGCCTTTCTCTCCACTCCCACCTCCTCCTCCTCCGACCTCACCACACATCGGGTAGTCGTGCCCGATCAGGAACTTGGGCACGTAGTTGTTGACGATGTTGGGCCTGAGGACGAAGTAGTCGAGAGAGTTAGGAAGCTCCTTCTCGTCGTCCACGTCGAACAGGTGGGAGGTCACGACCTCTTGCGCCACTCTCCGGAAGAAATCTTCGTCTGTGATGCGGACCGTTCGTTCAGAGAGTAAATTCTGCACTGTGTTGCCTTCCAGTATGATCTTCTCCAGCACACGTTCGTCCGTGATCGGAAGATGGCCTGTGTAATTTTTCCTGTTGAAAATAAAGCGTTGCCCGCTCCCTGCCTTTGTCTGAGAGCACTGTGTGTAGAATGTGGGAGAGAGAGGCTCTTTGTAGATGTCGAAATCCTGGGAAGGATCATGTTTTGTTCTCTGTGCGCTCAACGGCGGTTTCTTGTAAGTGGTGTCTTCAGTGAATTCATCCTCCTCCCATTCGCAATCTGGATGGTCTTCTGGCAAATACCTTCCCGTCTGTAGAAAATGCACGTGGATGCTTGTGAACAAAACACCCAAACCGGACAGCAGAGTCGCGTACTGGAGCTGCATAGTGCAGTCCCGTAGTTGTGCAAGGGTTGTTCTGGTTATTACTGCAGTCAGTGTCTTAAAAATCCCAAGTCCTTTTTCTGTGCTCACTATTTTTTGTAGACGAAGAATCTGTGACAGCAAGATGCTCGCTGCTCTTTTATCAACTATCACGTCTCTAGGTATGACGAAAATTCGAAAATATCGGTGATTGAAAACGTCATAATTTAGTTCTGAAACACAAGAATTACGCATCTCTCTCTCTCTCTCTCTCTCTCTCTCTCTCTCTCGTCTCCAGTGCATCAGAACCAGTCACTTGGGACGCAATATTGCATCTGAAACCACTGTGGTGACTCGGGGTGACGTATATGTTTGTTTTTTTTTAAATTCATGTAGCCATTTATTTATTTATTTATTTATTTTTGGGAATCAGTAAGAAGGTTCTTGCGCTAAGCACACGTACCGTTACAGATGTGGTTTTGTTGCTGTTGTTGTTGTTTTTGTGGGGTTTTTCCCCCTTCCTTCATCATTTTCCCGTGTGTTTCAATAAGTTTTGGTTAATTCATTCTTGTACTCTTTTGACATTATGCGTAAGGTAAAGCAAGTTATATTGTGACGTTGAGTATATGTTGTTGTACGTGCATAAAAGCGTACCGCCTACTGAGCAGACAGCGTAGTTTAGTTGCGGACTGAACATCAAATAGACAGCACTGATTGGATGCTATATTCAGCGACTTGGTAGTATCCACGTGTATAGTCATGGATTACCCTCTCTCCTGGATGTGTCTTCCCCGAACACTCATGGGTTACCCAAACTACGACGTGTAGGACAGGTATGGAAGCGTTAGGCAACGGAGTGTCATATTTCTCTACTATTTGAAGCCACAAAGTCACGAAAATGGTCGCAATTGCCAAAAGATACATCTGTTCATTTGTTAAACAGCCCTAGACCACTGTAAGAACTGATTACGAATGTAACCGCCACAGAAAGCAGTCACACTTGTACGCATGTAATGTGCTCGGCTAAAACTTAAAGCAGCCGGCTCTTAACTGGGCACTGCGGAGCGCCACAATGCTGCCCACAGTTGTGATTTTGGGGGTTTCCGCCGCTGTGGCGTCATCACAGCAACCTGGATTTCAAATAGCCACAACTGTGACTGTGGTTTCCACAACATTTTCTGATTGGCTGTACTACGTCACTCGGCGCGCAAACATGGCGGACAGTGCATCTTCAATCGGTTTGTCACCGAGCACAGCTGTGTTCAGTTTTGTAGTTAGTAGACGCAACGACTGTGATGTGCACAAGTGTGTTTCGCGCGCTGTGCCCAGTTAAGAGCAGACTTTAGGCTATGGTAGCTTAATTTCATGTACCTCCATTTTGTGTACTTCTTTCACTGACCTTCCTGCCTATTCCATCTACAAACTGTCCTATATGTACTACACTATCGTCGGGGCTGTTGTCGTGGTCATCGTCGGACTTATCGACAGTTTTCTGACAGGTCAGTTTCAGGTTTTAAATTTCGAATACTGATAATACAAAAGAAACGACATAAGCGTGTTACTATGTACGAGTTTGTCGAGTCAGCATTTTGTTGGTATAGTTTGCACTAGCAAATGCTGATACTGTCTTGTCGAAAGATTATGCGCATGCTTATGAAGAATCGGAAAGCTCATTTGTTTGGTTTAATCACTTCCATCAAATCTGTTTTTTCCCCAACAGGTTACACAAAACCTTCTTCACTACACCCTCACCTGATCTGTCCGCTGTTTGACGTCATCTTTCCATGTCTGCCTGAAACCATCCGCAAACCACTGAGGTTCGGTTGGAATATAAGAAGGTCGGTAACTTATAAAGGCCACTCCGATGAAGAAATGATGATGGAGACTTTTGTTTTGTTCTCAAGTCTTACATTTCTCAATCTTTCGTATGGTATAAGCTACCTTTTGGCCACATGAGCAGCCTGTACTATTTCTAAACGATCCCGGTACATTTTTCGACTGTTTCCTAGTGGTCGAAGAGCGACCGACAAAATGATGCAATGAGTGCGAAAAGCTATGTTAAGCTGTGGACAGTTACAATCATTAAAAAAATGCATTTTAACCATCAGCTACCAATTGCAAAATCCACGAGAAAGACCAGACTGGACCGTTTCTTGTTTCCAGACACAAGAGAGTGGAGTGAATCAGGAATCTGCAGGACATGCTGGCAACATGCAAGAATAAGGCAACCTGCTGGAAACAGAGCGCCTTCCATCTTTGAAAATTGAAAGAACGTCTGATGGAGACATTGATGCAGTTTAAGCCGCATGCTGCAGGAAAAGTGCATAAGCAGCTAACTTGCCATATCAGTTGTTTGGTTGCTTGTTCAACAGTTAAAATCCTACTTTCTGCCCGCTGATTGTAGCGTCAATGTCGGGGCAACCAGGAAACAGCCATCACAACGGTTTTTTTTTTTTTTTAAACCGTGAATCGGACCAAGCATTTACAGTCCAGGGCCATTTATGAGACTGGGTATCATTCCCCTTAATGTATCTGACATCAGGCGGAAACGATTTTGTGAAAAGAAAGACATTTCTTTCGTGTTAATTAAAATTGCGTATCCCAAAACCCACACGATATAAGGTGAGTTTCTTATTCATTGAACTTGTTTTGCGAGCTCTGTGTGTGCGTGCGTGCGTGCGTGCGTGCGTGCGTGTGTGTGTGTGTGTGTGTGTGTGTGTGTGTGTGTGTGTTTGGGGGGGATGGGGGAGGGTGAGGATATGCTTTTGTCATTCATTATTCAAAGATCTATGTATGTTCGTTCGTATATGAAGTCTATTTTGAATACATTACCAAACTAAATTGAATGTTGAAAAGCCCATTAAGCAGGAAAAATGAGATCGAGGGATCGTGCTAACCAGTGCAGAATGTTTATGGAGTTGTGAATCGCTCACGCAGCAGACACGGTACTGGGATAACATATTCTACTTCGGCACCAGCTTGAACCAGGACACAGATGCGCTGCGCATAATGACGAAGTTGTACTCACGTAGGACTCTGCTACTCTGCTCATGCCGTTCAGGATACGTATAGACCAACATAAGCACCAGAGAGGTTTTGCTTATCTATGTTTTTAGGCTGTTAGACCGCTACTGCATGGTAAGGGCGTTGTTAATCTTTATAAAAGCATTCCTAATTAAACTTGAAAAGAAGCCGTTTGAGATGAGCGTTCAGTTCTGATTTCAATTAAAAAAAGCAGTATTGTTTTGTTTTTTTACATTTGTTTTTGACATTCATATTTAATACCTTTTTGTGGTGGATATTATATTGTATTGTGATGGATATCGTATTGTTTTGTTACGGATAGTGTTGTATTGTAATGAATATTGTATCGTATAGTATTGTCATGGATATTGTGTTGTATTGTGATGGATGCTGTATTGTGACTGATATTGTAATTTGCACCACTCGCCAGTGCAAATGTTCAGTGAGTTAACTATGACCGCTTTACGTCCGAAAATAGTAAGGAAACAGAGAGAAAGTGTGAGTTATGACTTTCCATAACCCACTCAGTGGTTTACGAGCGCTCAAAAACACACTCCAGTTACGTCATAGGTCAGTGGCCTTGAAATGGAGATTTCTGACCTTCTGCTAAAACGATGAAAATGGATTTTTTTAAAAATGAGGTGACGCTGACTGCAGTCGGAAAGACAATACAGAGAACAGCTAAAGAATAAACCAATCGCCACCCGGAAACTTGTAAACAAGACAGATAGGCACCAATATCGCCACAAAACGCCGGAAAGGAGACGAGTCGAGCGCATGCACGACACACGAGCAGACGAAAAGGCAAGCGTCGAACTACTGTTTTCTGCCTACCGTGATGAAGAATCGAGGATATGGCCTTCACAATGTGATCCACGTGAAACTTGGCGCTTTTATGACCGACACATCGCTGCAGTACATGTCGAATGTGTTTGAATCTGCCCACGCCTACACGTTTTGCCCCCTTCGCTACGGAGGCTGACGCTTGCAGCAAGTTCTACACCGATACACAAAACGAATTTAGCGCAAGAATATGGCCACGCAGATAGTAAACTTTGAAATTATTCTTTCATGGTTGAATTTACTGTGTTGGCAATTTGTTTCAACAGTGTCATCTTCGCATTTAATGTTGTTCGCCAAACTCGTAAAACAAGAAAGCATGCAGTGGTTTTGAATGAAACTACTTCTTTTCGCGGTGTCGGTGGGAATGGTCTCTGTAAAAAGGACTGTCAAAAATGAGCACTTGGATCACTAAACTGGATTTTCCGAGAGAAAAGAAAATGCTCGTGGTATAAAATGCTCACATGATTAGTTCTCGTGGTTTATGGCGAAAGACTAACCCCTCGATGGATCGATTGTATGCATAGCTACCTCGCCGGAGGCTCGGTAGCTACACAAACAATCTCGGGATTAGTCTTTCGCCGTAAACCACGAGAACTAATCATGTAAGCTCTATGTATTGTACTTTGATGGATATTGTATTTTATTGTATTGTACTGTGATGTAATATGTATACTTGTTTTGTGTTGTGATGTGTGTCGCATTGTACTGGTCCAAGAAACTTTTAAAAAGTAGCCTCAGGATATCAGTAAAGATGAAGACGCCTGATGCTCGAACCCACGCTTTGCCTTGATTGCGGATCAAGCCGCTCAGTACCGCAGCAGGTAAGTCCGACGCGCTACCTATTAGACCACCGCTCACCCCTAAAGTACATGCTAAGATATAAGCCAACAATGGAAGTCTGCCGTACCGAGCGGTTTCTTTTCTTCTCCTCCAACACATTTTCGTATGAGAGAGTCGTTATCAGTGTCTGTTAGAAGCAGTCAGACACTCAAAGGAAGGCATTAAAACATTTAAACTTTTCAGAAAATAAACAGGCGTGATGGGTTCGGAGGACCGATACAGCATACACACTGGCGAGATCCGGACGTTCTCTGTGGGTGATTACGTCATCTTCTCCCTGGCGCTTGTGGTGAGTGCCCTAGTGGGCCTCTACTACGCCTACAAAGATCGGCGCAGCATCAACACCAAGATCTTTATGTTGGGCGACAAACAGATGTATGTGTTCCCGGTCGCCATGTCTCTGACCGTGACCTTCCTGTCGGCCTTGTCTTTGCTGGGCACGCCTGTTGAAGTGTACATTCACAACACCATGTACTGGTATATTGTCCTTGGAATGACCTTGGCTGTGGCTGCAGCAGCCCACGTGTTCATCCCTTTCTTCTACAGACTGCAAGTAACAACCGTGTTTGAGGTACCAACGTCCAGCAACAATTATTTTAACCTTCCGGCTACGTCGTGGGTAAAAAGTTGCACACACATTGCTTTAGATGATCGTATCTCGGTCAATATTTATGTCACACCTTTGAAATTTCATGACTTTGTCAATAAATGGTTTGACTATGTTCATGCCAAAAATTGTGTTGTTTAACTTGTAATTAGCAGAGTAATTAAACGATAAATAAGAATAAGTTGTGAATTGCCTATATAAAAACCATGGGTAATTTGTTTCCCACGATGTAGGACTAGGAATAAGCTACAATCTGCCTATATAAAAGCCATGGGTAATTTGTTTCCCACGACGTAGGACTAGGAACAAGTCGAAAATTACCTATGTAAAAACCATGGGTAATTTGTTTCCCACGACGTAGGACTAGGAATAAGTCGAAAATTACCTATTTAAAAACCATGGGTAAGTTGTTTCACACGATGTAGGACCAAGAAGTTTTTTAGCGACGTAGCCGGAAGGTTAAAACATGAAAATATGGTAACGATAAAGAGATGGCAGCTGGTAAAACCTAAAGAAACTTTCCACGGAGAACCTGAATATCTTGCTTATTTCTGTTGACCTGAATGAGAAACCGAATATTTGTATTTGTTCTTTGCAAGACAAATCACCAGTTCTGTGGTTCTCAATTTTTATATCGCTTGAATATTTTTTTTGCTAAACCTTTTTTTTTCAGTATCTTGAGCTCCGGTTCAACACTCCAGTGCGGTTACTTGGAAGTGTGCTTCTCATTCTATCAACCGTGAGTGTGGAAGATATTAAGAAAACTTCAGCTTAATTTTTTATTATAATTATTTTATTTTATTTTTATATTATTTTTTAGTTGCCCCAACCCTTCGCCAGCTTCAGTGGTATTCTTCCCAGGTCATGGGTGGAATCTATAGAGTCGGAGGGCTCGGAAGCGGGAACAATTTTTATTATGATGATGATTACGGGGCTGATGTTATGGTATTGCTATGGAGGTCCATGTGGTATGAGACTGCGTGACAGTGCCGAATTCCACGCTTCCTGTCATAGATATGCCGGCGTTAACCAGACTCGGAAACTACGGCACCTGCGGTGCCGGCCGTGCAATCATCCTCATCATGAGATGTGTCATAACAAGGAAGAACCTTCAATGTCGCACCCGTGAAGCGGGTGTGTCTGGTCTGTGTGGCAACAGCCTCCCCATTGGGCCCACAGCGCACGAACTCTGGGTAGAAGCTGACCTATGTCGGAAAACTCCCGCTCGCCTACGGAAGCCGGAATAGCCGAATGATAGAGCGTTGGACTTTCAGTGTTCGGGTCGTGAGTTCGAGTCCCGGCCGGGGCCAAATATTTGTGCTGGCCTCTTTCTCGTTGCCCCGTACTTGGTATTACCCATGTGTGGTGGAAAAGAATGTTAATCTCCCAAACACCATCCACCCACCCGCTCGCCTCGGCTGAGTGCCCGTGTCCATGGTCTGAAGTGCTGGGCCCGTATGTAATAGTCGAGGTTAGGGTTTTCAGCCCCGGGTTAGAGTCTAACCTCGAACTAAACTAGCTCTAGGGTTAAATTTTCTGGGTTTTTTTTTGTTGTTTTTTTGTTGTTGTTGTTGTTTGTTTTAAATCAGGAAGCGGACCCTTTCCAGCAAGGTGCCTGAGCCGTTATAGAAGCATTTTTTCTTCCTTTCGTCGCTTCATTTTTATTTAATTTTGCTTTTGGGCTTCTTTTGTCCTTGTCTGGGTTAGGCCCGTAGCCGTGGGTTAAATTAACCTCGACTTTTACATACGGGCCCTGAGCACTACACTATACGGGGGTAAGCTTATTTTGTATTTTTTGCGTTATTTGAAAATCTACTCATAAGTTTGGAAGTGGGTTTGACGGCGAGGAAATGTTAAGAAAAGAGGAGGCTGCAGACAAAAATGCAGATTATTTTTTATGAGAAAAAATGTAAAAAGAAAACAAAATTTTCATTTTATTTGTCATTGCTGGTTTTCTGTTTTCAGTTGCTGTATTTCGCATTTGTGCTGTATGTTCCGGCGCTGGCACTAAGTGCAGGTAAATCTCAATTTCAGTTTGTGGTCTTGCAAATGTTAAATTGCCAATGCATTTTGCAGTTATTTTCAGTTTTCCGTGTTTTTTTTGTTGTTGTTTTCATGAAACAGGCGACACATTAGTGTGTGTGTGTGTGTGTGTGTGTGTGTGTGTGTGTGTGTGTGTGTGTGTGTGTGTGTGTGTGTGTGTGTGTGTGCAAGCCAGGGGCAGCCCGTGTATGATGCTGCACATCATGTGTTTTTAGTTAAATGTATGTGTGGAGGCATGTTGTGTGTGTTTCTGGGTGAGTGAGTGTGTGTTCTTTGTAAGGCGGACCTGAGCTTCCACGAGAGGGAGGGCGTCCTTTAAGTTCCCATTTCATTACTATTATTATTTATTATTATTATTATTATCTGTACACTTCATTCGCCACTATCCTATGGAATAATCTATTACAATACTTTCAAAGACAACGTTCTTAAGAACCTACGAACAAATCCATATTGAATATGGAGTACTTTTTCATCGGCTTGGGATACATTCACTTTCGGTCATTCATCCCTTCGTCAAACACTCTCCATTTTGACGTAAAACGGATGGGACACAAGTTGAATATAGCATCAGTATCGAACAAACTTTTTTTTTCAAATGGGCTTTTTCCGGGTGGGCAGATGTTTGGAGAATAGGAGAGTGTAGTATAATTAAACGGGTGAGTATGTGAGTATGCACAATCTAAAGTTTACTTAGTACTGAGAACAAGGATTGTTTTTCAGTGACGAACTTAAACTTCTGGGGTGCCATGATCGGCGGTGGAGTTGTTGTCACGTTCTACACTACGTTAGTGAGTACACAGTCTTTGGGGCTAATTGTCTGCACAACAACCCTCTGACTAACATGTGTCCATTCAAACTTTCACTCACAAGAGTTTACTGAAGAGGTGCGGAGTTTGAAAATACATCTATGATCAAGCGGTGTCTTTTGTGAGCTCGTGAGACAAATTTCCTTTAAGGACAATAAAGTTATCTGTATCTGTATCTGTATCTGTATCTGTATGTGACGTAGCTTTTACGGACACGAACTTTTAAAAACTCTTTCACTGCTCAGCGGCCACAGACCTAAAAAAAAGTAGACCCACCGCCGCACGCTGCCACCGCTGCTTGCGAGTGCTGCTATCGCGGCCATCTTGCGAATACCAGAACTCAAGAGGCTCTGTGTACAGGACGCCTCGTTCGAAATACAAAGTTCTTTAGAAAGACGTCATCAGAAATGTGACGTAAGATAAAGCTGACCAATGCTATGCGCGCTATGTAAACAGCTGATAGCGTCTGGCACTTCCAGGTACTCGCAACATGGCGCGCGGCGTCGTCACAATTCCAGCACCGCAGGGGGTCTATCTTTTTTCAGGTCTGTGTCAGCGGCCCAGAGTTGCGTTTGCAACAGGGTTAAAATGCCAGGCACTCAACAGGTTAATGGGACTAGGCATGACGTCAGACTTACGTCACCCCTCGTTACTGTACAAATGACCAGTGCAACTGACGTATTATTTGTGGTGATAATTATGTCTGTGTACTGTAACCTACTGTGTAAGTGAACTGGCAACTGAAAGATAGCAGACTTCCCAGGTGAGCTACGATCTGAATCCAATGAAGATTTGAGACAAATCATTATTTAGCTTTTCTAAATAACTAATATGGCACACTAATTTGTATAGTGCATTTTGTATTGAAGCTAGTCGCCAACGATTTTCGACAATAGCTTTTGATGGAGCACTTCTTTCGTAGACCGATTCGAGTGAAAAGTTTATTCGAGATGTGACCTGACAAATCTTATGACAGCCAGTGTTCTTTGTTTTACTGCGACAAAATCCTGCAGAACGTTATTACCCTCAGTCAACGTGTAAATAAATAAATAAATAAATAAATAAATAAATAAAACATCTAATAATCTTCTCGGCGTAAGTGAAACAAGCCAAAATCTCTTTGATATTTGACAACTTTACAGCTCGCAATTTCAATCAAGTTTTCACTGATGCCGAGCTTGTCACCCTTTTCAAATTTATCTGTAGTCAAATATAGGTTAGATCTGTAGCTTATAATGATTTACTTCCTCCAAATATCACCAAAGAAATTGTAAAAAACAAAGGTGAAAAGGTATAGGGAATCTGCAACTCCAAACGCACTATAGGGCACTCTGACAAACCATGCGTTATTGGAACAACATCGACTCATACGCCCCAACCTACCCAAAGCCCAGTATGGCAGTGTGAATTTCACAGGGCGGGATGAAGGCGGTGTTGTGGACGGACACATTCCAGGCTATAGTCATGCTGACAGGACTGCTGGCCGTCATTATCCAGGGCTCCATCGTCACTGGGGGGTTCGCACGGGCATGGGACGTGGCCAGTCAGCGGGGAAGGATCGCCTTTGATGAGTACGTGTGGACTACAATAATTATTAAAATACATGGGTGGGTGGGTGTTTGGGGGTTTAACGTCCTTTTCCACCACATAGGGTGATATCAAAGACGGGGCAACGATGAAAAAGCCAGCACAAATATTTGGCCCCAGCCGGGATCGAACTCACAATAAAATACATACCATTGCTGAAAATGATATGTCGAGCAATATTGAATGTCTCGATTCTTTCTCAAATTTCGATGTTGTCAACTTTCTGTACGCTCCTGTGTTACACCGGAATTTTTTTCCTTGCATAATTATGTGTCATCTGCATAAATCCTCACAAGAAATAACTTCCATTTCACCACAAGGTCGGTCACGGCTCACTATTGCGGGTCAAGGTGACATGTGGGAAATTTGACGCTTTTGGCGTTCTAATTTTCGTACGAGTTTCTAAACTCCATCCATTTGTATAGTTTCAGTGCCGACCCGTCTACACGTCACTCGTTCTGGTCCGTGGTGGTGGGTGGTGGGACTGCCTGGATATCGCTTTACGGTGTCAACCAGGCGCAGGTGCAAAGAGCCTTGTCTTGTCCAACTGTTAAAAAGGCGAAGATGTAAGTATTCTGTTCAATGCAGATATCTATGGTTTGCACGGAATTGTACCAGATTCCAAAGAAATTAAGTTTTTCCCCTGCAGTTTGGATGCAAACTTAAGGCATGAGATCGTTCAACTAACTGGGCTGTAATCAGAGGTTTTGAAGGGTGTAGAGGGGCACTTTTTTTGATCAGGAGTAACTTAGGTATAATTTTTATGTACACATTTCATGCATTTTTAGAACTTGAGAATTTGATGATGTAGACTCTTAAGTTTTTATTTTTGTTTAGTTACGAGTTCAAAGACGATTTTCCATTTCTTTATAAATTATCTGTTATTCAATGGACAATAAAGTATTTTTGAATCTGAATTTGAATAGAATTGAATTGAACTTAACTGAATTGAATTTGAATTTGAATTTGAATTTGAATTGAATTTGAATTGAATTGAATTTGAATTGAATTTGAATTGAATTTGAATTGAGTTTGAATTGAATTGATTTTGAATTTGATTTGAATTTGAATAAATGAACATATATTTGATCGTCATTGATCTCTAGCCCCATAAGCAACTGACATGAAAATATTGATAACTGCGGTATAAGGATTGTAACCACTGAAGCATTTTTTCAGTGCCCTGTGGGTTAGTCTGTTGGCATTAGTTTTGATGATGAGTCTGGACTTTATGATCGGTGTGGTCATGTTCGCATTCTACGCTGACTGTCATCCTGCTGGAATAATCTCCAAGAATGATCAGGTCTCTCTCTCTCTCTCTCTTTCTCTCTCTCTCTCTCTCTCTCTCTCTCTCTCTCACACACACACACACACACACACACACACACACACACACACACACACACACACACACACACACACACACACACACACACACACACACACACTATTAGAATGAAAAGAACGCGCTACCACAACTGAAGCAAAGTCTACTTTGCAGCCTTTCGGTCTGTTGAGATGAGCGACGTCTGTATCCAATTTGATATTGTGGAACCTAGTGAGCACAGATCTAGTTAGCCGCCTTTGAGCCCCAGGCGGGAAAACATACAAAGCCGTGTGTGGGTTGTGCAATGGTGCCAATGCCTTTTTGCCAAGGGGCATGGTCCACTAAGGGGCTGCGAGTCTGTTAGCATTTCACGTTTCAAAGCCGAAGCCGATCGTATCCGCCTGTAACACCGACCCATCAATTCTCAATGGGTAGTTCCATAAAAAAAAACTGTTTTGTTTTTGAATCAGTGAATACACATGTAGGCCATAGTTAACATTGGCTGAGAGAGAATATAATTCTTCTTCATGTGTGTGTGTGTGTGTGTGTGTGTGTGTGTGTGTGTGTGTGTGTGTGTGTGTGTGTGTGTGTGTGTGTAGCTGTTACCCCTGTTCGTGATGGATATACTAGCGGATTATCCAAGCGTTCCTGGCATCTTTGTGGCATGCGTCGCCAGTGGCTCTCTGAGGTGCGTGATGTCGTAATTGACGGCACTACAACTGTCTCAATACAAATATTACGGGAAGCATTCCCTTTCACGCGTAAGGACACGAATTGACAGTGGGGTCATGTTTGGTGTTAACTTGGGGAACGCTGTTGGGCGTGTGCTAGTTTCTAATGAATTTTGTTGAAAGCTTCGGTAGACACAGAATACAAAACAGCAGGCACAGCGCATGATGCCAGTAGGTCCAACAAGTCTCTGAGACACAGGGAACTGTCCACCATACTCAAATTTCCCGTTTGGGATAATATAGATGTATTTGAATCTGATACACCCATGACCATTGGTGACTGGTAACCTCTTAAGATCCCGAGCCCGACCACCACCTGCCCGCTGTATGATAAGACTGGTTATAAAGAACAAGCCACTGCACACCAGTAGGAGCCACTTCAAGCCACTGTTACGTAAGGCGTTGGCCTTCCCCGCTAGGCTCAAGACCGCTGCAGATTGCGTATCAGTGGCTTGAAGTGGCTTCTGGTGATCTGTAGATTCCAAGTAAAATTGCGATTGTTGCATGGGCTTTTACGTTTGTGACACGTGTATCATCTTTTATGAGCACACCGTCAGCCACCTTTGATACCCGATTAGAGTTTTTTTATGTGCTTGACTGAGATGCTGAATGAGGAGTGCATCTAGCGACTAGTGAGGGTGGGTGGGTGTTTGGGGGTTTAACGTCCTTTTCCACCACATACGGGGCATCAAAGACGGGGCGACGATGAAAAAGCCAGCAGAAATATTTGGCCCCAGCCGGGATAACGAACTCACGACCCGAGTATTAGAAGTCCAAAGCTCTACCTTTCGGCCACCCCGGCTCCCCGCATCTAGCCTTGAAATGAGCATCGTTCTGTGGTTGCTTTCTTACAGCACATTGTCGTCTGGTTTCAACGCCCTGTCGGCCGTGACGATGAAGGACTTTGTTCTACCGTACTGCTGTCCCAATCTGTCGGACTCCACCACTACCATCTGGACCAGAATCACAGGTCTGGGTCTTGGGACTCAGCTATATGGGATTCCTAAGTTACGAAAAGTCGTGTTGAAAATTAGGGCTACGGGTATATAAGGACCAGGGCCCGCATTAAAAGTCGGGGTTAGGGAGTTCAGCCCCGGGTTGGTGTCTGTCCTGAAACAAAACTAGCTCTAGGGGTAAATTTTTTGTTTATTGTTTTAAATCAGTAAGCGGGTCCATTCCAGCCAGGTGCCTATAGAAGGATTTTTGTCTTTCTTTCTTCGCTTCCTTTTTTTTATTTAATTTTGTTTTAGGGTTTGTTTTGTCCTAATCTGGGTTAGGCCCGTAGCCGTGGGTTACATTAACCTCGAGTTTTACATACGGGTCCAGATCTTTAACGTTTTCACGACCATACTCCCAACGTTTGGGCGGAGCCCTTGCATAACGTTGCTAACCACACGCCTACACCCCGGGCGCTGACACGTGAGGATGCTGTTGCCAAGCACCCACAACCCGGGCACTGCTAGCAGCAAAAAAAGCCTCCTGTGCTCGGTTTGCAGTCAGTTTTTCACGCGTATAACTTCTTATTTATCAAAACACTGGTATGGTATCACCACTCTGGACTGTGGCTTTGACTTTTTCCACAAAATGGCGACTCACAGACCACGTACGTGCGCGTCTCTCTGAATTATTTTTATCAGTAACTGTTGTGTGGAAGAGTGTTGTGTGAAATAATGTGACTGACCTTAAGGGAAATTTATTTTAAAACGATGTGGTTCAGACATCTCCGCTCTCACTGTGGCTGCTACGCCCAATTTTTCCGATCAAAAATATTTTTCCATAAAAGTGCTTATCATGATCTTTCAAACCATATCAAAACATTAGGAAACAGCGGAGGAAGACCTCTTTCTTAAAATCGCCCGGTTGGCAAGGGTTGTGCACGAACACAGTGCGTGGGTCACGGGGGAATTCCACGGCGCGCGGTCAAGGTCGGCAACGTGTTGAGACTATTTCCACAGGTACGCGTGCATCAGTCGACCATTTTCTATTTCCACGAGACTTGTAAAATGCCCAAAAGACCAGCTCGCGCGCCCTTGGGTGTAAAACTCACGCCCTTGTGACCTCTCGAATGAAAATAGTTTAAATAAGGAATGACGAATCATGGGAATGAAATAATCAATACTTGTTCCCGTTCCGTCCAGTGGTGATGTTTGGCGGCATCACCATGATCCTTGCTTACCTGGTGTCTCAGCTGGACGGTGTCCTGCAGGTAATTAGTGATTATCACTTGCCATTAACACTGACACCCTGAGACATTCCTAAACACGAACACTCCACACAGAATTTTTGCCTTCTAGAATTTGTTGTAAACGTCTGCCTTCAGAGTTGCTGCGTTCATGTTCTTCTTGCAGTAGTGATAATTTGATTTGATACTTCCAAACAGAGGAGACTAACAAGAAACAAAGCATAAAAAGATGCGACTTAACAAACAAGCAAACAACCTCGAATAGACAGGGTAGGTGGGTGTTTATAGGTTTAACGTCCTTTTCCACCACGTCAGGGTGATATCAAAGACGAGGCAACGAGAAAAAGGCCAGCACAAATATTTGGCCCACGCCGGGATTCGAACTCACGACCCGAGCATTGAAAGTCCTGAATAGACGGACTAAGAGAGAAAGAAAGGAACAAAAATGAACGCAATCAGCGAATATACCACACAGCCAACTAGGCAAGCAACAAGCACAATTATCACTATGGATTAAAAGCCCACTTTTCTTTTTGTGTGTGCGTATGGTAAGTGAAAAACTTTGTGATTGAAGGTTGCAATATCCGTGCATGGAATTCTGAACGGCCCCCTGTTTGGGCTGTTTCTACTCGGCATGTTCTTCCCCTGGGCCAACTCTGTGGTAGGTATCACAGACCTGTTGTCAATTCTGTATGAGAGTTAATTGGATTGTACTCGCCGTGTTTATTCACTTTATTTGGCCTTGGATAGATATTTAAAAAATCGTACATATGACCCCAAACTAATGCGGTACACGATTGATTTAAGAGAATCGAATAAAATCATGTTGCTTTGTATTGCAATTGCTGCCACAGAATCGGCTGAATAGGTGACGGTTATAAGATATAGTGGTATTAAATGTCCTGGTGTGAACCAAACACCATCTGATCGCCATATATGCCGTGAGCATATATACCGTGAGCGACGCCAAATATTTCTGTTGTATTTTTCTCCTGCTATGTCGCTCTCTCGGTGCACTCGCAGAGGAGGCAAGGGATACAACAGGCTAGAACTCCAATACTTTATTAACAGAAGATGCGCAAGAACAAACTCATGAAAGAGGAAGAACCCAGAACGCTGTGCAGTGCTGCTTATATACTAACAGGTCAGATCTAGAACATTCTGCAACTTACTGGCAAGTACGGAATCTTTCCAAGGTTACGTAATCTACTGACGTTACTGCACTCGCATGTTCTGGGATGGTCTAGAAATTTCCATCGAAATGCAGTGACTTTTCGCGATCTCTACAACAGTTTCCCCGATTGTTTTAATTAAACCAGAGAGAGAGAGAGAGAGAGAGGATCATTCGCATTTGATTTAAGGTTATGATTGGTCCTATACTTCCAGGGTGCATTTGTCGGTTGTCTGTCGTCCGTGGCGTTCATGGGGTGGATCGGAATCGGGGCGTTTGTCCACAAGGTCCGTACAGCCACCCCCTCCCCTCTTGTTGTCGCCGGCTGTAACTGGACAGAGGCTGTCACCAGCAGTAACCTCACAACCACCCTGACTACAACAGTCAGCATGTTGAACAACTCCACTGCAAGTGATCATGCGATGTAGGTGTATGCAGCAAGTATTCAAGCTGAACTATAGCTGCCTTGAGTCTCCATAGCGGTAAAACAGCCAACTAGCGCTCTTTGAAAGGTCACACACCGTCTCATTTCAAAAGAAACGTGTTACATGTACAATGAAAACTACGTTCTGTAGTTGGCAGGCGGGTAGATTGAATATAAACAGGAACGCACTTGTTAATGTCTTATATTATGTAATCAAACAGTCACACGTTCTCCAGGGTTGCACATTTTCCACAGCTTCTATAGGACAAAGTGTCCTGGAAACAGCAAAGTGATAGGACACAGTGTCCTGGCCACTTAGTGGCAATAAAAATTTTAATAGGACAAATGTCCGCTTGAGGTGGGAAAATAGGACATTTGAAATTTTTATAGGTCAGTGTCCTGGGACCGACTTAAATGTGCAACCCTGCGTTCTCTGTTGGTTTAAATGTCTTGAAAAAAATGTTTTAACTCTTAAGATCCCGAGCCCGACCAACCCGACCCACTTCAATCCACTATTGCGCAAGGGGTTGGCCTTCCCCGCTAGGCCCAAGACCGCTGCAGATTGCATAATAGTGGCTTGAAGGGGTTCTAGTAAGATTTCGAGTAAAATTGCGATATTTGCATGAGCTTTCAAGAGTTAAAGTTATAAACGTTTGCAGATCATCTTTGAATCCTTGGGTCTCACCAAAGAAGTGAATTAATCAGTTGTATGTAATTCCATGACGTGTTTCAGCAGTGAAATCCCTGCCTACTCCATCTACACACTGTCCTACTTTTACTACGATATCGTCGGGGGTGTTGTTGTCGTCATCGTCGGACTTATCGTCAGTTTTCTGACAGGTCAGTTCGAATGCCACAGGAGATAGAAAAATGCCACTTGCCACTTTGCTGTCATCACTGGTTGTATAGTTTGCACTGGCAATAGACGACTCCAATCGGCAAGCCCCGAGGCCAAACTCCCACCCCTTTACTTTGCCGTCTATTGGTAAAACACAGTACGTCCATAAAACGTCATGTTATGGACAAAACGGTGATTTCAATACAGCCTTCACATAAAGTTAAGGACAACTTGCAAATATCATTCAACTTTTGTCGTGGTGGCATGCTGGTGTAGTGCTGAACATCGCTGAAACGGCGGCTTATGTAGGCAAACAAATCAGCACAGTTCATAACCAGGGATGCATTCTTTGACTTGCATCTCATTTTTGCCGTGCAGAAAGCCCCAGGTATCGCTCACTGAACACTGAAACTCGGTCTAGTTTTGCCGAAATTGCGGATTTTCAAACGCGCCAAGTATGCTGTGTGACGCGCACGTGCCATCCACACTGTGGTCGCTATGTTCACTAATTACCCCTTAACCTTGCTACCGAATTTTACGGGAAAAATCTTATTCGTTTATTTTTTTCTGATTTATTGAAACTGTCACTCATTATGTTTACTGGTCCTTAACTTTTTGTGAAGACTGTATGAAAGAGACCGGCGTAATGGTTTTTCCTTCAAATGGCTTGATTGGACTCACTGTTTCTTTCCACGATTCAGTCGTATCGAAATGGTATGGTATGGTATGGTATGGTAGACTTCTCCTCGGCGCACGTATCCATCTCTAATGAGATGCTCTAGGCGCCGCAAGGCTGGAGGACGAAGCAGGGAAAGCCTGCTGCCGCTAGGCGCTACTTTGTGTGCAAACCTCCACCCTGCTATTCACTCTGGTGCGTGCGACAGTATTTCTGTTTTACCACGCCACCGGCCACAGCCTACTCTTCTTCGAAAGATGAACGTGGGATTTTTAGCGTGCACACTTGATATTTGTGCGTGCGTGTGTACACGAAGGCGAGACAGGCACCGCAAACGAGTCTGCACATGGATTTGACTCGATATGGTATGAAAAAAATCCAACCATATTCCTGCCCACCGGGGACTCGAACCAGGCAGCTCACTGAGGATCCGAAGACGGATGCCTTAACCACTAGACCAAATCCCCTGTCAAAGAAGTTTGCCAGATCATGCCATGTGTTGTGCTCATTGCCGTGCCGCGGCACACGATTGGTTGAATTCTGGTGGCTCGCCCCTTTTGATTGACAGGAGTGGAGTCATCTATTAACTCTTTGACGACGGAGCGCAATTTCTGACACACGATTTTCTATAGGAAATCGTGTGTCAGAAACTGCGCTCCGTCGTCAAAGAGTTAAATGCCGATACTGTCGTGTGCCTCCTGAAACCTAATGCCTTAATTCTGTTTTCCACATCAGGTTACACAAAACCTTCGTCACTACACCCTCACCTGATCTGTCCGCTGTTCGACGTCATCTTACCCTGTCTGCCTGAAGCTGTCCGCAAGCCGCTGAGGTTCGGTGTGAATTACAAAAAGGTCAGTGGGTCGATGAAGGGATGTTGCAGACTATTGCTGCTTGCACGCCAAAAGCCTTAGATTACTGAACTGTCTATTATTCAAGTGTCATACTCTTTATCAGGTACGTGAACACGCTAAGGGAACGTTATTTCTAAATGATCCCAAACGCAGAGGCTATAGGCTTGTTGAAACATGGGATACAAGATATTTGTGCCACGTGCTACAAGCTGCAAAATCCACAGACTGAACAAAACAACACACACAACAAACATAAAATAGTCTGGCCATTCCTTTTTTTCAGGCACATGAGAGCGAAGGGCATCTGGATTCAGCTGGGCGTGTAGGCAACTTTCCTGAACATGGAAACCTGCTGGAAACAGAACGACATTCATCTATAAAGATTAAGAATAAAAGACCATCTGAACAAAATGCTGATGCAGTATAAGCGGCATTCGCGAGGAAAAGCACATGTTATTACACAACTTATTGACTGTTATCATTTTGTTGTTTGTTTGGTGTCCTTTAATTTTTCAAAGTTTAAAGGGAGGAGGAGGGGGGGAGGGGGGAGGGCTTTCTGTTGTTTACTTCTTTCTTTCGTTTTAGTCACTTTAACTCTGTACAACTGTATCTATCTGGCTACACACTAGGCTGAAGGGTGTTCTCTCTCTCTCTCTCTCCCGCTATTGTTCTTTACATATTGGTCATTTTATTTTTAAGTATTGCTTGATATATATATATATATATATATATATATATATATATGTGTGTGTGTGTGTGTGTGTGTGTGTGTGTGTGTGTGTGTGTGCTCTACTTAGTTGGAGCTTAGTTTGTTTATATAAGTAGCTTAGCAAGGACAAGATGTAAGACAGGTCTGCGCACCTAATCTTTTATCCTTGGAAAATAAAGTTTCGTTCGTTCGTTCGTTCGTTCGTTCTCTCTCTCTCTCTCTCTCTCTCACACACACACACACACACACACACACACACACACACACACACACACACACACACACACACACAATGTATACTTTGTCATGTTTCCCTGAAGAACGTGACAGTGCTGTATAAAGTGATTGTAATCAATAAACCTGATGTTAACAGTATCTCATCTGTTTTGCAAAGTATGTATTTGCAGCGCATGAACTAAACATGAAACGAACGCTGATAATCACGTTTCATGCTTATTTTTAGTCCCCGCGTGTATATATATGTATACACATATGTTAGAAAGCCAAAGTCATTTCAGAGACAGCAGGCCGTCATGTCAGTTACATCTCACAGCAAACAGGCGTCAGTATGTTGGGGGCTGGCTGGCTTCATTCTGAGAGTGGGTAGCGACCAGAGGAAAGCAAGTTAATGCCACCATCCCCTCTCCCGGGCTCCAGCCCGTCCGCAGCTACTGGTTGCCGCGGGACCTATCCTGAGCTCCTACGTAATGGCATGACGCGTGCCAAAGGAAAAGGCGGGAAACAAGAGGAAGGTAACGCTAGCACCCACCTCCCCTGGACTGAACATAAGATCCACTCCGGCCACTAAAGGGAGTTGTCTTTCAACAGGAAAAATGCACAGTTTCAACAATTTCACCGAATTCGAAAGTGTAGAAGACTAACGTCTGCACCCAGTACGTAGCAGACATTCCAGTTCCAGTCATGCATTTTCATTTCTGAATATTAAGAACATGTTCAACCTTTCAGACTCATGAGCTGTATCTCCGCGCTCCTTAACATTAACCCAAGAAAACTAGACAACTGTTTATAGACATCCTGGTGATATTTTGTGAGAAAATGACAAACTAAGACACGACCATAAACTCAGCTCATGCACTCAGACACGATTCCATCGTTATAAAACACCGCCTGTATGAAGGATGCCATTCAGAAAGCAAACTTACACTTGCTTGTGAAACTACAGATACCCTATCATAGGTCTACAGCAAGAAAGAAAACAAAAATCGGCTTCCAATTTTTGTCTTCAAAGTAACATTTTGTTGTTTGTTTTCTTTTGTTTTGAATTGCCCTTTTGTCAGTGCGTCGCCAGTGAACATGTGACGTCACGTCTGAATTGAGAGCTGCAATGAATAAATAGAGTTTTCACAATGAGGTGCCCCCGATTACGGAAAATACGCCACACGAGTTTGTTGATTTCGACCGTAAAACTGCGAGTTTTAACGAGTTTTAGCGCCTGGGAAGCCATGCCCCGGGTGGTTTGAACGAAAAGCCGTAACATAACCCTCTGAACTTTTTTCATACACAGTCCATGGTCTTGTGTCACCAAAGGATGGGTGTTGTGATGTCTATTTTTTACTATTCTGCAGAGTTACCTTTTGTTTGTTTGTTTGTTGAAGTTATGTCCCATGTGTTGACCACTGCACGGATGACCACTGCACGGAGATGTGCACAGCAGCGTGGACGGAGCCCGACAGGAAGTGGGGGCAGTTTTTCGGCACGGTTTTGTCGCTGTTTCTGGACACTGTGCAACTGTGACAGAGTTGACTGTGCTTGCACGGTGGACTGTAATCTTTTTTTCACACTCCGGAAAGCTTTTCGTTGGGAGCTTAGATCTTTAAGAGCCGACTTTTAGGGTGATGGGAAAGGCGTGTATCACGAGTAAAACAGGTATCTTGTTCAACTTGACAAGGGAAACGAAAAGGTCAGCATATCCGAGGACACACAAATTCCTCCCGCAGAAGTTTTGCGGAGGAATACATGTGACACGTGCAGAAAACAACGCACGCGTGCCACACTATACATAATCAGAATGCACAAAGGCTATCATACAGAAACATTGAACTTAACCCTTATATCCAGCAAGCACAGAACCACCGCTGATGATCCAACCCTTCTCAGTCACGCGTCCCGTGGCACATGCACACACCTCTCGTTGATTTAGGTGGCGTTGAAACAACTTGATATCAGTTTTGCTACAGTGAACGGGAAATACATTGATGAAATAAAATCCCTTTTGTCACGGTGTTTTAACACGTACAAAGGAAGGCAGTCTTTCAGAAGTAGTTTCATGTGTTCGCTCTCTCTCGCGCGCAAAACACAGACACGCTCGCGCGTCAGTTGTCACACGGTTTCATATGTTCACATAAAGCAGCTGTTCACAACATCGAAGGAATACCACTGGCGCAGGAACCGGGGGGAGGGGCGGCATAAGGCCGCGGCCACATGAAGAGCGGTTGAGCCGCGCTGTAGCCGCGCTGCGGAAATAGTAATAGGGTTATTGTAATGAATTTTCCCCCTTTCTTTGTGTTCTTGTGAGTTGCTAAAAGAGCATTTGACCCCACATTTTGGGTTTTGGTGAAAAGAGGGATGTCTGTTGTGCAGAAAAATGGGAATGCTGACTTGAGGAGTGACCTATTTTTGTCCATATCGGTGGGCGTGTGCCAGAGCATGGATAAGTGAGTGCACTGGTTTGTTTACGAGGTGGGGAAGGACGCCACACCGGCAGAGTATGAAAATTACGGTTTCCAGGCTTCATTTTTGGCATGCAGCTTGCGGACATGTGTTGCTTCTGGAAACCATTGTGGGTTTTGGTTTGCAATTTTTTTTTTTTTGGAAGGACCTGTGCTGCCTCACATTTGTAGGAGCCAGAGAGCAGCAAAAAAAAAAAAAAAAAAGAAGTATTCTGTGACCTGAAAGTAGGAGATACCTCCTCTCTGCCATTTTGATTCTGTCTATGAACAGATATTACAACAAACCGTGCACAGCTAGCGGCAGGCTAGCATACACACACACACACACACACACACACACACACACACACACACACACACACACGGTCGCGCGTCAGTTGTCACACGGTTTCATATGTTTACATAATGCAGCTGTTCACATCAAAGGAATACCACTGGCGCAGGAACCGGGGGGAGAGGCGGCATAAGGCCCGATGCACACGAGCGTCAGCGTCAGCACCATGAAGCAAGCAGCAAAGGCTGTCTCGCATCATACGCCTCGCGTGAGCGCGCGGTGTGCGCCGTTTGCGTGCACACTTGGCTTCGGCGTCATTCGCCTGCATGGCTTGTTGCGCTGACCCACACTGCAAGCGCTGACCCACACTGCTTTCTGATTGGCTGAAACCAAGTCTGCAGCGCGGCGTCAGCAGCAGAAATAGGACATGTTCTATACCCGGCGTCATAGGATTCCGCCGCCTGGCACCAATGATGCTGTTGCCTGACGCCAGGCGCCGATGTCATGCACACGTGGCAGCGCCTTGAAACTGCCGCCGGGAGTGAGATCCGCCGCGCGGCATCATGACGCTGACGCTCGTGTGCATCGGGCCTTAGGGATCTTGGAGAGCCCCTCCCCTCTTCTAGTGAGGGTAAAGGGGGGGGGGGGAGTATGTGTTCGCCAACCCCCCCCCCCTACCCTCTACATACACACACACACACACACACACACACACACACACACACACTTTGTAATGAAAATGTTGTCAGTCTACAAATAAGTGTACCTCAGATTTTGGATATGACAAAGTAGATAGCCTGAGATAAAAGGAATTTCTTGACTGAAACGGACTCATTAAAATTCCAGCTGACCCCCCCCCTCCCTCCCCTTCGCAGTTGTTTGATGTTTCGAGTGCCTCTCCCCCCACCCCCTCCCCCCAAACTACAGCCCCCCCCCCCGCCATCCCCCACCCCTGGGGGCAAAGTATCTTCCTACGCCACTGAATACGGAGCCATCCGATTTTAAAGCCATATCCATGAAGATAACTTCATCAGACAGTAGAAATTACTGTTCACTGTTGGTGTACAGAGCTGTCGCCTGGTGAGTATTATTATCTGCACTGTTCTGCTGCTATTAGTGAATTATCAGTGCAGCGCCGGTCTAGGCAGTTCTGCTCTTGTCTGATCTCACACAAATTCACTAAAATCGGTCAGTAAGATGGCAAAATATTTCCTGAAATCCCTGAAAAGTTTAGGGATGAAATCCCCGAGTGAAACAGTGATTACATGACCTTACTGAAAGTTTTAGGGATTTCAGAAAGTCACTGACACCACAATTTCACTGTAACATATACATACATTTACAGCTGAGCGCAACACACAACACTTTTAACCATTAGGTTTGCAACAACAACAACAACAACAACAAGAACACACACACACACACACACACACACACACACACACACACACACACACACACACACACTATACAACCTTACTTGCCTTTAAAACACTAGCCAAATTAAGAGCAACTGTTTTCGATTTGAATCCTAACAATGATTGTACGTAGACTTAACATTACGAAAACGAGATGGCATATATCTGCTTGAAATGCTTGCTGTGTTCCTCTTGTGAAGCTAGACATTCTAGAGTCAAATGAAATTCATCTCCTATTGCACCCATGCCACAGTTTCTGCATAGCCGATGTTCTCTGGGTATGCCTCGTTTTTATGTTGTTTCCATAGTAATGGAAACAACATCATACGACGGGGTAACATTTCCACGTTCATGGGCAAGCATCTGTGGTACAAACGCACGTCACTGCCGATCTCCCGCAGAGACAATTTTGCAAGTGTAACTCTGACAATGACGTAACAAAATGTGCGTCATCGATGCTGACATGTACGGTCCACCGAACGCGCTTCTCCTCCTCAGTGAGTGCCGTCTGTGCGGATGTGTGTGTGTGCGTGTGTGTGTGAATTGTGTCCGGGCCCGTTTCTTCGAAAATACTTAACCGAATGGCTTCAAATTTGGGGTATCCAAATATATCAAAAAGTTACATTAGAGGAACCAAGCGTGTGATGATTGCTTAAGTGATTTGGGAGTTATCGCCCTTTTGAGACAAGTTGGTTGTCTTTCGTGTACAGGCGTAATATTTATTTAAATCACTCAATTTTTGGGCAGTAGATAGCTTGAATACGGACTCTGAACAGAGTCACTACTAGAAAATGGTCGCTCTTATAGTTTTCATGTAAACCGAACCTGAGTTGACATTGGATGTGAACCCAGTTCAGATGCCTGTATCTCCGTAAATACTAAACCAATCGATTTCAAATTTGGGGTTTTTGAATGAATCAAGATTGTTGAATAGAAGGCGCGATCCAGGAACGATTGCACATATGATTTGCGAGTTATTGCCCTTTTCAGAAAAAGTGGCTTTCTGGCGTTTGAAGGCGTAATATGTATCTAAAGCACTCCATTTTTTGGACATGCATACGGACTCTCAACAGTGTGAATTTGGGAGGTTGTCGCTATTATACTTTTGACGTAAGCCGTACCTCATGAAAGTGCTGGTGAACCCATTTTAGATCTCAAAATCGCTCCTACTATATATAGATAATGTGTCTGGGGTGCCATAAAAAATATACAAAAAAAATTTAGAAAAATTCACTGCAGCCGTTATCGTCAGTTGACTCGAAAATTTGTACTCACAGCACATTTCCTCTACAAGCCACACGCCTCACAAACATCGAAGAAGAGACGCACGCGCACCGACGTAAAGTAAGTGCGTCATGTCTGTTTGACGTGATGCTGTTTTTTCTTGGGGGTGTCTCGCCACTTTCTTTCCGAATTCCTCTGTTTGGAGACGTGGTGTATTTTACTTCTGCTATGTCGCCATCTTCGTGCAATCGCAGAGAAGACACGGGATACAACAGAATACAACTCCAATACTTTATGAACATAATATGCGCGGAGAACAAATTCATGAAAGAAGAATAATCCAGAACGCTGTGCAGGGCTGCTTACGTACTGAACAGGTCAGATCTAGAACATTCCTCAACTTACTGGAAGGTTCGAAATCTTTCCAAGGTGACGTAATCTACTGACGTTACTGCACCAGCATGTTCTGGGATGGTCTAGAAATTATTCTGCATCGAAATGCAGTATCTACAGCTTGACATGTGGAAAGCGGGAATTTCAGTGGGTTTCGTTTTTGCCACTGACTCACACTCAGAAGCATAATGTGTGCGTGCGTGCGTGCGTGCGTGCGTGCGTGCGTGCGCGCGCGCGCAAGCGCGCGTCAAGGCAAGAGAGAGACTAAGGGTCTCTTCTCCGATACCAGTAAGCAATCGTCTGTCAGTCAGGTCTGCGGGAAGTAACTCTGTCAAAGGGGAACGACTTTATTACAAGAATTCATTCACCCATGTAGAACCTCGCATACGCCAAAAAGTTTGTGACGTCAACCAGCTAGGCGAGCTCACACGACCTCATGTGTTTGGGGTTTTTGCAAGTGCATAGAGGCACGGAAAGGGTTTCCAGTACTTTCTTTATGTCAGCATGCTTAATGTCAGAGAGCTTGCGTTCGTGTGCGCGCGGGCTGCATACATGGGGCCAAATATTTGTGCTGGCCTTTTTCTCGTTGCCCCGTCTTTGATATCACCCTTATGTGGGGGAAAAGGACGTTAAACTCCTAAACACCCACCCTCTCTCTCTGCCTCTCTCTCTCTCTCTCCCTTCTTCCCCCACCCGGCCCCACCCCCAGTCACGTGGCTGATCGGTCGAGGTCGTAGAGGATCTAGTGTCATTGGAAGAACTTGGAGAGGGGAGAACCAGCAACAATAACAACAAAACAGACAAAATAAAATGAAGTTTGGAGAAACAACTTTGTAGGACGGGGCCGTTCCTCCTTGTTTTGTTTTTAAGTTGTTTCTCTATAGAGAAACAACTTTATGAGACGGGGCAGATTTTGCTACGCGCAGCAGCAAGTTTCAGTGATACAAAACAAGACTGTGACGTTTCTCCACACAATACTTACTTTCACGCACACAGTGACGTAACGAAATCTGCGTCACAGACACCTTACGTGCACACTATGCTGCTGCGTTCTTTTTGGCGGGAATTGTGAGACGTGTGTGTGTCTGTGTGTGTGTGTGTGTGTGTGTGTGTGTGTGTGTGTGTGTGTGTGTGTGTGTGTGTGTGTGGACGGATTTAATGATGGCCATCTCCTAAACCACCCCGTTGGAGGCCTCTTTACTTTGAGATAAAATGGGAATTCACCTTCTCCAGACCTACCTTTCACGATTTTTAGCCTACTGCATTTTCACAAGAGTTATCGCCGATTTTTTAAAAATCGGTCATGTTACGAATTTTTTCGCAAAAAAATGTTCAAATGGCTTCATTTTCTGAAATTGGGACGATCATCCAATTATACTGCCTGTTTTCGTAGCACAGCTCTATAGCTCTGACAGGTTTTGTGTAAGAAAAATATTTCCGAGGTAGGGGTGGTTTGCATATAAGGCCAAATATCTATGAAAAGACTCCTTCAAATTACTCACTATTCCGGTATTTTTGTCACTTGTGCCAACTGCACATATGACATGAACTACTGCACTATTATAGCTTTAGTATTAAGAATAGCAGAGCTTTTAGATAAATACATTTTTCACGTTTCTGCGAGAAGCGCCGGTCAAAAAAGTTCCAATTTTGCAATTTCATAAGTATACTGACGTCCAAAAGAAACGCGAAAAACAGTGTCTAGTTTCATTTATTGCATAATAAAAAAAATCGTAAGAAAATTCAAATTTCATTAATAATGTCCAATTTTTTGTACAGCACAACACTGACGTATTGTCCATAACACAGTAAGGTTGCGGTGACGATGCGCCATTTGCGCTTAACAGAACAGTCAATAGCGAGTATGGCCCCCATTAGCATCGATGACGGCCTGGCAGCGGCGGGTCATTGAGCGGACCAACGTGTTGCTGGCTGCCCTGGGAATGTTGGCCCAGGCCTGCCGGACGGCCCGATCAAGTTCAGCGACAGTTGTGGGCCTTGGGACCACCCTATTGAGCTGTGTCTGGAGCAAATCCCAAAATTGCTCAATAGGGTTCATGCCAGGAGATAACGCTGGCCAAGGCATCACCTGGATGCCCGAGCGCTGCAGGAGGTCCTGGGTAGCCCTGGCAGTGTGGGGGCGCGCGTTGTCGTGCTGGAAAACCCAGTTCCCGTGGGCCTGAAAAAAGGGCAGCACATGAGGGTGCAGCACCTGGTCCATGTACCGCTGCGCTGTGATGCCGTTGCCGCGTCCAGGACCCAGGCCTTGGAAGATGACGGGTCCCAGCACCTGGTTGTGGCCGATGGCGTCCCACAACATGAGGCTGGGACCGCCTCAGGCGTTGTTTTCCACGACACAGTTGTCAGCATAGCGGTCACCTCTTCTTCTCCATACCCGAACACGCCCGTCGGCATGGTCAATGCACAAACGGCTTTCATCGCTGAAAAGCACGTTCTGCCAGCGAACATTGTTCCAGTTGCGGTGGCCTTGCGCCCACTGCAGGCGTGCCTGTCTATGGCGCACGGTGAGGACGGGTCCCCTGGCTGGACGGGAGTTCCTCAGCCCCCTGGAGCGCAGTCGCCGGCTGGCCGTTTGCCTAGAAATGGGTGCCTGGTGTGTCCCTATAACAGTTCTGGCTGTTTCTGCACCTGTTCTGAAGGGATCTTGAGCATGGATGCGGAAAATGTGGCGATCTTGCCTTGGCGTGGTCACTCGAGGTCTGCCGCTCCGCTGGCCATCAGCAGTAGCGCCAGTTGTCACGAACCGATGCTGGAGACGATAAATGGTGGAAATGTGGCATTGGAAAGTCGCAGCCACGGCTTCTGGCGTGTCCCCAGACTGCAGACGTCCAATGGCCCTCTCGCGTTGTGCAGAAGTGAGTCGTGGCATCGTGATAGCGTCGAATGAGGGACTGATAAAACCTGTATCTGTGTGCCCTTTTTATCCCCTAGTGACAGTGAACACTACTCACTGCTCAGCTTTTGTGCTTTGCTTGCACGTTCAGCTGAACTGCACACGAAATGTGTCACAGCTAACTCGGGCTTCACGTGGACTGCAAGTGCGCTGATGCGGTAAAATTCACAGAACGCTTCCCTCAAACATCGGTCTTGATATACTGGGTGCCAAAAATAACGCAACTTTTGTTAATACCGGAAAAAAAATGAATTGAAAGATGGAAGATATTTTTCGCGTTTCTTTTGGACGTCAGTATACAATCCAAGGCACTTAAGTCCACGTTTCATCAGCTCTCTAGATCTTCCAGATTTTATGTAAAAATTAATTCAGTCACGGAAGTCACAAAAGCAACAAGGAAATCACAAGATATGTAGAAGTATCATCTGTCAGACGAGCAGCGTGAGGCTGACGTCAAATGTTTGGTTCACAGACAAAATCTGCAAGTATCGTCACTGCTTCCGACATTTCATCAGCCCTCTAGATCTTCCAGATTTCATGTGAAAAATAATTCAGTCGGAGAAGTCACAAAGCCAACAGGGAAATCACAAGACATGAACAAGCATCCTCAGACGATCTCAGTGCTAGAGGCTGACGTCAAAAGTTTACTTCACGGAATTGACGTCATCTCTCTCTCTCTCTGTATGACGACCTGCCTGAGGCTGACGTCAAATGTTTAGTTCACGGAACTGACGTCTCTCTCTCTCTCTCTGGGGAGCCAGGGTGGCCAAATGGCAGAGCGTTGGACTTTCAATGCTTGGGCCGAGAGTTCGAATTCCGGCTGCTGGGGCCAAATATTTGTGCTGGCCTTTTTCTCGTTGCCCCGTCTTTGATATCACCCTTATGTGGGGGGAAAAGGACGTTAAACTCCTAAACACCCACCCACCCACCCTCTCTCTCTGCCTCTCTCTCTCCCTTCTTCCCCCACCCGGCCCCACCCCCAGTCACGTGGCTAATCGGTCGAGGTCGTAGAGGATCTAGTGTCATTGGTAGAGAGGGGAGAACCGGCAACAATAACAACAAAACAGACAAAATAAAATGAAGTTTGAAGAAACAACTTTGTAGGACGGGGCCGTTCCTCCTTGTTTTCCTTTCTGACAAAAATGAGTAAGTCGAAAGCTTATGCGAGGGCAGATCCGATGACGCTTAAATAAATACTACACACACACACTCACACACACAGTGACACACACACACACACACACACACACACACACACACAGAGGTCAGATGAATCCCCTGTAGGATGTGTAATTATTTGTGAGTGTCCGTCGAGCGACCTTACATACCACAGCAGACAGACAGTCGATTCAACGCATCACAACTATTCAGAGAGAGGGGAGGAAAACATAACCATCACAATGCATGCATCTGTCGCACAGCTGGGCAGAAAGCGTCAAACACAAGTGCAGCGCACTATGAAAATATATTTTTTTTTATGTTTATCAGTACTAAACTTGAAAGCCTCTATCACCAGATAAGTGGAATACGCACGTGAAATATATGTTTTGTGTAATAAATTTGCAATAGTTTTGTAGCTTCGAAAACAGGTAAGTGAGGGATACGCACTTAAAATAAGATGTCTGAATATTTATGAGTAAACAGCTGGAGAGAAGTGGTCTTTCCAACACTCTTCTCTACTTGTGCTTCGGGGTGCTGGAAATGCGAGTTGAAATATGATTTACTGTATATTGTAAGCAATCAGTTATGTTGGACGTTATATTGTGAGGACAGGGTCCAAGCAAAAGCCACCGTTCAAAGTGTTACTGAAATTTATTTCTATTTCTTTGAAAGTTCTGAATTGGATTTGAGTTTCATTCTCCGTGCTAGACACTCTCAAATTATTAAAGAGATATTTGTAAAACTAGAATTACTTAGTGTGAAGATAGGAACATAAACAGGAGAATTGTTATCAAGCTTACGTTCTAGACCAGATACTTTGGGCCCCTTCAAGTAACGCTAGTCTGATACCACGTGTACACAGAGAACGAATTTTGTCACTTTCCTGTCCTTCTCATTGATGACAGCGTTTGAAAAGTATCCATAGACGCAGAAGATCTGATTGGGTGGGGAATCAACGGGGAAAAAAAGAAGGGGGAACAACGGACAAAGGCATGAACGGCAGTGTAGTGGAACTGACTATCACGAAAAGGGCGCACGGAAACAACGAGGTGACTACATAATACAACACAACGCTGCGTACATCTATCGAGAGCACCGTTCGAACTGCCCACAGTGTAAAGAACCAAACCCCCGAAGATAAAACCCCTACCCCTAGCCCTGCCCGCTATGAGCCCGCGCCAACTAAACACGACGTTACCTTATCGGCTGCTGAACACGAACTGACTCTCTCAGGGGTCGTGGGCCGGGCCCGGGCCGTCGGCGCTGATTGGCTGCCTAGGATAGCCTCTGATTGGCGGATGCCCGCCAATCGGTCTGTCCGTTAAAAACCACTACACTCTCCCCCATCCTGACAAGTGGCCGTTCCATATGTGCATACAAATAATTAAAGAAACAAAACAAAAACAAATCGAGCCCCCTCCGGGATCTTCCCGCAGCTGCTCGTCCATCGTCTTCACCCTCCCTGGGTGTTGAGCCCTATTACGGCCCCTTATTGGGCGCCAAAGGAACAGGATCCGCCCCTCCTGGGGCACATTAAAGTTCATGAACAACAACAACAACAACAACAACAAAACTCAGAGGGTTAGACCCTCCCTGGGTCCCCCTCAAGGAGTACCATGCTAGAGTCGGAACGAAAAGCTCGGAGCGCTAGACCCTCCCTGGGCCCCCCTCAAGGAGTACCATGCTAGAGTCGGAACGAAAAGCTCGGAGCGCTAGACCCTCCCTGGGTCCCCCTCAAGGAGTACCATGCTAGAGTCGGAACGAAAAGCTCGGAGCGCTAGACCCTCCCTGGGTCCCCCTCAAGGAGTACCATGCTAGAGTCGGAACGAAAAGCTCGGAGCGCTAGACCCTCCCTGGGTCCCCCTCAAGGAGTACCATGCTAGAGTCGGAACGAAAAGCTCGGAGCGCTAGACCCTCCCTGGGCCCCCCTCAAGGAGTACCATGCTAGAGTCGGAACGAAAAGCTCGGAGCGCTAGACCCTCCCTGGGCCCCCCCTCAAGGAGTACCATGCTAGAGTCGGAACGAAAAGCTCGGAGCGCTAGACCCTCCCTGGGCCCCCCTCAAGGAGTACCATGCTAGAGTCGGAACGAAAAGCTCGGAGCGCTAGACCCTCCCTGGGCCCCCCTCAAGGAGTACCATGCTAGAGTCGGAACGAAAAGCTCGGAGCGCTAGACCCTCCCTGGGTCCCCCTCAAGGAGTACCATGCTAGAGTCGGAACGAAAAGCTCGGAGCGCTAGACCCTCCCTGGGCCCCCCTCAAGCAGTACCATGCTAGAGTCGGAACGAAAAGCTCGGAGCGCTAGACCCTCCCTGGGTCCCCCTCAAGGAGTACCATGCTAGAGTCGGAACGAAAAGCTCGGAGCGCTAGACCCTCCCTGGGCCCCCCTCAAGGAGTATCATGCTAGAGTCGGAACGAAAAGCTCGGAGCGCTAGACCCTCCCTGGGTCCTACCGCACACCCTGGCATGTGTGTTCCATCGACTGCAACAACGCTGGTTTTAGACAAACAGCCCATTGGCAGTGCACACAGGGCAGCAATAGAGGTCCAACCTCTTGGCGTCCTCCTCCGTCACCCCTACGCAGTCCCCGTGGAACCATTCATTGGCTGCTGAGTTGATCTCGGAGACGATATCCCCAACCTCATAGGACGTGTGACTGGCCCTGAGGTCATAAGCTTTCTTTTGTCGCTGCAGCTGCTGCCCGAGATTTTTCCGAGCAAGAAGGTGCGCCCGTTCCATAGACGCTTGTAAGGAGGCTACATAATCAGCGGTACACCCTTTGGGCCCCTCTCGGGCTCCCACCATGAGCTGCAAGGGGGTGTTCACTTCACGGCCAAGCATCAGGAAGTTGGGGGTAAATCCAGTGCTTCTGTTCTCTGTGCTCCGGATTGCGCCCATGAGGACCTGCAGTTCCCTGTCCCAGTCCACCTGCTTCGCTTGGAGAGTGCAGCGGACCATCTGCAGGATAGTACGGTTGATCCTTTCCACCTGCCCGTTGGAGCAGGGGCGGTATGGCGTCGTCCGGGTCTTGATGATGTGGAGAAGCTTGCATAACTCCGAGAACAGCTGGCTGGTGAAGTTTTTGCCCTGATCAGTGTGAATGAGCAAGGGGTACCCCAGGTGGCTAAACAGTGTGTCAACTGCTGCCCTTGCAACGGTTTCGGCTGACTGCTCTGGCAGAGCTACGGCTTCCACCCATTTGGTAAACTGGTCCACCATCAGTAAGATATAGCGGTGGCCTAACCTAGACTGCGGGAGAGGTCCAAGAATGTCCATGTGAACACGCTCCATGGGGGCCCCTGCAACATACGAGGTGAGGGGTGCCCTGTTCCTCCGAGTAGGGCGTTTGCTTCTGTTACAGCTGGCACATCCTTTGACGAACAGTTGGGTGTCCCTTTGCTGCCCAGGCCAGAAGTACCTTTGCCTAAGACGTTTGAGGGTCTTGCCGATCCCCATATGGCCTGCTGATAGGTTGGAGTGTCCTAACTCCAGGATCCGTGCCTGCAGACTCCTATCACCACAAGTAGGTCACGTTGCCCTGCGTTATCCTGCCAGTGGTAGTACAGTAGACCTCCCCGAACTTCCAGAAGATCGCGGAGGGACCATAACTTCTTCACCTTCGGGCTCTGGGCCATGACCTCAGCGTGGGTCGGGTATTCCTCCCTCTCCATCCATTGCAGGATTACTCTGAGGTCTTCGTCTTGTTCCTGGGCATCTTTAAGGTCCTGGTCCGACCAGGAGCTTGCCCAGTTGCTGGACACGGCACTTTGCACTGCTGAAATGCGGGCCTCCCGGTACGCCAAAGGCACGACATCATCAACGTCCTCCTCAAAGCGAGACCACTGTTTGTGCGCCTTGACGCAGTAAGCACACCCTCCACACGGTAATGTAGACAGATCCCTGCCGGCCTCGTAGCAGTTGCAGAACTCTTCTTCAGCTGGTACTCTGCTCAAAGCATCTGCATTGGTGTGGTCTTTCCCCGGCCGGTGGACGACCTGGATGTCGTATTGTGAGAGCTCTTCCATCCATCTGGCCAGCTGCCCCCCGAGGTTTTTGAAGCGCATTAGCCAGGCCAGGCTGCTATGATCCGTTCTGGCCGTGAAGCGACGCCCTAGCAGGTAATGCCTATATTGTCTGGTGAAGGCCACCAAGGCCAGAAGCTCCTTCCTAGTGGTGCAGTACTTGCGCTGAGGAGGAGTGAGGACCTTGCTGCCGTAGGCTATAATCCTGGTTTGGTCTCCCTGGCTTTGTGACAGAACGGCACCGATGGCTGTCTCTGAGGCGTCTGTGTCGAGCATGAACATGCCCTCCCTGCATGGGAACGCCAGCACCGGTGGAGACACCATCAATGATTTCAGTTCGTTAAATGCGGACTCTTGGGCGTCCCCCCAGATAAATGGAGTTTTCTTCCCCGTGATGCTATATAGGGGTTGAGCTACCTCGGCGAGCTTGGGCAGATGGTCCCGGTGATAGTTCAGAAAGCCCAGGAAGCTCTCCACCTCCCTGGTGGACCGTGGTACTGGCCAATCCCGAACCGCCGAGATGCTGTCCTCATCCACCTCGACTCCGTCCTTGCTCACAATCTTCCCAAGGAACTTAACCCGAGTTCTGAACAGGGCGCATTTCTTGGGCTTGAGCTTCAGACGATGCCGCCGGAACCGTCCTAGGACCTCCCTGAGATTGTTGAGGTGATCTTCGAAGTCCCTGCCTAGGACTAGCACATCATCTAGAAATGCCAGAACGGTCTTCCAGGTCAGCCCTCTCAGGACCAGGTTAATGGCACGCTGAAAGGTACTAGGTGCATTGCACAGCCCGAATGGCATGCGGACGAACTCAAAAAGGCCATATTTTGTCAGAAAGGCGGTCTTGTGGCGGTCCTCCGGATGGATTTCCAGCTGCCAGTATCCTGCGGCCATGTCCAGTGTACTCATGTACGTATTCCCCGACAAGGTGTCCAGGCACTCTGAGATCAATGGAAGAGGAAATGCATCTTTAAGGGTCACCTCATTCAACTTCCTGAAGTCCAAGCACCAACGGACGCTGCCATCTTTTTTTCTGATTAAGACTGGCGGTGATGCCCAAGGGGAATTTGAAGGCTGAATGACCTGGGCCTTCAACATGCTCTGTAGATGCTTCTCCTCTTCTTGCTCGAATCCGACAGGGGTCCGCCGCATCTTCTGTTTGATGGGGGCAGCGTCTCCAGTACAGATTTGGTGCTGAACCTCTCTGAAACACCCTAGGTCGGTGTCATGGGCTGCGAAAACGTCTGAAATCTCTATCAGCAGCTCTTGCACTTTCTCCTTCTCCTTCTCCGCAAGGTTTGCGGTGGATCGCTGATGTAGGTCGGCCAGGTGGTCCGGCAGTTTACAGCTCCCGCTGACCTTCCTAACCCTGTGCTGTTGTCCGTCTCCCCCAGACCTTGTCTCAGGTTTCAAGATGGAGCAGGCCTCCGCCTCCCCCACGACCATCCCGGCCGGGATGACCTTGACTGTATCCGTGTCGTTGACCAATTTAATGATAGCATCCGATCCTTGGGGGTGTACTGACGCGGGTATGAGGCAGTCGACACCCCTTCTAAAAGGTGTAAACACAAACTGAGACACTAGGGGTCTTGACAGCCCGGCTGAAACCCACAAGCAACTGTTTGGAGGGACCACTACTCTCGTTTTGATTTTTACTTGGCAGACCCGGGTGTAGCGGGAGTAGTTGGGGGTGCTCAGGTTCTTTACCAGTTGTCCCTCAACAGTCTGACCTGCTAGATGGATTAATCCCCCTGCCGTGTCTACTATGGCTCGATGTTCGGCCAAAAAATCCAGTCCCAGCAACAGGTCTTCTTCAATGTTCATAATGTACACTGTGAGGGGGTATTCCTTAGAGTTCAGCCTCAGGGTCACCTTTGCCATCTCTGCTTTATGAGGCTGGCCGTCTAAGCCACAGATGAGCGCAGGCTGCCTGGATGCACCCCTTTCCCCAAGAACACGTTCCGCTAGCTTGGACCCCATCACTGTCACCTGGGCAGCTGTATCTACAACGGCGACTATGTCGTGCCCATTAATCTGTCCCTCAAGAACCAGGCTAAGGTGCAAAAAATCGCCATCGGGAGGTGTTCCCAGTCCCTCGCAACCTGCTGGACCGCCCCCTGAATGGGTCCCCCCATCCCGAGCTCCCTGCTCGCATCCCCCCGGAGCTTCCCGCTCCGTCCACCCCCCTTCCCTGTTCTTATATACAGTATGGGGAACAGCGGGAACCTCTTCCGTTTCTGCCTCATATTTACAAGTTGGTGACATCTGCACCAAGGGGGTGATGGGGATAGGGGTCTCTACTTCTGGCAACTTTTTGACCTTGTCTACTTGATTACCCGGCTCCTGAGTGTCGCCAGCACAGGAGCCGGTTAGGCATTTAAATCCTCGTTCCAGCTGACAGACTTCTGGGGCGAGGTGTCAGGCGAACTCCTCTGGAGCTTCTTTGGGCACTCCCTTGCAAAGTGACCTTGTTGGTGGCAGACGAAGCAAGCGCCAGATGCCCGGTCCTTTGGTGACGGAGACCTATAGCGCCCTGGCGAGCTTCGTGTCCTTCTTGGGGTGACCTCCCGGTCCCCCGCGCTGTCTCTCTCTAACTGGGCGAGGTTTTTCTTGATGAGGGCCGAGAGATTAGCCTCCAATCGGCTAAGGGTCTCCACGACCCGATCCTCTGTTGAGGCTGACGCTGAAGCGGGAGTGTTCTGTGGTGGTGAAGGGCCACTCCTGGCTGGTGGCCCCGAAGGCGTGGCCTTCCTAGTATCTGGTTCCAATGCTTTGGCATCTTGTCCCCTCCTCCCTTTGTCGCCTCTGACTCTAGCCCGTGCCACCCGATACGTCTCCTCGTCCGAGGAGTCACTTCCGGAGGTGAGGCTTGCTACTTTAATCTGACTTCGTCTGGTCCCAAGGATCGCCCGGCGGTTGTCGGCAAACACCTGCAGGGCCTGCACTGCCGAGTTCAAGGCAGGGTATTTCCCGTTGGCGCAGTGAAGGGCGGCTTCTTTGTTACGGCACCCCACGAACAGTTGGCTGATACAGTTATCCTCCAGGAAACGGTTTGGAACGTCTGGGAACGCTTGTGGGGCCACCTCCCGGAGACGCGCAGCGAACTCCCGCATTGTCTCCTGGCTCTCTTGCTGCATGTGCCCAAACTGTATGCGGAGGGCCTGTGGGGTCATGTGCTGGCCATACTGCTGATTCATTGCTGCGTATATGGAAGCCAGATCCGCCTTTTCCTGCTGAGGCAATGAAGTGAAAAATTGGGGTGCAGCCCCTTCCAAATGCAGATGGAAATACCTGGGGGCTAGCAGGGGGTCCCAGTCCTTTAAGAGACGATACTCCTCAAACTGCTCCTCAAACACCCTCCAAGGTGTGCTTCCGTCATAATTTCGGAGCTTGGGCACGTCATCCCTGCCGCGCCGACCTGTTCCATTCCCTTCCCTATTGCCATAGGTTTGTCCTCTTCCTGGTGTGTACGGGCTTTGCTGCAAATTAGCGTACGGAGAGGGCGTGGCGCACCCATCATGCTGGGGTTGTGGGCTTGACCGGGCTCTTGGAAGCTCTTCCCGGAGGGAGTTCAAAACCGCCTCCCGGTGAATCCTCTCCTCGTATGGGTCCTGGCTTCGGATTGGCTCTGCGAGTTCACGCTGAGTGCCGGAGGCGTCCCGGGTGCCCTCATGTTGGAGTAGAAGGTCTCTTCTCCGACCTGGCTGGTGAAAGTCATCGGGCTCCCGCCTCAGAGAGTCGCCATTCTTATTGGAAAGAGCTCCCTCAAGAACCGCCTGCGTAAGGACCCTCAGGTGCTCTGCGAATTCAGTCTGTCCCCTTGTGTATGTTTCAAACTGGTCCTGTTGCGAGGCAAGGCCATGCCCCACTGACTCAACCTTGAGGGCGATGTCCGACAGCTGGGTCTGCAGTCCTTCGAAACGATTAACCTGTGCCGCCTGTACGGCCTCCAGGCCGTCGCTGACCGCTTGCACTAGCGTTTGGCGTTGTGCTGCTACTGCATCTGCTGCCATGCCCACTTGATCAGTCAGACTCATTAACTCGTCCTTGGTGCCACGCAGCTCCTCCTTTATCGCACCCAGCTCAGTACGTATGTCGCTCTTCAGTCCCTCGCGGAGGCCTCCTAGCCCCGCGAGTAGCGGCGCGGGGAGATCCTGCGCTGCCTGTTGTAGCTTCCTAGTGCTCTCGGTGAGAGCCTCGGCGATACTGTTCGTCACGCGGCGTTCTTGTTCCACAAGCACGTTAAAGTTTTGCAACTGGGCGCTTGACAGCCGCCCAATAGAGTCATTTATCTGGCCTAACAGCTGCACTAGCAGTTCGGTGTTGTGACCGAAATCCTCCAGAGCGCTACTTAACCTACACCCACTAACCGACACGTGCGAGCCGCGTTCTGTGACGGAACCCGGGTTATACCCGCGATATTCCAACACATGTTCTAGTGTGGCTGCTTTCACGGTTATGGGAAGGGGAGAAGTAAGAAACTTCGGTATGGTGAACGTTTTACTCATCATTGCTCTAGCAATCTGTCTAGCCTGTGCAGGGGTGACATTAAATTGGGCCATGACTTCTGCACTCAGCTTATCCTCCCTTTGAATCTCCCGTAGGTTAAGGGGGTTTAAGGGGAGATCTAGATCGAACTCAGAGGTCCCCCCTCCAAGTGCTTCTGATAGCCCCTCCTGCCTCGCTCCTTCACCCTCCCCTTGGTCTTCTCCCCCTGACTTCAATGAGTCCCTGTCACTCTGTAACCCTTGAGGCTCTGTTATTCTCGCCTCGCGATTCCCCTCCATTAAACCAGGGGATCCCTTCCCCGTCCGTGCAAATTCCGCTTGAGGTTCGCGGTTGTGGTAGGGGTCAGTGTGTGTGAGAGAGTGTGTATCATTGTCTGAATCTGTCATGTTTGCCACGTTTACCTGTTTCTCTGTACTCAGTTTCCTGCTGAAAAAAACAGCGGCTAATGAGCTCGTCACCTTTCGCGTTAGTCTGTCCTCTGTCTCTCGTGTGGAAACAGCGCGTTGCGTGGTCTGCAACTGAGGAGTCGTGATCAGAGTGTGGTTATGGATCACGATAGTCATTTTCAAGTGAATGGCCATAATAAACGACTTCTAATGTCGCTTTTCATTAAGATCAGGATGTAACTCCTGTAATTTAGAGACGGCCAAGAATAAAGGAATATGAAATGAATACAATATGGGGAGTAAAGCTACACTGAGACGAACATTTAGACAACTCTGTCACACCTCCGTGGTGCCTTGGCCGTAGCGACAAAGTGCGAAAACAGGTAAGACAAGACAAGGACGTTGGACACTTCTGTCACACCTCCGTGGTGCCTTGGCCGTAGCGACAAAGTGCGATGACATTTAGGACAGGACCAGAACGTAGACACCTCTGTCACACCTCCGTGGTGCCTTGGCCGTAGCGACAGAGTGCGAAAACAGGTAAGACCAGACAAACATCCAAGACGAGACAGTGCCCGCCACACCTCCGTGGTGCCTTGGCCGTAGCGTTGGGCAACGGACGGTCTACTTAGGAAGCAAGGAAACACAGTTATCAAAGTCTATTTTCAGGAGACGAAATCTTAGGTGCTCGTAAAGACTGTCCAGGAAGAATCTTTCAGGTTAATGTCTCTCCCCCCTGCTCTCTACCCACTGGGAAAGTAAAAGCACGAGTGGTCTGTGTCATAAATTAGTGATAACCTGTCTCTACTCCGCTCAACCTAGTCCAACCGTTGACACATACCGCCATTTGCCTTTGCTTAATAGGTACGCCTTCGTGGCGCCTTGGTCGGAACTCCCATTAAACAAGGGGAAATAAACTGTGAACACATTAAACTTCCGCTCGGGTGTAAAATTATTCACCAGGATAGGCATGGACGTTGGCCTGGCCCGAGGTACCGGCACTTCGGTGACACCAGCGAGACCAAGGTGGATACACTATCAACCGCAATACAAAGTACACAGGACACCTGGAGCAGAGGAAATATGTTAAAATAAGGACAAGACTATCAATTTCCACCACAATGACAGCGTACGTAATGTGTCCCGTTAACCCCTGTCTCCCCTACAGGTTCACGCTTCACCCCTCTCTCCCCTTCTCGGAAGGTGAGGTACGAAAATTTGGCTAAGTCCAACTTTCAGTGAAACGTTGGTAGAAACCGAAAGTAGAAAACCGAAAGTAGGAAAAACACCTATCAAGAGTGAAAATTTAACTCAATACATGAAAAGTTAATCTGAAAACAAGCATTGTTTGGTATTCGGGGTGGGTAAACTTAATTTTTCAAGATGGCTACCGGATGTAAACACGTGGGTAGGAACCTACATCCTCGTCGCCAAATGTAGTGGAACTGACTATCACGAAAAGGGCGCACGGAAACAACGAGGTGACTACATAATACAACACAACGCTGCGTACATATCTATCGAGAGCACCGTTCGAACTGCCCACAGTGTAAAGAACCAAACCCCCGAAGATAAAACCCCTACCCCTAGCCCTGCCCGCTATGAGCCCGCGCCAACTAAACACGACGTTACCTTATCGGCTGCTGAACACGAACTGACTCTCTCAGGGGTCGTGGGCCGGGCCCGGGCCGTCGGCGCTGATTGGCTGCCTAGGATAGCCTCTGATTGGCGGATGCCCGCCAATCGGTCTGTCCGTTAAAAACCACTACAGCAGCAAGATTAGGGTATTCTACATGTGTGCGTATCCTTCTGTGGCTGTGAATTGGAAGGATACAGCCAGAAAACATGAAAAGAGTGTTCCAAAAAGAAATGTCGTAGTGGAAGAAGAAAAGCCATGTGTATGTTATCATTATTTTGTGCTACAGAGAGTCACGACGGTAATATCTGCTAGACAAGCTACAAAAAGTCCAAAACTCTGCGGCAAGGCTTGTGTTTAGAGTGAGGAGATCCGAGCGTGCCACACCCCCTCCTCAGAGAACTGCACTGGCTTCCTGTCAGAGCAAGAATTCAGTATAAAGTGGCCACTATATGCTATAACTGCATCACTGCCTCCTGTCCTTCGTATCAGGGCTGCTTACGTACTGAACAGGTCAGATCTAGAACATTCCTCAACTTACTGGAATGTTCGAAATCTTTCCAAGGTGACGTAATCTACTGACGTTACTGCACCAGCATGTTCTGGGATGGTCTAGAAATTATTTTGCATCGAAATGCAATATCTTTTCGCGATCTCTACAGCTGGAAAGCGGGAATTTCAGTGGGTTTCGTTTTTGCCACTGACTCACACTCAGAAGCATAATGTGTGTGTGTGTGTGTGTGTGTGTGTGTGTGTGTGTGTGTGTGTGTGTGTGTGCGTGCGCGCGCGCGCGCGTGCGTGCGTGCGTGCGTGCGTGCGTCTAAGGAGAGAGAGAGAGAGAGAGGGTCTCTTCTCCGATACCAGTAAGCAATCATCTGTCAGTCAGGTCTGCGGGAAGTAACTCTGTCAAAGGGGAACGACTTTATTACAAGAATTCATTCACCCATGTAGAACCTCGCATACGCCAAAACGTTTGTGACGTCAACCACCTAGGCGAGCTCACACGACCTCATGTGTTTGGGGTTTTGCGAGTGCATAGAGGCACGGAAAGGGTTTCCAGTACTTTCTTTATGTCAGCAAGCTTGATGTCAGAGAGCTTGCGTTCGTGTGCGCGCGGGCTGCATACATGACACGACGACTACGACTGTGACTACAGCAGGTCATTGAATGGAAACAACATATTGGGCTGGTGGCCATCTTGTTCATGGTTTCTGCAGCGCAGTTTCAGAAGGTCTACTGTACATGTCAAATAACACAAAACTAACACTAACGCGGGCGACCGTATCCCCGCAACGCGGGAGGGGGTGCAAATGTACTCCGGGGTCTGGCGAGGTGAAGTCACGTGGCCGCTGACTTCGTTCTACGACTTGACTTTATGCGAAATATCGACGGAATTGACTGGTATACATTTGCACCCCCTAAGCGAGACTACCGTTTGCATCAGATGTGCGAGACTACCGTTTACATCAGCTGTGCGAGACTACCGTTTAAATAAATTGTACGAGACTACCGTTTACATCAGCTGTGCGAGACTACCGTTTACATCATCTGTGCGAGAGTACCGTTTACATCAGATGTGCGAGACTACCGTTTACATCAGCTGTGCGGGATTACCGTTTGCATCAGCTGTGCGAGACTACCGTTTGCATCAGCTGTGCGAGACTACCGTTTACATCAGCTGTGCGAGACTACCGTTTACATAAATTGTGCGAGACTACCGTTTACATAAATTGTGCGAGACTACCGTTTACATCATCTGTGCGAGACTACCGTTTACATCAGCTGTGCGAGACTACCGTTTACATCATCTGTGCGAGACTACCGTTTACATCAGCTGTGCGAGACTACCGTTTCCATAAATAAAAGCGACATAAAAGGGACAGAAACCACTTAACTTTCACAAAGGACGGCACGGGTCAACGTTTCGGCTTTCACTTTCCTCAGGACACAAACAAATGGGACATAACTTCAACAAACAAACAAAAGGTAACTCTGCGGACGTACTGACATACACGGCGCGGGGGAAAAAAAAAAAAAAAAACAACGGTGGGCGAGAAACGGACCAGAAAACAATAGTAAAAATATCACAACACCCATCCTTTGGTGACACAAGACCATGGACTGTGTGTGAAAAAAAAAGTGGGGCAGAAAAGAACAGAACAGAATAGTAAAAATTAGCAGACATCACAACACCCATCCTTTGGTGACACAAGACCATGGACTGTGTGTGAAAAAAGTCCAGAGGGTTATGTTACGGCTTTTCTTTCAAACCACCCTGGGCCTGGCTTCCCAGGCGCTGAATAATATGCGACTCCATATCACGTCTGTCTGTGGCGTCGCCGTGCATAAGCCACAGGCCAGTTACTGTCATATTTAAGATGGAGTGGCCTGCAGAGTTGAAATGCACGGCAACGGGTTTCATTCTGTTGTGTCTGGTGTCGGCGATATGTTCAGCAAAGCGTGTTGCCAGGCTACGTCCAGTTTCCCCAACATACAGTTTGTGACATGCGGTACAGATGATGACGTAGATGAGGTTGATACTGTCGCATGTGAAATGGCGTTTGATGGTCATGTTTCCTTTAGGGCCCTTGACAGAAGTCACTGTTTAGACAGTTGCACAGTTGGACAGACCTTCCGCACCCCACCTCTTGTTGCTTACAAGAGGGATACAAACTTACGGGACCTTCTGGTTCGCGCCAGTGTCAGGCCCCACCAACCCCTACCCCCTGGTACAACTCCATGCAAAAAACAAAATTGCAAGACTTGCTCTCATGTCTGAACAGTGACTTCTGTCAAGGGCCCTAAAGGAAACATGACCATCAAACGCCATTTCACATACCTTTTAATTAAATTGTGCGAGACGGTTTACATCGAAACCTTATTAATATCTTCTTTCTTTCTGTGCTGTGATCAGGACGATAACTTCTACAAAAGTGCACCACTCTTCGTGTTCGTTTCTCAGTATTTAGTTTTGGCCGCCGGTACTTATAGTGACGGCCACCTTGAAACAGCCACCATACTGAATTAATATCTCAAAGCTGTATATCAGAAAATATCCGGGAAAAAAATGTATCCGGGTGCCCAGGGCATAATATATGCATGCAGGGAGCAAAACGCAGAGGTCGCTATGACGTGTTTTATTTCATCGCAAAACAGTGCACAGCCAGGTAGAGTGGACAACAAAAATCACAGAGTTGTCAACACGCGGCAGGGCTGAGATCTGGACCCCTCGCGGGGCGTGGATAGCGGCTACTTAAAGGTCTGCAATCTTAGCAAAAAGCTGCACACATTGCGTTTTTTAAAACTGCGACTCCATCGACTGTGGATAATCCAGGCAACTCTGTCACAGTTGAAGAGTTTTCAGCACTTCGGGAACCCTTATAAAACCAGAGCACGAGTTTGCCGTGACATCATTTAGCTTTTGGTCAGTGAGCGAGACACATCGCTACAGTGTCTAGCGGATGTTGAGTGCTGCACGATCTTTCTCGTTCAGTGTCAAAACCTAAACTGAGCTGTGAAATCAGGCTGCCCTTGACTTTTCTTGGGGTTTCAGGGACGCTGAAAACTGTGAAACTGACAGAGTTGACTGTGCTTGCACGGAGTCTTAGTGAGATACAGGGAAATTCTACAGCCGCTCAAGAGCGGAAAAACCGGGACTCTGCTTTCAAAAAGGTGTTAAAATGTCCAATCATGGTTTAAATAATAATAATTATATAAAAAAATCTCTTCTGCAGCGACTGCAGTTAACAGATTTACTCTCGTTAGTCGACTTGGAGATGTTTGACAATAAACAGCGATACACAAACACAACTAATTGGCATATGCGCGATCACGGATATAAAACACCGTAGCTCGAATGTAAAAGACTATTGCACGGGGCTGGCCGAAGACGGATAACAAAGGGTAGCCAGAGGGAAGGCGGGACTAAAGAGAATGAAGGGGAAACTGTCATACGAAACATATCGGACAAATATCGGACAAATATCAGTGGGAAGGAGCCGATTGTCAGGTATCGGATGGGTATAAGGTATGAAAACCGTCCGCGTACCAAATTCCACATTGCTAGCCTACCTCATTCAGGTGTCAAAACCATGAAACTCGAACTAGTGTACCTCTGACGGCCATTTTGAGATTGCATTTTGCAGTGTACATGAGAAACTGTACGGGGATATACTCAGCACGTCCATATTGGCCTCAGCACAAATTTAGGACATTTCTGTCGAGTTAAATCTTCTTACTCAAAAGGCAGCACTATAACCACACACACACACACACACACACACACACACACACACACACACACACACACACACACACACACACACACACACACACACACACACGACTGTAAGACCTCAACTCCAATGGGGCGTTCAAACCTTAACACGCAATTTAATAATGACTCAAGTAAAATATAAAAAAAGTTTTCCACCCACACACATACAAATAAACCAAAAGGAAAAAGGGAAAAATAAGCGAGATACATGACACCAGCCTTTTACCGTACACTCAGGCAGCCAGCCTTTAACTGAGGCGGAGTTGGAGACGGAGGTGGGTTGTAAGGAGAAACAACGGGGATAAAAATTATACGGCGCACGCTGCGTTAGTGCTGACCCGACTGGATAGAAGGTGAGCTGCCGAGCGAGACGCAGCGTGAGTGCACTCACAAACTGGCCGCACAGGTGAATTAAAAAAAAAGGCTGTACGTGCAAACCGCCAACACCGGTGAGGTTGAACCCTGGTTTAACTCGCGCAATCGTCACTCATTTAAATATATTTTTTTCCTAAATTCCACTTTGACTTTGTTTTCCGTATGGTCATAGTACTGATGGCCATCTTGAAATGGTGGCCATCTTCGAATGGTATCACACAGATGTATGTCATGTTTTATTAAGCATTTAAAGGTCTGCAATCTCAGCAAAAAGCCGCCAACATTGCGGGTTTTTTGGGTTTTTTTTTAAACTGCGACTCCTTCGACTGTGCATAATCCCCAGGAAACTCTGTCACAGTTGCAGAGTTTTCAGCGCTTCGGGGACCCTTATAAAACCAGAGCACGAGTTTGCCGTGACATTATTTGGCTTTTGGTCAGTGAGCAAGACACATCGCTACATGGTCTAGCGGATGTTGAGTGCTCTCTTAGGAACGGGTTAGAAATAGGTTGTTTTTGCTTAAACACTTACTCATTCAAAACTAGGCGCTTTAATAACCGAACTTTTTTTTCAGAAACTAAACAATGGGCTTCGAGGACCGATACAGCATACACACTGGTGAGATCCGGGAGTTCTCTGTGGGTGATTACGTCATCTTCTCCCTGGTGCTGGTCGTGAGCGCACTGGTTGGCCCTTACTACGCCTACAAAGATCGGCGCAGCCTTGACACCAAGATCTTTATGTTGGGCGGCAAACAGATGCACGTCTTTCCGGTTGCCATGTCTCTGACCGTGACCTTGATGTCGGCCTTGACCTTGCTGGGCACGCCTGTTGAAGTGTACATTTACGATACCATGTACTTGTGGGTTGTCCTTGGCATGGCGTGGGCTGTGGCTGGGGCAGCCCACGTGTTCATCCCTTTCTTCTACAGACTGCAAGTAACAACCGTGTTTGAGGTACCAACGTCCAATAAGAATCATTTACAAACATGAAAACTGATACGGAAACGAGAAAGAGATGGTAGCTGCTAAAACCTACACAAGCTCTTGTTTGCTTGAGTGGACAACTTGCGTATCTTGCTTATGCCCTTTACAATACAATACAATACAATACAATACAATACAATACAATACAATACAATACAATACAATACAATACATGTTTATTGTCCTGAAGAGGATATTTCTCTTACCGTTTTACCTGAAAGGATTTATTAGTACTAAAACATGGACCGTTGTTCTCTTTTCCAAGACAAAAATTCCAATTCTAGGGTTGTTCCTTTTCATTTATTTTTTTGTATCGTAACTTGTTTTAAATAAAACTGTTTCAGTACCTAGAGCTGCGGTTCAACACTCCACTGCGGTTACTAGGAAGTGCACTTCTCCTCCTGTCAACCGTGAGTATTAGCGGGGAAGATTGTGACACAACCCAAGCTCATACTGTATTTTTAGCATTACCTGTCAGTCTGCGCATCAAATTGACATTGAGGAATTGTCGAAGTCGGAAGTTCAAGTCAAGTCAAGTCAAGTCAAGTCAAGTCAAGTCAAAATACTTTATTTATCCCCGTAAGGCACTTCATGTGGGAGAGCATAAGACACATGAAAAACGTTAAAGTCACTAAATTCATATAACTGTACTCTCTCTCTCTCCCCCTCCCCCTCCCCCCTCCTCTCCCCCCCTCTCTCTCTCTCTCACAGACACCCCCCCCCCACACCCCCCAACACACACACACACACACACACACACACACACACACACACACACACACACACACACACACACACACACACACACACACACACACACACACACACACACACACACAGACAGAGGTTTTTTTTTCTTTTCTTGACATTGGCACGGCGGCCATTATCAAAGTGGTAAAATAAACAGACAAGGAAACAGTGGAAGAGGTACAAAGGTATACGGGAAAGGTCTAGACTGCCAGTATGGGTCAGAATTTTTCAGCTACTCATCAAACATTCATACAAAAACCATGCTACTGTAGTTGTCTAGTGCATGAAGCTTTCTTACAGGCAATTATTTCTAATACATACAGGTTTTCAAGGCGAACAACTTTTTGTGTGTGTTTTTTTCAAACAAACAAACAAACAAACAAACAAACAAACAAACAAACAAACAATCAGAAAACAAAGAGAGAAATACTGTAATGACAAAAAGAGCAAAACATTGGAACAAAGGGAAGATGATGATGGAAGGGGGAAAAAAGGCGAGGTGCAACAGTGTTCATTTTGTATTTTATTTATTTATTTATTGGTTTGGGTTTTTTTTTTCTGCCCCAACTCTTTTTGTCAGCTCCAGTGGTGTTCCTCCCAGGTCATGGGTGGAATCCACGGAGGGCTCGAAAGTTGGGGCATTTTTTTATGCATGAGGATGGAGATGAGGATGATGGTAAGATGGTGCCATGGAGGTCCGTGTGGTTTGGGATTGCGGGACAGGGCCGCATTCCACGCTTCCTGTCACAAATATCCCGGCGTTCACCAGACCCGGGAACTACGGCACCTGCGGTGCCGGCCGTGTAATCATCCACATCATAAGACGTGTCATACCAAAGGAAGCACCCCCAAAGTCGCATCTCGGCTGTGTGGCAACAGCCTCCCCATTGGGCCCATAGCATACCCGCTCTGGCTAGGAGCCGACCTAGGTAGGAAAAATCCCGCTTGCCTCGGCCGGGATTCGAACCCGGGTCTCCCGGTCCATGGTCCGAAGTGCTAACCACTGCACTACGGGGGCCGGTCTAGTTTTAAATATAATTTTGGTAGTGGCGAATGTACGTCCTTGTCCATCGGGTAGTGAGGAATTGTCGTGAAAGGCTGAGCCTGCTGACAAAAAACGTTGGCTATTTTTTATGACAGAAAAATAATAATAAAAACAAACACAATCTGTCATTTATGGTTTTTGTTTTTTTTTAAATTTCAGTTGCTGTATTTCGCTTTTGTGTTGTATATCCCGTCGCTGGCCATAGGAGCAGGTAAGTTGTGGTGTTGTTGCAAACTTCAACTTACAATACAGTTTGCAGTCATTCTCGGGGTTTGTATTTTTATCTTTTCACGAAACCGAGACACATTATATACACACCTGATTACCCACTCTGCTATTGAATAACTTATGTGCAGTCTAAACTTTACTTAGTAATGACGGCAGTTTCTTTTTCAGTGACGAAACTAAACTTCTGGGGTGCCATGATCGGCAGTGGAGTTGTTGTTACGTTCTACACCACGTTAGTGAGTACACAGTCTTTCAGATGAATCGCGAACACAACAACCTTCTGACTAAAACAGGGGATTTGGTCTAGTGGTTAAGGCATCCGACTTCGGATCCTGAGCTGCCTGGTTCGAGTCCCCGGTGGGCAGGAATATGGTTGGATTTTTTCATACCATATCGAGTCAAATCCATGTGCAGACTCGTTTGCGGTGCCTGTCTCGCCTTCGTGTACACACGCACGCACAAATATCAAGTGTGCACGCTAAAAATCCCACGTTCATCTTTCGAAGAAGAGTAGGCTGTGGCCGGTGGCGTGGTAAAACAGAAATACTGTCGCACGCACCAGAGTGAATAGCAGGGTGGAGGTTTGCACACAAAGTAGCGCCTAGCGGCAGCAGGCTTTCCCTGCTTCGTCCTCCAGCCTTGCGGCGCCTAGAGCATCTCATTAGAGATGGATACGTGCGCCGAGGAGAAGGGTGGGTGGGTGTTTGGGGGTTTAACGTCCTTTTCCACCACATAGGGTGATATCAAAGACGGGGCAACGATGAAAAAGCCAGCACAAACATTAGGCCCCAACCGGGATCGAACTCACGACGCGAGCATTAGAAGTCCAACGCTCTACCGCGCCGAGGAGAAGTCTACCATACCATAATAAAATTAAACCAAATGTCACGATTTAAACATGAGTTTACTGAAGAGGCACGAGGCTGACAAAAAATGGCCAAAGTCAGTGACTCCTGTGAGCTCATGTGACGTCACGTCTTCATGGCTTTCATTTATATGTTGTGTCCAGTATGATTAAACTGTGCGTTGGGCTTAAGGAGCCGGGATGGCCGAATGGTAGAGCGTTGGACTTGCAATGCTCGGGTCGTGAGTTCGAATCCCGGCTGGGGCCAAATATTTGTGCTGGCCTTTTTCTCGTTGTCCCGGCTTTGATATCACCCATACGTGGTGGAAAAGGACGTTAAACTCTCAAACATCCACCCACCCATCTCTGCGTTGGACTTAATGCGCAGAAACAACTGCTCATAATAATAATAATAATAATGAGTATTGTATAGGCGCTTTACCCAATTTTATGAATCGGCTCAAAGCGCCGCGAACTGAACCCAACACGCACGCTCACGTAATCACACGCATTCTCTCACACAATGGACATAAACACATTACAATCACGTGGTGCGATGGGTCAGCTCAGCTATTTAAATTTCGGAATTTTGGAATTGCATTTATTTTTCAAATTTGGTGGGCTGAACATTTCCAAAGCAGAGGGGGAGGAAGCCGGAGTACCCGGAGACAACCCCCGACGATCGGCCCGAATGAATGGTGCCACATACGAGAAGGAAAAATTCTTTGCCCCGAGTGGGACTCGAACCCTTCCCTCTCGCACTGGTGACAAGTCTCTTAACCACTAGACCACCGAACGCCCAGTTAGGCTTAATGGACAGAATGATCTGCTGATAAGGCCTAATAGGCAAACCAACGCACCGTAGGCTTAATGAGCAGCACTATCTGTGGCCACGTTAACCGTAATGGACACGGAGTCAGCAAAATTTCAAACTAGAATAAACTTTTTTTTTTTTTTTTTTGCTGCCCCAACTCTTTGCCAGCTCCAGTGGTGTTCCTCCCAGGTCATGGGTGGAACCCACGGAGGACTCGGAAGCTGGGACAATTTTTATTATGCATGATGATGGAGATGAAGATGATAGTAAGATGATGCTATGGAGGTCCATGTGGTTTGGGACTGCGGGACAGGGCCGCATTCCACGCTTCCTGTCATAAATATCCCGGCATTAACCAGGCCCGGGAACTACGGCACCTGCGGTGCCGGCCGTGTAATCATCCACATCATAAGACGTGTCATACAAAGGGAAGCACCCCCAAAGTCGCACCCGTGAAGTGGGTGAAGCTCGGCTGTGTGGCAACAGCCTCCCCATTGGGCCCATAGCACACCCGCTCTGGGTAGGAGCCGACCTAGGTAGGAAAAATCCCGCTTGACTCGGCTGGGATTCGAACCCGGGTCTCCCGGCCCATGATCCGAAGTGCTAACCACTACACTACGGGGGCCGGTAACTAGAATAAACTAGAATAAGGTTGATGACGGTGATAATCGTTTGGACAGTTTGATACTGGTCCGTGCACATGAGACATTCATTCTTCCTCTGAGTGAGGTGACTGAGGTATAGTCGAGCAAAAATAAAAGCAAAACTTACATTACATGCAAACAGAACGTTTTTGTTTTAATTGTTGCCTTTTTTTGTGTTTAATCCATAGATATACTAATTATAGGATTTTTAGACTTACAGATCGTATATACTGTAAAAGATTGTCAGAAAGTTACAAAACAGTCTGAAGTAGTTCGCATGTGATTCTTGTGGAATACCGTCATATGAAAAGGTGCACAGAGGAAATTTAAAAATAAATAAATAATAATCTTCATGGCGTAAGTGAAACAGGCCAAAATCTCTTTGATATTTGACAACTTTTCAGCTCGCAATTTCAGTCCAGTTTTCACTGATGCCGAGCTTGTCATGCTTTTCAAATTAGTATCTATCGTCAATTAAAGGTCAGACCTGTAGCTTACAATGATTTACTTCCTCCAAATATCACCAAACAAATTGTAAAAAAGAAGTCCATAGCGACTACAACTCCAAACTCACTATAGGGCGCTCTGACAAACCATGCATTATTGGGAACAAAACCCACTCCTACGCCCCAACCTACCCAAAGCCCAGTATGGCAGTGTGAATTGTTCAGGGCGGGATGAAGGCGGTGTTGTGGACGGACACATTCCAGGCTATAGTCATGTTGACAGGACTGCTGGCCGTCGTTATCCAGGGCTCCATCGTCACTGGGGGGTTCGCACGGGCATGGGACGTGGCCAGTCAGCGGGGGAGGATCGTCTTTGATGAGTATATGTGGATTATTTATTACCGTTGAGCTAGGCAACGGAAACATGATAAAAATCACACAGCGCGCAATTAAGTATTATTTGTACATATATTATATAAAATATTATCATTTATATTATCAACAGCCTTAGTAAGTAATATCTATCTTAATATACTATAATACATAATAAGGACACGCCTGACGGCTTGTGCAAATTTCTCGGTTCTTTGAAAAATCTTGATATTGTCAACACCCTTTACAATAAGTGACAATAATATTATTGTTGATATGGAACCAGACCCCAGGTGTGGGAACTACAGCAGATACTTTCGCCTCGATCCTCTGTCTGTATCGCGTCCCTGTGCATTACAACAGTTTTTTGTTTTTTTTTCATGTGTGTCATCTGCGTAACCGCTCGCGACAAATAACTGCCATTTCCTTGCAAGGACTGTCACGATTCGCTCTCCTAAAGGTCAAGGTCATATGTGGGCCATTAGACGCTTCCGTCGTTCTAGTTTTCGTACGCGGTCTGTACTTAGTCGTGGTCTGTACTTAGTTTCAGTGCCGACCCGTCTACACGTCACTCGTTCTGGTCCGTGGTGGTGGGTGGCGGATTTTTTTGGATTTCACTTTACGGTGTCAACCAGGCGCAGGTGCAAAGAGCCTTGTCTTGTCCAACTGTTAAGAAGGCGAAGATGTAAGTAATAATAATAACAATTATAATGGGTATTTAATAATAATAATAGTAATTGATATTTATATATCTCTATCTCACAGAGAGCTCACAGCACTTTACAAGAAAAGAAAAACAGAACAATGCAATCACATACAAACAAGCAGTACATCCTTACAAAACACACAACGTATCGAACACTACAATCAGGTCCCCTCTACCGAGAAGGTGACAGCCGGAGAACTTGCCTCTCAGTGAACGGACAGGACTCCTGGACCACATATGGTCAGGACGCTCAACCCCCCCCCCCTCCCCCCAACCCCAGGCTCAGTGAAAGAATTCGTTAAAAAGATAGGTTTTTAAAGCAGAGCGGAAGGCCGAGTCAGTACTTGCTGAGCGGACAGATAAAGGAAGAGAATTCCAAATAGTCGGTGCTGCAGAAAAGACAGACCTTTCTCCAAAGGTTTTAGTGAAGACACGTGGTTTGCAGAGTGTGAGAGCGTCCGATGATGAGCGAAGTGTTCTTGTTGGTACGTAGACGTGAACTAACTCAGAGAGTTAAGAAGGTCCTGACTGACTATTGGCACGGTAGCACATGCAAGCGACCTTGTACTTAATGCGAGCCTCAGTGGGGAGCCAGTGCACAGTGCGGAGGTGTGGGGGGATGTGGTGTCTTCGCGCAACTCTCAGAACTAGGCGTGCCGCATTGTTTTGTAACCTTTGGAGTCGCTGTAAGAGATCCTACGGGCTGTTTACAAGGAGACCATTACAGTAACCCAAGGGTGGAAACACAAAAGCTGACACAAGAGTCTTTGTAGCCTCAATTTTTAAGGGACGCCCCCCCCCCCCCAGGAGCTCAGGGCGCCTTACAGTCAACACGCACTCACTCACGCAGAAACAGAAACAGAAACACATGCAACATTCCTCCATACATACATTTAATTACAAACACATAATGTGCAGCATCATACACGGCCTCCGCTGCTCCCGGCACACACACACACACACACACACACACACACACACACACACACACACACACACACACACACACACACACACACACACACACACACACACACACACACCGTGGCGCGCGCACACACACACACACACACACACACACCGTGGCGCGCGCACACACACACACACACACACACACACACACACACACACACACACACACACACACACACACACACACACACACACACACACACACACACCGTGGCGCGCGCGTACACACACACACACACACACACACACACACACACACACACACACACACACACACACACACGCACGCACACACACACACACACACACACACACACACACACACACACACACACACACACACACACACACACACACACACACACACACACACCGTGGCGCGCGCACACACACACACACACACACACACACACGCACACACACACACACACACACACACACACACACACACACACACACACACACACACACACACACACACACACACGACCAGCAAGATGATGATGTGGCAACAGCTATTGGTTAGGGGCAGTGAAGAGTTAGTTTTCAGATTATGCTTGAAGGATGGTTTTGTCTGCATATCTGATTGATGCTGGGAGATCATCATTCCAGCAAGTAGGACCCTGATATAAAAACTAGAGGAGCAAAGCCTCCTTGGCTCACTTGTGAGATGGGTCAAGGTCATTCAAAAGAGTATGTTTGTAAAACTCTTATCACTATCTATCCTGAAGTAAGGTGTCTCTTGTGTTCATAGTTCGGAAGAAAACGGAAAATGGCAATATAACAGTTTTCCCAGGACAGCTTGTATGACCTTGACCTTGGGTCAAGGTCATTCGAATGAGATCTGTACGAGCTTGTTAATGACTATCATTATGTCAAGTTTGATAGCTCTAGTTTTGTAGTTTCTGTACCAATGGTAATGTAAAATTTCACAACAGACAGCTGTAATGACCTTGACCTTGAGTCAAGGTCATTCAAAAGGGTATGTCTGCATAGGTCTCATTTCTGTCTATCATTGTGCCTTGTTTGGTGCCTCTGCTCTCTGTTGTTTCCAAGAAAATGCAAATGTTAAAGTTTCCGCAAAACATCTTGAATGGCCTTGACAATGACTCAAGGAAATTGAATACAAGTATGCCAGTACAGGTTTTGTCAAAGTCTATCATCATGCAAAGTTTGATGCTTCTGGTGCTCTTAGATTCTAAGAAAATGGCAATTTTAAATTTCCAATGAAACAGCTTTAATGACCTTGACCTTCAGTCAAGGTCATTCAAAATGGTATGTATTGGGAGGTCTTACTGCTGTCTCTCAGCAAGCCAGGTTTGGTGCTTCTGCTGTTTATTGTTTCTGAGAAAATGCCAGTGTTAGGGTTTTGGAAGCTTTTCTGCAAACAGCTTGTATGGCCTTGACCTTGACTCATAGTCACTGACTACAGGTATGTCTGTAAAGGTGTTGTCAGTTTTTATAACCATGCAAAGTTTGATGTCTCTTGCATTTCTAGATTCTGAGAAACTGCCAATGCAAAATTTCCAAACAGACAGCTTTAGTGACCTTGACCTTGGGTCAAGGTCAATCAATATGATATGTTTTGAAAGGTCTTGTGGCTGTCTATCAGCGTGCCGAGTTTGGTGCCTCTGCCTTTCATTGTTTCCGAGAAAATGTCAATGTTAAGGTTTTGTAAGGTTTTCCGCAAAAAAGCTTGTACGGCCTTGACCTTGACTCAAAGTCACTGAATACAGGTATGTCAGCAAAGGTGTTGTCAATGTCTATCACCATGCAAAGTCTGATGTCTCTGGCTTTTCTAGATTCTGAGAAATTGCCAATGTAATATTTCCAAACAGACAGCTTTAGCGACCTTGACCTTGGGTCAAGGTCAATCAATATGGTATGTTTTGAAAGGTCTTATGCCTGTCTGTCAGCATGCCAAGTTTAGCGCCTCTGCTATTTGTAGATTCTGAGAAAAGGCCAATGTTAAGATTTACTGCAGACAGACAGACAGACAGACAGACGGACACACACACACACACACACACACACACACACACACACACACACACACACACACACACACACACACACACACACTCACACACACACACACACACACAGACGACGGAGGGTTATTACATAGACTCACTTTGTTCCACAAGTGAGCCAAAAACTACGCTGACCAAAGGTCTTAGTTCTGACTTGAGGGATACGGAATTTCCGAGTGTTGGCGGCAGAACGAAGTAGTCTCGGTCTCGAAGGAGTGTAAAGCTGAAGCAAAGAAGACAGATGTGGAGGACAGGAGGAGGTAACACAGTTGTACGTAAGTGATGAAATCTGATATTGGATTCTAGAGGACACAGGCAACCAGTGCAGAGTGCGGAGAAAGGGTGTGACGTGGTCTGATTTCTTCGCTTTAAGAACTAAGCGAGCGGCAGCATTCTGAACCTTTTGAAGTCAGTTTAGGAGGAACTGAGAGCAGCATTCTCCGGCTGAAGATTTCTTAATGCACGAATTTCCACAATGTACAAGATTCAAATTCAGATTTTTTTTTTTTTTTTTGTGGTGTATCTGATCATTGCAAGAGTGACCAGTCAGCAGGTAATACATTTTGATAGCCGTGAAAATATTTGTAACTGCGGAATTGTTTCAGAGCCATGTGGATAAGTTTGTTCGCAACAGTGTTGCTGATGAGTCTGTGCTTAATGATCGGTGTGGTCATGTTCGCATTCTACGCCGACTGTCATCCTGCTGGAATCGTCACCAAGATGGACCAGGTACACCTATCACGTACTCTCTCTCTCTCTCTCTCTCTCTCTCACACACACACACACACACACACACACACACACACACACACACACACACACACACACACACACACACACACACACACACATATTCTGGAAGAATTCTTGGCCAACTATTACTCAAAAGTTTTGTATTTCTCCACTGCAGATATTCTTAGAATGAACGCTACGCGCTACTGCAGTTGATGCAAAGTCTCCGTTGCAGCCTTTCGCCAGTTTCGGTCCTTTGAGATGTGACATGTCTGTATCCGGTTGGATATAGTGCTAATTTACCCAGTGAGCAAACATGCAGTCAACCATCTTGCAGGCGGCAAGACATACAGTCTTCACAAAAAGTTAAGGACCAGTCAACATAATGGGTGACAGTTTCAATAAATCAGAAAAAATAAACGAATACGGTTTTTTCCGTAAAATTCGGTAGCAAGGTTAAGGGGTAATTAGTGAACATGGCGACCTCTGTGTAGATGGCACGTGCGCGTCACACAGCATGCTTGGCGCGTTTGAAAATCTGCAATTTCGGCAAAACTAGACCGAGTTTCAGTGTTCAATGAGCGATATCTGCACGGCCAAAATGAGATGCACGTCAAAGAATGCATCCCTGGTTATGAACTGTGCTCATTTTTTTTTGCGTACAAAAGCCGCCGTTTCAGCGATGTTCAGCACTACACCAGCATGCCACCACGACAAAAGTTGAATGATTTCGACCGGACCCGAGCAATTGCCTGGCTGCAGGACGGAGTTGGCGTGCGCGAAGTGGCCCGCAGTCTGCAGTTATCACACTCCATCATCACACGTCTGAGGCAGCGGTTCCATTCGACAGGAAGAGTCCAGGTTTTCTTTTTGTGTGTGTGCATATTATTTGCAAGTGGTCCTTAGCTTTTTGTGAAGGCTGTAGGTGCCACGGGTGGGTTGTGCAATGATATGGCAATGGCTGTTTGCTTCAGCGGCATGATCTACTGGTCGGATATTCGGCAAAGCGCGGATGAGAAGTTATCACATTTGAAGACTGTTGCCGAGGGTAAGCCGATCATAACCGCCAGTGGGCCAAGAATGGGTGGTTTCTATTCTGTTTCTGAAACAGTGATTGCACATGTAGGCTATAGTTAACACAGGCTCAAAGAATTTAATTCTTCTTATTGAGGTGTGTGTGTGTGTGTGTGTGTGTGTGTGTGTGTGTGTGTGTGTGTGTGTGTGTGTAGCTGGTACCCCTGTTCGTGATGGATATACTAGCGGATTATCCGTGCGTTCCCGGCATCTTTGTGGCATGTGTCGTCAGTGGCTCTCTGAGGTGCGTGATGTCGTACAGAGAATTGTGTAGATATGGTTAAAACCTCTATGCTAGTAACATCGCTGAGATGGAAAACTGTGCACGTCTTCGGCCTTAACTGAGACACACCTTTAGGTAGACACTTGTCAACACTGACACAAAATTCATAGGATATAAAATTGCAGCCAAGCAGCCATGATGACCACTCAGCGAATATGCCCATTGATTTTCTGAGACGTTTCGATGACCACTGGTGGTTAGAGAAAGTCCATACTCGCATGAAGTACTTTCGTACTCGGACGTCTAGACCACGGGCCGTGGATTCAATTCAATTCAGTTCAATTGCACTTTATTCATCCCGAAACGGGCAATTAAGATTAAGACAGGCTCAGTATAAATCAACAAATAAATAATTAAGAACAATCGATATTAATCACAGACTCACGTAATTATATTAATTTAAAATTAAATAAGAATTAAGAAATAGCGTAGGAGTTCATTTATAAGCTGAACGCTGGGCTAAAAACAGAACACAGGCATTCTTATACTCTCTCTCTCTCTCTCTCTCTCTCTCTCTCTCTCTCTCTCTCTCTCTCTCTTTAATGACTGTATTTTATCTTATCTGTGACAGAGCATCAAGTGAGTCCAAAGAAGATTTTCTGTTTTTAGAGTCTCTCTTAAACAGACAATAAAGTATTTTGAATTGAATTGAATTGAATTCATGAAGCCTGGGCATATTTGGTTTACCCTACACGCTTGTGACACATAAATTATCATTTGTGATCACATCGAAACCACCATACGAAATGTTATCCTTTCTTGCGTGCTTTGCTAAGATGTTGAATGATGAACGGCTCCGCCGCATGGATCTATCCTTTGCTAGACACCGTTGTGTGGTTGCTGTATTACAGCTCATTGTCGTCTGGTCTCAACGCTGTATCGGCCGTGGCGATGAAGGACTTTGTTCTGCCGTACTGCTGTCCTTACATGACGGACTCCACCACTACCATCTGGACCAGGATCACAGGTCCTTGACAGTGCTTAAGCTATACATAGGATCCCACCTATATTCACTAACTGCAAAGTGTGCCATTGACTGCAAATTAGGTCACACATATATGCGCTGGATCCCAGGATCACAGTGCACAAACACTAGATCTAATAATAATAATAATAATAATACGATAACTGACTATTGTAAAGCCTCTTTACTCAATTTCTTGGATCGGCTCAAAGCGCCCGAACTGAACCCAACACGCACGCTCACGTGAATCACACGCATCCTCTCACACATTGGACATGGTCACATAACAATCACGTGGTGCGAAGGGTCAGCTCACCTATTTAAATTTCGGAATTTAGAATTGCATTCATTTTCAATTTTTGTGGGTTGAACATTTCAATTTTTCAATTTTCAATTTTTGTGGACTGAACATTTCCAAAGCTGTTAGACTATTTTCACAGGTACTCGTGCATCAGTCGACCATTTTCTATTTCCAAAGACTTTTCTAAGATGCTCGGAAGATGTCGAGCCAAAAAGGCAACTTAAAAGACTTCCGCCTCTAAAACGAACGACAGAATCTGAGAATGGAATAAACAGGATTGAGAATGGGTTCAGTCACGATTTAAGAGTCATCAGAATGACTGGAAATAATCATGTGTTTCGTTCTCATCCAGTGGTGGTGTTTGGCTGCATGACTGTGGCTCTGGTTTTTCTGGTGTCTCAACTTGACGGTGTCCTGCAGGTAATTAGTGTTCACTTGATTATTCGGCATGAACACTGTTGCAGGCGTAAAGAAATAAACTGACCGTGGGGTCATGTTTGGTGTTTATTTGAGGTACCCTGTTTGGTGAGTGTGCTAGTCTGTAGTGACTTTTGTTGTCATGAAAAAGCGTGATTTTCGTGATTTTTGTGTTATGTAGCTCTCTGGCCTAAAGAGAAAGTAGTCGTGTATTACTCAAGTGAGGCCTGAGCGGAAAGGAGACATTCAAATATTTTAAAACTCCTGTCAGGTGCGTGCCTGTGAATGGTCTGTTCATGGTAGTAATTGTTTGTAGACTGAAGCATTTTAGGGGTGACTATGATGAATATAATATAGGCATTTTGAGGCCCTGTGTATTTGTGTCCTTCGGCCTCCACATGAGACATTCCTAAACAGAATAACCCATAACTGATTATATCAGACAGTAGTTAGACTGAAACTTTCGAATGAATACTTTTTTTTTTTACATTTCAGGACAGGTTCTAAGGGAAAAATCGCCAATTTTCTTCCATAATTCTGGATCGTGTTTTTAAAGTGCAGACTTCAGTTTGGTGTCATTCTAAAGCTTATCCATTTGCCATTTCATCTGTACGCATGCAAAGTGTGAAATGAATAATTTGTGTTAATCATGACGTCATCATTCAAGCCTACCATTTTGAACGATGCCAAGTGATGGGTTTGGCGTTCCCGTCACTAGATGAAAACTATTCATAGTTATGTTTTAAAATTCCTTGCTAAAGTTCACAGTTGGTAGGAGAACAGTTTGTACCTTCGACTTTGTATAAACTTTAGCAGAACAGCTTTTTTTTTTTCATAGTTTGCAAAATTGCGTACTATTACCATTTACAAAACTACGCTTAAAAAATCCATTCTGCTGATGTTTGGATTACACGAAAGGCACAAACTGTACTTCTTACAATCGTAAACCGTAGCATGCAATGTCAAAGCTACACTGTAACTAGTTTTCATCTCGTGACGGGAACGCCAAACCCATCATTTCGCATTGTACAAAATGGTAGGCTTGAATAATGAGTCACAATTAACATAAATTATTCATTTCACATTTTGCAAAAACACAGAGGAAGGGGCAAATGGATAAACTTTAGAATGAGACCAATCGAAAGTTTGTACCTTCAAAACACGATCAGACTGGAACCAGATTTTTTGAAACAAAGTTGTGATTTTTTTCCTTTAGAACCGGGTCTTTAAACGATTCTTATGTTGTTGTTTTTCTGCAAACGCTCCATGAGTCAGTCGTAGAATGATGCAATATTACTTTCCCTGAGGATATAATGTGTTGTAGACTTCACTCTTTGTATTTACGGTGGCCGCGTTTATGCTCTGGTTGCAGTAATGCTGAATTCACGTAATAGGCAATAGAGATGCCTACGTCATGAAATAGGCAAAATTTTGCCGATTTCACGAAATAGGCAATTACGTGTATTAGGCATAATATATATAATTTGATTTGAAACGATGAGTTGCCGGGAACAAACCAATTAACCGAATGGACAGGCGAGCAAGCAAACAAGCAAGCAAGATTCCCAACATGATGTTTACATGATAACGTGATAGTTATTTACGATTTGTTCGTGTGTGATACGTGTACAACTCTGTAACTGAAGGTGGCGATTTCCTTGCATGGCATTTTGACTGGACCCATGTTCGGATTGTTTCTACTCGGCATGTTCTTCCCCTGGGCCAACTCTGTGGTAGGTGTGACAGTCCTGTTGTGAATTCTGTAGGAAAGTTACATCCTCTAGACTATGCTCGTCATATTCGTGGTCCTACATTTCTCGGCCTTAGGGGTGGATGGGTGGGGGGATACGGAAAAGTCATATTTTAGACCCGAACTAATGCAATACGTGTGTGTGTGTGTGTGTGTGTGTGCGTGTGTGTGTGTGTGTGTGTGTGTGTGTGTGTGTGCGTGCGTGCGTGCGTGCGTGCGTGCGTGCGTGCGTGTGTGTGTGTGTGTGTGTGTGGGGGGGGGGGGCTGCGATAGATGTGATGTTTACAAGTTTTTGTTTTTGTTTTTTGTCAAGTTATTGCACATGCCAACCAATTTCATGTTGTCTTTATTGGCTTAGAATGTTAAGTTTCATTCTTGTTTTGTTTCGAGCTGTGATTTCAAAGACGATTTTCCATTTTATACTTGTACAATAAAGTATTTTTTAAAATTGAATTTGAATTTGAATCATAGGAATCTCATAAATTCCTGTTCTTGTTTTTTCCAATTGCGCTCTCGGAATCGACTGAGTAGTGTGAAGTTTGTGAGACACTGTGGTGGACATTGGGCTGATGCTATGATGAATGTATCAAACATCTCATGAATGGAATGGAATAGACGTAAACGTTGAACAGGTTCAGTTTTTTGAATGTCGTAAATGTGAGGAGAGGAGGGGAGGGGAGGGGAAGGGGATGGGTATTAGTGGTCGGGGGGAGGGGGGGGCATATAACAGATATGGCAACTGATGCAGCCGGTGCTACTTTCAGGGTGCATTTGTCGGTTGTTTGTCGTCCCTGGCGTTCATGGGGTGGATCGGAATCGGGGCGTTTGTCCACAAGGTCCGTACAGCCACCCCCTCCCCTCTTGTTGTCGCCGGCTGTAACTGGACAGAGGCTGTCACCAGCAGTAACCTCACAACCACCCTGACTACAACAGTCAGCATGTTGAACAACTCCACTGCAAGTGATCATGCGATGTAGGTGTATGCAGCAAGTATTCAAGCTGAACTATAGCTGCCTTGAGTCTCTGCAGTGGTAATGCATTAGCACTGGAGTTGACAAAATAAAGTCAGTTGTTTCGTAACTCCTCCTCTTCGGAAGAAACTTGCTGCAATGAACTCTACGTTCGGCAGTTGGCAGGCGGGTAGAAGGAATATATACAGGAACGCACTTTTAGTGCATGTTATTCTGTGATGCCACATGATACAGCCACACGGCCGGTTTTGGTCATCTTCTCTCCCTCCCCCCCCCCCCCCCCCCACACACACACCGACACACACACCGACACACACACACACACACACACACACACACACACACACACACACACACACACACACACACACACACACACACACACACACACACACACACACACTCACTTTTTCTGTCCGTCTGTCAGTTATCTCCTTCCAACTTGATACTGCTTGATGAATTTCATTTTGGCATTTTGTGTCACACAGCTAAAAGTTCGTGGATCAGTTTTGTATCTTTGAATTTCAGCAAAGGAGTAAATTACTCAGTTGTAATTTATTCCATGACGTGTTTCAGTGAAATCCCTGCCTACTCCATCTACACACTGTCCTACTTTTACTACGCTATCGTCGGGGGTGTTGTCGTCGTCATCATCGGACTTATCGTCAGTTTTCTGACAGGTCAGTATTAAATGTTGAAAGTGTAGTGAGGATGCCCTTGGCTTTGTGTGTGTGTTGAGTACAGCAGCCATTTGTCAGTACGGACGCACTCTTGACGTTGGGGCCGAGCATACGTGACGCAAGCGGATTTGTGTGAACTGGCTTACTGGCCTAAAGAGAAAGTAGACGTGCATTACTCCAGTGAGGACTGAGCGGAAAGGCGACATTTAATATTTTTTAAACTCCTGTCAGATGCGTGCCTTTGAATTGTCTGTTCATGGTAGTAATTGTTTCTAGACTGAAGCATTTTTAGGGGTGACTATAATGCCTGAGGTTAATAGGGAATAGGGAATACATTGTGAGGCCCCTTTGTATTTGTGTCCTTCGGCCACACACCCGGGGCGCTACAGAAGTCTTGTGTGCTGAGGCAAATTAGAAGACACATTACTAACCATGATACCCAATTCGCCTTTGCCGATTCAGCACTGGCAAATGCTGGCGTCACCTTTCGTCTTGAAACGTAAAGACCGTTCTTAACCGGGCGAACTTTTGGTTCGCGAACTAGGTTCGAAGAGTACGGCGAACTAGATTCGCGCAGGTTGTTTCTTAACCGACCGAACACTTCTGCGCAAACCCTGGTTCGAAAGGTACGCCGAACTAGGTTTGAGGTCTGCACAGCGTGTCGTCGGAACCCTCGCGATCCTTTGGCCGATCCTGCGCTTGATTGGTTGCTCGGGGAGAGCTGTTGTGCGCATTACAAAGTTGAGGAAAATGGTGGACAGCATGGCGGCTATCGACTCACTTGACATTTCCCTCTCTTGCGCTCTTTTCCTCTTTTCTCCTCTCCTCGGCTTCCAAGAGTTCACTCAAAACGATAACTACCGCAAATGCCTCGTCGGCTCGATCTACGAAGGCGGCCATTTTGGTTGTTTACGATTGTCTCAACTTCCGAGTCCGCCTTGTTCGGCCGATGACGTATGCATATCAGTAACGGTCGGTTAAGAAAGAGAACTAGTTCGGCCGAACCTCTGGAACTACGTACGTGTGCGCGCTCGCCCTGTTCGTATACAATACACAGTTCGCCGAACAAGTTCGCTGGACTGGTGGTTCGCCCGGTTAAGAACGGCCTTAAGGCGCACGTGTATGAAGAAACTAGTAATGCATCTGTTGGGCTGAGTCTCACGCCTCTGTTCTGTTTTGCACACCAGGTTACACAAAACCATCATCACTGCACCCTCACCTGATCTGTCCGCTGTTCGACGTCATCTTTCCCTTTCTGCCTGAAGTCGTCCGGAAGCCGCTGAGGTTCGGTGTGAATTACAAGAAGGTCAGTAATCTCCTGTGGTTACGTCCATGAAAAATAATGTTTTGCCAATTTCGCTCCCAAAGCCATACATCGCTTAACCCTTCTTATGCTATACGCGTTCTGGGTCACTCACAGATAGCCTCGCTTCAGATCACATGGTGTTAATGAGGAAGAGAAGAGTAACCCTGCCGCTAGAGAACCTTTTTGTCAGCTACTCAACTGGCTTTTAAGCAAGTTTGACAATGGGCTTACAGGTGTGATTAAAGAAACTTTGGAGCGTGGCAGCGAAAGGGTTAATCTCCGTGTGTTATAATTCCCTACGGTCTTTATAAGGTGCATGAGCACCCAAAGTAAAGATGTTTTAAAAGATTTTTTTTTAACAGATCCCAGAAGTTTGTCGAATGTTAACTAGGAAGTGGTGAGCGTTCTTTGTCAACCATTTTAAGTATTTAATTTTCCTTCTGACAAACTGACCCAAAGTAGGTCGGTTTGATTTTATTAAATATGAGTTATACGCACAAAACGACACACTCCGACATACATACACTCCTTCACTGTAACAGTCGTCTCTTTATGCAAGAAAACTGCACTATCTTCAGTAAAGTTCAGGATTTCATAACTCGTGCAGCACGTTTTATTTACATGATACTTTCTGAACAAAATCTAACGCAGTCTAGCTAAGATTTTTTTGTTTGGAGTACGCATAGAACCCCCCCCCCCTTCCCCCCTCCCTCTCTCTCTGTAGTCGAGCGTATTAAAAACAGGACATGTGATTTTGCCATGTACATGTCAGGCTGTTATTCTCACGCTGACTTAATATTATCTTACTTGTAGTCTAATGTTTTTTTGTTGTTGTTGTTGGGGTTTGTGTGTGTGTGTGTGTGTGTGTGTGTGTGTGTGTGTGTGTGTGTGTGTGTGTGTGTGTGTGTGTGTGTGTGTGTGTTGTTGTTGTTGTTGTTGTTGTTGTTGTTGTTGTTGGTTTTTTTTGTTTTTTTTGGGGGGGGGGGTCTCTTGTTTTACGTTTTGTAGTTTAGTAAACGGTAAATTATGAACTGGCACGTGTGCTACAGTTTCTGCCGTTGAAAATAAAGTTTCATTGTCATTGTCATTGTCTCGCCTGTAGTGTAGTGTAGTATCATAATTCCGAATTTAGCCTGCCATTGCAATACTGTCACAATGTATTTGTTCCACCCTGGGCATCACCATAATCTGTGCTTGTTCATGCCTACCATCTGTTCGTTTCTACAACCTGTATTGCAATAAACTTGTTTCAACCAAAAACAACAACAAAAGTGAAATAGTTTGGCCATTCCTTCCTTCCAGACACATGAGAGTGGAGGGAATCAGGAATCAGTGGCACGTGATGGCAACATTACCGAGCATGGCAGCTTGCTGGAAACAGGACACCTTTCATCTTTGAAGACTGAAAGAAAGTCTGATCCGGATGCTGATGCAGTTTAAGTCGCATTCGCCAGGAAATGCGCATACAGCTACTGGTTAAGACTTTGTCACCAATGCGAGAGGTCAGGTTAGAGTCCGACTCGTGGCGAAGAATTTTTTTCTGCTATAAGGTATAGGGCATCGTTTATTCGGGTCGATCGTCGGGGGTTCTCTTCGGTTACTCCGGCTTCCTCTCCCTCGGATTTGGACATTTTCAGCCCACAAATTTCGAAAATAAACGCAATTCTAAAATTCCGAAGCTTAAATTGCTGAGCTGGCCCTTTGCAATACGTGATCGTTATGTGTTCATGTCCAGTGTTCGAGAGAATGCGTGTGATTCACGTGAGCGTGCGTATTGGGTTTGGCTCGCGAATCGTTGAACCACATATTTGGGATAAAACGCCTACGTTAATGAGATTGTTATTATCATTATTGTTATATGGATATATTGCGTGAGAATTTAGTATTGTAATTTATGCTGAATTGCTGTAGAGCAGCCTACTTAGAGCTGCGACGCATTAGTACCATTAGATACCTACTCACCCCTGAGGCTACTAACACATTGGTCTGCTCATTTGTCCTGTCCCGTCTTGACTATGCAAACTCCCTCTTGTCAGGTTGCCATCAGTACCTCCTGGATCGTCTTCAGAAAGTTCAAAATTCAGCTGCACGTCTTGTTGTAAAAGCCAAAAAAACTGACCATGTTTCACCAATCTTACACTCCCTCCATTGGCTGCCCATTAGAGATAGAGTGAAGCACAAGCTCTTGTCCATTTGTCATGTATCTCTCTCTGGCACTGGTCCTTCCTACCTTTCTGAACTCCTTCATTGTTACACCCCTTCCAGGCAGTTACGTAGCTCCTCTGACACTAAAGTTCTGAGCACCCCCTCAGTAAGAACTAAAACATATGGTCAGAGATCCTTTTCCTTTCAGGCTCCAGCTCTTTGGAACCAACTTCCTAAACCGCTTAGACACACAGAGTCCAGTGCCAGCTTCAAACGCTGCCTCAAAACCCACTTATTTAAAACTGATTACTGATTTACTCTGCCCTTCCACACCGTGTCAATGTGCTTGTTGTGAGTTACTGTTTAACTTTGAATGTTCCCTGTGCGTCTGTGTATGAAAGTGGTGTATGTATTTATGATGTACGGCGCCTAGAGCCTGTTTTATTTCATGTATAGGCGCCTTGTAAGTCGTCCTTATTATTATTATTATTATTATTTATACCACGACGACAAGAATGAAACCAGACACCGTATGGTAATGTTATTGAAAATTCAAGATTTTTATTCCCCCCTAATGTTACCATATCCAGTTTAACACAAAGTTCCTTGCAAACAACATTTACTGCTATTTTTTTCTAAACAAGTGAGATTGGAAGTTCAAGATTGTATTTCCTTCTGCCGCTTGTGGTATGCAGGTTACGGTACAAACAACATAGCGGTGGGTGTATGGGAGTTTAACGTCCTTTTCCACCACGTGGTGGTGATATCAAAGACGGGGCAACGAGAAAAAAGGCCAGCACAAATATTCGGCCCCAGCCGGGATTCGAACTCACGACCCGAGCATTGAGAGTCCAAAGCTCTACCAATTGGCTATCCCAGCTCACCTAAACAACATGGCAGGTTCATGTAATGTTACAGGTTTAAAAAAAAATCTTTTTTTTTTTCCAAGTCAAATATTCTTTATTTTTTTTATGTATATGGTATATATGTTTGGTATGTATATTATACAGTAACAAAGACTGCTCGGTATGTATATTATACAGTAACAAAGACAAGTGCAACACGCATGTATTATATGCTTGAACTTACAAGAACTGACACAGCATTTGAGAAGAGTCCTGACACGGTCATAGACCACAGGGATTATGAACAAGCTGTCAATAAAGGATCGAGTCCTTTGTCCTTCGGTCGGGTTGGGCCATACAAGTTGTAAGCTTTCACTGGACTACGCGCTGATACCTTTGCAATTTTTGCCATGGAGGCAATGAGGAACCAGGCATACATACGTATACAAAATACTGGACATGTAGAGGATTGAAGACAATACAAAAAGGATAGGGGGTGGGGTGGGGATTGAACGTCCTTTTCCACCACATAGGGGTGATATCAAAGACGGGGCAACGATGAAAAAGCCAGCACAAATATTTGGCCCCAGCCGGGATACGAACTCACGACCCGAGCATTAGAAGTCATGTATACCCTTAGGCACCCACTCCCGTAACAGAAATACAGTTCAGTATTATGTCAGGAAACACGATCCAAAGTATGTTCACACAAAATATTTGTACTGAGGGCGGTGTTATCACCCAATGTTCGCCACCAATGAAAAACACTTCGGAAAGCTTTTTGTTGGGGGCTTAACACACACACACACACACACACACACACACACACACACACACACACACACACACACACACACACACACACCGTTGGATACACGAATGTACACAAGAACAGCACAACATTCACGATACCGGTCAACAGCCCGAGAACTACACAGTATGTCAACCTCAGTTTGCACGAGAACTGGCACATTCCATCCTTTCACTACGGAGCTTGAAAGCGTGAAAAATGTACCTTGCTCCGCAGAGTTTTTGAAAAAATCTTTCACACACCTCTTTGCTTTAGTCATCAGGGCCCGCATGTAAAAGTCGAGGTTAGGGAGTTTAGCCCTGTGTTAGAGTCTAACCTCGAACTAAACTAACTCTATGGTTAAATTTTCTGTTGTTTTTGGCTCCCTTGTGTAACAGTGGGAGTCTATGTATGAACCCTCCGTCGTCCGTGTGTGTGTGTGTGTGTGTGTGTGTGTGTGCAAGTGTGCAGAAAACTTTACGTTGTCCTTTTCTCAGAATCTACAAACAGCAGAGGCACCAAACTTGGCATGCTGATACACAACAACAAGACCTTTCACAAAATATCATTTTGAATGACCTTGACTCAAGGTCAAGGTCACTAAAGCTCTATGAAACTTTTAGCATTTTCTCGTAATCTACAAATACCAGAGGTTGTAAACTTTGCGTGATGATAGACATTGATAAGAACTTTACAGATATACATGTAGTCAATGACCTTGTGTCAAGGTCAAGGCCATACAAGCTATTTTTGTGAAACCTTAACATTGCCTTTTTCTCAGAAACAACAAACAGCAGAGGCGCCAAACCTGGCGTGCTGACAGACAGTGATAAGACCTATGCACACATACCATCTTGAATGACCTTGCCTCAAGGTCAAGGTCATTAAAACAGTCTGGTGGGAAATTTTACATTTGCATTTTCTCCGAATCTAGAAGCATCAGAAGCCTCAAACTATGTGTGATGATTGACATTGGCAGCACCTTTACAGACATACCTGTGTTCAGTGACTTTTAGTCAAGGTCAAGGCCATACAAGTGTTTTTTTTTTTCGGAAACTTTAACCTTGACATTTTGTCCAAAACAACAAACAGTAGAGGCACCAAATGAGGCATGATGATAGACAGCAATGAGACCTACCTTTCTGAATGACCTTGACTGAAGGTCAAGGTCATTAAAGCTGTCTGTTATGAATTTTAACATTACCGTTTTCAGGGGAACTACAAATACTACAGGCATCGAACTTGACATGATGATAGACATTGATGAGATCTCATTTAAATGAAGGCCATACAAACTGTTTAGGAGGAAAATTGTAATATTGCCAGGGACGCAGAGTGCCAGAGACACTTTACTTGGCATGATAATGGATATAGTGATATGAGCTTTACAAACATACTCTTGTGAATGACCTTGACCTGTGTCACAAGGGAGGAGAAAAAGGAGGCTTCTGCCTCTCTAGTTTGTTTTTAATCAAAAAGCGGGCCCATTCCAGCAAGGTGCCTACACCGTTATAGAAAGATTTTTTTTCTTCCTTTCTTCGCTTCCTTTTTATTTTTAATTTAATCTTGCTTTTGGGTTTCTTTTGTCCTAGTCTGGGTTAGGCCCGTAGTCGTAGGTTAAATTCACCTCGACTTTTACATACGGGCCCTGGTAATCAGCAGATGACTGGAGACTCAAACGAGTAGTGAAGTTCATACCAATGTATTTGTATTTGTTTACAACCATTCATGTTACCACACAGGACAGCACATACCCAGGGGTTACGTGGTGGAAAAGGACGTTAAACTCCTAAACACCCACCCACCCCACATACCCGGGCGAAAACATTTCAGCGCAACTGGTCGGGTAAAGTAGGTACAACATGCATTACATCCGCTTGGCATTCAGGAAACATGACTGCTCATGCGGGAAGAAACTCAGGCTGGTACACGGCTATTGAAATGACACCATGCAAACCGACACTAGGGAAAGCAGAGTGTATAATGGCTGATAAAAACGCCGGGGGTGGAGGGGAATACACGCATACCCCGAGTGGGACACAGCTTCAGCACAAATGGCGTGTTGGCTTACTACCAGGGGTGGGCGTTCATAAAAGCATATCGCAAAACAGGGCCTGTGGAGAAAAAAAAAGATAAAGCTCGCCGGGACATAGTACATCTAGAGGTTTTGACTGTAGACATAGCTCAGCGTGGAATGCCTCTGGACGAACAGAGGGGGAAAACGGAGGAAGAGGATTCATGCCAGCAGGACAGAAACCATGCAGGAGTGTCTAGTGGTAGCTCTAGTCACTCCGGTATGGATACAAACGATGCGCCTTCACAACACATGGACACAGGACAAGAGGAACACATGGACACAGGACAAGGGGAACACATGGACACAGGACAAAAGGAAGCACTTCAAAACCACATGCAAGACGAATATGCAGGGCAAGCTAGCGATGATGACACACGACAAATGGAGAAACACCTTCATCACTCTCAGAGAAAAGTCGAGGAGCAACAAGGAAGTACACCACAGGAAGCCGAACTGACAACGGACACACAGGGAAAATACATTGAAGGAAATGGCGAGGGGCTAGAAACCACGCATGGACGAAGGCAACAAACGGACAAAGACTACAACGACACATATCCTGCCAGGGCGGAGACTACTGAACACCAGCAGCAGACACAGCAATTGGACGAACGACGTGAAGACACACAACACGAGGCCGAACAGCAAACGTACACACAGGGAAAAGACACAGAAGAAAATGGCGAGGTGTTAGAAATCACACATGGACGAAGAACACAAATGGACACAGGAAACAAAGACGCATGTCCAGTTGAGGCGGAAATTGTTGAATACCAGCAGCAGGAGCAACAAGAAGGCGAACAACAGGAGGCCGAACAGCCAACGGACACACAGGGAAAAGACACGAAAGAAAATGGCGAGGGGCAACAAATCACATATGGACGAAGAGAAAAAACGGACATAAGATTCAAAGACGCATGTCCAGCCAAGGCGGGAACTGCTGGACACCAGCAGGACACACAACAAGTGGACAAACAACACGAAAGCACTCAACAGGAGGTCGAACAGCCAACGGATAAACAGGGAAAACACGCGGACACAGAAGACAGAAATGGTCAAGCAAAATTTGATACAGCAGCCATGTCACACCTGGATGGTGGTTGGGCTTGGGTGGTGTGTTTTGCGTCCATGTATGCATACGGAACCGTCACCACTTTGATCAGAAGCTTTGGTATTATTTACGTTGAGGTGCTGGACCAGCTTTCAGGAGTTGGGGTCGTGTCTTTCAAAACTTGTGAGTATTTTGTGTATATTATTGGCGCGCACGCTTGTATATAACGTTGTCATTTGCCGATACTTCTAGTCAAGTCAAGTCAAATGAATTTATCATTGACCTTAATACATAAATACTAGCCTTACATCAAGAAACATCTCGTGGTTTCATTCGTGGTAAATCACTCGAACCAAGCTCTGATTCCCTCATTTTTTTTCAGCATGGGTAGGATCGCTATCAGCCGGGCTGATCTTTCTCATGTCAGTCCCAGCTGGTGTCCTGTGTGACCGTCTAGGGATCCGCAAGGTGACGCTGTGTGGTGGCCTCATGGCTTTTGTCGGCATGCTCAGCAGCTCCTTCGTCACGGACCTCGTCCTCCTTTATCTCACTTACGGGCAAGTTAGTAGACACAGTGGGTCTGTGACTCAGTTAAAGACGGAATCGGGCACATTTACAAGATACAAGATACTTATTTGATCCTATGAGGGAAATTGCTTTTTTGCCCGATTACAAAACAAGGACAAAAGTGAAACAAATAAAAGCATAATTATTTGAGGTAAAGGCTGATAAGGACACTTACCATAAACTTAAAATAATTTACAGTTACTGAGACTTTAAATAAGCTGCGGTTACGAAGTACAACTTCAAATAATCATGGCACGCAAGCACTCGGGGGGGGGGGGGGGGATCTGCATACCATCTGCTATTAATTGTCTCATAAAACTTCAGCTGAAACAAAAGTGATATGATGATGATGATGATGATGATGATCGAGACTTGATATAGCGCATGGCTCCACCCTGAGTGCTCACGGCGCGTAGGGAGAGGTTTTGAAAGGAAAGATAGTGAGGCAAAAAAAAAAAAAAAAAAGAAGCTGCAAATGATTACTGGCGTGAGGCACTGAAGAGGTGAGTCTTCAGGCGCTTCCGGAATGCGGTAATGCTGACGGCCTCCTTCACTGTCTCAGGGAGGGAGTTCCAAAATTTCGGATGTCTGTCCACAGTCTGATACTGGGAGTGGGGATGGGCCTCACATTGACACCTTCCTTGGCAATCCTCGGCCTGTACTTCAAGCGACGCCTGGGTTTGGCCAACGCAATAGTGACAGCTGGAACAACCGCTCTCAGCGTTACCTACGTTCTGCTCCTTCCGAAGCTGTTCGACGTCCTGGGGTTGAAGTTCACCCTGCTGTGTCTCAGCGGAGCTGTGTTTTTACTCCTACCGTGTGCGCTGACTCGGAGGCCTGTTACAGTGCAACAAACCGCCACCATTGTTGTTCGACCAGAGTAAGTATATCAAAGTATCGCAGAGATTCTGGCATGGTTGTTGGAGTGAGATACCGAGCCTCCGGCGAGGCAGCTACGGCAAAAATTGAAACATCGAGTGGTTTCTGTCATGGTGCCACCATTGATGTTCGACCAGCTTAAGTATATCAATGTATATCAAAGAGGTTCTGGCATGTATGTTGGAGTGAGGGTGGGTGGGGTGGGTGTTTGGGAGTTTAACGTCCTTTTCCACCACGTATGTTGTTGGAGTGAGATACGATGAGAGACGATCAGAAAAAAAATGGATCAGGTAAGGCTTTATTCGTTGAAATTTACCTAGGGGCCAAACGATCTGCTTGAAACCAAAAAGGGAATATAATAATAAGTAATTGAAAGGCGTTCAAACAGTGTGAGTACCACAGATGAATGAGTGACTACTCGATTTAACTCTGAGCCAGCCTGCTTGGCAGATGATGGAGATGATAGCACTCAGCTAGTTTATAAAGCGCACGAGAAAATTGATCCATTTCGCGTTCAGGGGCCGTGGTCACGACGCGAACGCAAATTTCTTTGCGCAAATGGGTTGCGGATCGTAAGTTCGTACGTGGCTACGTGAAAACTATCTCTTCCGCTAGTTGGCCGGTCACGACGCGCACTTACTGGAAACGGTGTCACGTACGGGTTATTTTTAGATAGGTGTGGGACCCCTGGGATTCCCACGGAAAACACCATCACGTGGCCTGCACAAATTCTCCTTCCAGCGTGAAGCGTGAAAGAGTAGGGGGGGGGGGGGGGGGGGGGGTTCAGTACGCGTTCACTACAGAATTTTTGATCGAGTCATGTTTATCTGCCGTAGCGTCAGGTTAAATGCGTGGCATGTATGTGGAGAGTGTGATCAGGAGAGCATGCAGGTCGCATATAGACCGCTTCCTAGCAGTCTCTATCTCAACATTGGACGGACTACAACCAGTAGAAGCATTTACTGCACGTACAAACCGTATGTAGCAGGCTCACTGGCAAGAAAACCAACGGAATGAACCTCAATCAAAGAACAACGAAATACGAAAGAGGAGAGGATAACAACAACATCAACAAAACTCTCCACATACATGCCACGCATTTAACCTGACTTGCTACGGCAGAGAAACATGACTCGACCATAACTCTGAATTCGGAACCCGCACATTTCGGGTCCACAACACAATGAACTGATGAGACCTGCATTGACAGGCATACGATCAAAACGGTGGTGGCTGATCAGTGAGGACTGATCGAGTGCGTTCAGCACTGAACTAGTCCGAAACACACACAACAAATGTTAACCCACAAAAAGGAAACAAATCAACCCACGATGTGTGTACAGCCGGCCATACAGGCCTTTGCATTGCAGGGTGCGTAGTGAACTGAACGCGCCCCCTCTACACTCAAGTCGTCCTACAGCAGATCGCACAATTCCTGCAGGTCTCTCCTCCTAAATCTAAACCTTTGAAGCATGTCCACATCGTCGTACAAGTCAAAAGGGTTAGTACGATCGCGGAACACCCTTTCCCGTCGCAATGCTCTTCTCATTTGCAGTTCAGGTAAATCAAGCGGGCCGCCATTTTTCAGATTTACGCAAAGGCTACGGCACCTTTCCGACACCCTCCTAGGTGGTGTACAATACGCAAGGGTTTCCGAGCGGCCGTAACTCTGCGCAAACGTCATGACCACCCAATTTTATCACAAATCGTAAGTTACGGACCCTCGCGTGCGTAAATCGGTGGCGGAAAAGTTACGAACGCGTCGTGACCACGGCCCCTGGTTATTTAACGATAAAAATTATTTAATCAGTGTCACAGAATCACTCATGGTATACACAGATAATAGGAAAGGCAGCAGTAGGAACTTGAAAAAGGGTGGACGAATATAAACAGCACAAGAGAGAGAGAGAGAGAGAGAGAGAGGGTGGGAGTTTAACGTCCTGTTCCACCACATAAGGGTGATATCAAAGACGGGTCAACGAGAAAAAAGGCCAGCACAAATATTTGGCCCCAGCCGGCGGGATTCGAACTCACGACCCGAGCATTGAGAGTCCAACGCTCTACCATTCGACCACCCCGGCTCCCCAGAGAGAGAGAGAGAGAGAGAGAGAGAAGAAAACAAAACCTTGTTCAGTGTATCGTCAACAAGAAATGGAAGAGCGGCTATAATGTATTATAGTTCTAGACCTTATCTCTAAAGTGAACTGTCGTGGGGACACGTGGTGGAGAAGGACGATAAACTCCCAAACACCCACCCACCCTGTCATGGGGCACTTGTCGAATGTTCTCAAGTTACTGCTGTGTGGACAACGTCGATAGTCACTGCATCGTCGGAACCAGGTATGACGTCAACCGTAAGGTCTTGTCATTGATTTCTGCCGACAGTGTGACGTCAGAGACACCTTCACCCGAGCAGAACGGCAGTGACAGCAGTGTGAGCAGACAAAAACTGTTCAACACAAGGATCTGGCGAAACAAGAGATACGTCTTATGGGTTGCAGCCTGCGCCGTTGCAAGTTTCGGGCAGTTTCCTCCCTTGGTGCACTTGGTAAGTTCTCGTAACACAATGCCAACATGTTGCTCGACCAGCGTAAGTATATCAAAGTATATCAAAGAGGTTGTGGCATGTTTGTTGGAGTGAGATACGATGAGATACGATAAGAAAATTTATATGGATAAGGTAAGCCTTTATTCGTTGAAATTTACGTAGGGGCCAAACGATCTGCTTGAGACAAAAAAGGGAATATAATAATAAGTACATGTAATTCAAAGGTGTTCTACTTAGGTCTACCGACAAGTCCTGCCCAGAATGACATTTTGTGACTTTAAAAAAAAAATTGCGTGCAGGTCAAGCATTCCAATGACCTCTTCCCAAGTTCTGACGGAAACCTCGTTTTGTTTTGTATGAACGTCAGTTCCGCCGTGTCTCGCGTCATCTTCGGGATTCTCGTGGATCGCAAAAACTTCAGCCGTGTGCACGTGCATGGGCTAGGTTATCTGCTGATGGGTGTCAGCACCGCTTGCACCCCATTGGCTGATACGTTCATCGCTCTCCTCGTTCTCAGCTGCATATATGGTCTGGGGGACGGGATATTCTCTTGCCTGCTGGGACCAATTGCTGTCCAGCTTGTCGGGCCTCAGGACACGTCGCAAGCCTTGGGGTGCCTGTTCGGCTTAGTCTCTTTGGGAATGACTCTGGGGCCGCCTCTCGCAGGTCAGAATTCACGCTTCCGCTTATGATTTTCAGAACTTTCTGTTACCTTTGCTCGTCAGTGCCTCGGCTATACTGAAACAATCACGGTTAGTGACCAACGCTCGTCAGTTTTGTAGAGAATGTGAAATCTTGCTGAAATGTGTGAGCATACTGAATATGGCAAAATTCCGCTGAAATCCATAGAACTGCCATGTTGTGGGTGTTCAGTTGTCATTGGTTTTTTACATTCTGCTTTTGGTATATAGATACACGTACTAAACAGAGACAAAGACAAGTAGGTTATGCATGTACTGAGCATGCATGAACAAACATGCCAGTCAAAATATGACACAGACATATAAAACAGGGTTATACTAAACGCTGTATGCCATGCAAAACAAAACATCGAACCATTACTTATTCAAGTGCATGGGCAAAGTGAAGCTATGCAAAACGTACACTTTAAACAAAGCAAGGCCGTGCCCATTTGTCATTGTTGCATTCAGGGAAAAAGTAAGTTTGTCTGTGACAAATGCAGAATAGGCAACAGGAGCAGCTTTTGCTGCCTTAAATTCTTCTGCCTTCGGCAGCACCGAGTACGCCAACAAATTAGTTCAGTTACTTTTAGACACATGAGTGAGTGAGTGACTGAGTATTTTAAGGCTTAACGCCGCGTCAGCGACAAAGACTAATTCGCGGCAGCCACAAGTTTGAAGGCCCCTTCATTAAAAGGTAAAAAGCTGGTTTAAAACAACTAGTAATTATAGGCTAAAAGTTTATGCGTTAAATGAGATTTTACCAGTAAGACACATGAGTTCTTCAATATTAGACATGACAAGTTTATGAAAATGGTCGCAGTATCCAAACGGAATATCACTTCACTCGCAAATCAGATATTCCAAAGTGCAGCACCCGTATCTCACTGTCATATCCCAGTTACTTACTTTGACGACCATGATTCAAGATTCAAAGATTTCATTCCTCTCTCCCCGTTTGGTGTATGTAGGAATATCCAAATACAAAGGAAGTGATATCAAAAATACAGGAAAAGACATCACGACAAAACCCAAAAGCACATCAGTTAATTTCAACCCAAGATGCATAACAGCATCATCACACCATGTGTACAGTATGGTTTTAATGGACTAATTACACGATTGTCAATTCAGTTCAATTCTTTATTGTTTAGGCCATTGGCCCGTCACAACGCAGAAAATTTTACGTACACGTACCGTGAAGTTACTATTACTACATGTCATTATTACTTGAAAGCGCAATACAAAGTATACAAAAGGATTACCGACACTGGAAGAAATCTATAATAATACGCTGTGTAACACACACACACACACACACACACACACACACACACACACACACACACACACACACACACACACACACACACACACACACACACACACGATCCTCTCGCTCGTATGATCCCCTAGCTGAACACCACTAACGCTGACGCTCGCACAAACACCAGTGCACACACAAACTCGCACATGCCGTGTGGCACACATCCACGCACTGATACGCTGTGACACAACGACGAAAGCCAACAACAACAGCAAATCGGGTCCTGGCTATCAAGTTACCTTGCAAACTTTGAGTAAAGAAATACTACACGATTGTACTGTTTTAATGAACTTTGCAAGATTTAATATTGCTTTCTTTGATGTGTGAGATCGATGTTTATTTTAACAGGCATACTCTACGACTTTCTTGGGTCTTACACAATCGCTTTCCATACGGCCGGCACCCTGTTGCTGATCGGCGGCTTGCTACTGTGTTTGGTGTTTCCTCGTCAGGAGAAGGTATACTGCAGTGACCTACACTTCTATCCACCTCGAGCACTGCTTTGGTACTTTGAATAACATGCACTGTTTTCATGTTTTCTGGGCTTTAATCACATCATATCAAATCAAATGCAGGGGGAGCCGGGGTGGCCGAATGGTAGGCCAGAGCGTTGGACTTCTAATGCTCAGGCCGTGAGTTCGTATCCCGGCTGGGGTCAAATATGTGTGCTGGCTTTTTCATCCTTGCCCCGTCTTTGATATCACCCGTATGTGGTGGAAAAGGACGTTAAACCCCCAAACACCCACCCACTCCAAATCAAATACATCTTTAGTATGCCAAGCGCGAACTTCGGGTGTGGGGGACATAGGGAACAAAGCGAGAATACACGCAACATCAACTGATCACATGAAGAAACACATAAAGTCATGTACCATACATATTACAGTTAACATTAGATTTCTTATATTAATTAAATTTCACTCCCTACACAAACACGTGTTATGAAACATTGTGTCTGTGCTTGTTGACAGAAACCTATGATCTGCTGTTGCCTGTCTCGAACCAACAAGTACAGCCTTCCCACTGTTTCCAGCAACACCGCCGTGTAGTGTGTGTGTGTGTGTGTGTGTGTGTGTGTGTGTGTGTGTGTGTGTGTGTGTGTGTGTGTGTGTGTGTGTGTGTGAGAGAGAGAGAGAGAGAGAGAGAGAGAGGGACAGACAGAGAGACAGACAGAGGCACAGAGAGAGAGAGAGAGGGTTTTGCCTCCAGCTATATTGTGGCGATATTGCGGATCGTACCAAAGGGAAATGATTTTTTTTAATACTTTGACTCTGTGGCTTCATTCGCCTGGGTTTATGGCTGTACAAACTTTGAAAATAAACAGAGCATTTCACTATACTTGTTTACCGCACCTACTTTTGGTAGATGGCACATTGTGCATGGCTTTTACTCTCGCTGTAGTATAAAACACATACTGAACTCTGAATATTGTACGTATTTTTGTCGCATCATGTTGCTTGAGAAATGGTGGTGAAGGGTACTCTGGGGCAACGGTCGCCACGGTTGACTTACTTTGCATGGAGCTCCAAAACTTGCAACATGAGACCAGAGAGGTCGGGTTAGTCGGGCGTAGCGTATGACAAAGTCACATCTAGGTCTTTGGACGAAGTCCTCACAGGGGGGGGAGGGGGGGGGGGGCAATCAGAGGAGCGGACAGCCTTTGGTCCGCAAAAACAGAAGTTCTCTGTTGGGTGGGATGAGGGAGAGAGCACTAAGAGGAGTAGGGGGAGAGGTAGGGGAAGGGGGGGGGGAAGACCATGGCTTTGCCCCCCCTCCTGCCATAGTCACCTGATTTTCCAGGGGGGGGGGGGGGGGAAACAGACACTCTTCCCCCCCCCCTGCTTGGGTACAGGGGGGAAAGCTGCCCCCCCCCCCCTGCCCCCCGGTTCCGGCGCCCCTGCAGTCTTTCATTGACCTCTGTGTGTTAAGTTTTTAAGTCCTGGAAGAAATTTCTCATTTAAACTCGGTAGATTTCTTAATATCTATTTACATCCTGTTTTACTGCATGCTCTTTTATTTTTAATGACCTGGGCCCGTATGTAAAAGTCGCGGTTAATTTAACCCACGGGTACGGGCCTAACCCAGACTAGGACAAAAGAAACCAAGAAACAAAATTATATAAAAAGGAGGCGAAGAAAGGAAGAAATAAATCCTTCCATAACGGCTTAGGCATCTTGCTGGAATGGACCCGCTTCCTGATTAAAAAAAAAAAAAAAAAAATTAACCCTAGAGCTTGTTTAGTTCCAGGTTATACTCTATCCCGGGGCCTTCGGAAAATGATTTGTGTTCCAAGACAGTTTAAATTTGAAGATAAGGGCTCGGGTTATAGAACTGCCCATCCATTTTCTTTTCATGACACCTTTTGAGGTTTGGGTATTTAACAATCTGTTTCTTTTTAAGTGGGTTCAAGAATTTCCATTCGTACCTTTCCTGCTCTCTGTGTGCAATAACAATGATTAAAATCGTAAAAATAAAAGACCTACATGTTTCATGTGGACTGGCTGAACGTGTGTTACCGTTCCACCCTTGCTGACAAGCATGGCAGAATAATAATAATAATAATGAATGGTACTTATATAGTCAAATTCTCAAGATGTGACTCAGTGCGTGTACTCCCGCATTCCGTCATACCAACAAATATTACAGAGAGAGAGAGAGATAGAGAGAGAGAGAGAGAGCAGTATGACAGGAATGTTTAGGTCGGAAACCCGACTGAAAAACATGCAGAAGTGATCTGTCCTCTAGGTATTGTAAAAGATGTTTGTGAACATGGTTTTCAAGTGGTTTTGATAGGACCGAAAGAAGAGAGATGGGACGGTAATTATTCAGGTCAGATGTATCTTTTCTTTTCGGAATTTTCTTTTCAGTTTGCACGAGAACTGGCACATTCCATCCTTTCACTACGGAGCTTGAAAGCTTGAGAAATGTACCTTGCTCCGCAGAGTTTTTGAAAAAAATCTTCGACACACCTCTTTGCTTTAGTCATCAGGGCCCGCATGTAAAAGTCGAGGTTAGGGAGTTTAGCCCTGTATTAGAGTCTAACCTCGAACTAAACTAACTCTATGGTTAAATTTTCTGTTGTTTTTGGCTCCCTTGTGTAACAATGGGAGTCTATATATTAACCCTCCGTCGTCTGTGTGTGTGTGTGTGTGTGTGTGTGTGTGTGTGTGTGTGTGTGTGTGCAGAAAACTTTAACGTTGTCATTTTCTCAGAATCTACAAACAGCAGAGGCACCAAACTTGGCATGCTGATAGACAACCACAAGACCTTTCAAAACATATCATTTTGAATGACCTTGACTCAAGGTCAAGGTCACTAAAGCTCTCTGTTTGAAAATTTTACATTGGCATTTTCTCGTAATCTACAAATACCAGAGGTTGTAAACTTTGCGTGATGATAGACATTGATAAGAACTTTACAGACATACATGTAGTCAATGACCTTGTTTCAAGGTCAAGGCCATACAAGCTATTTTTGTGAAACCTTAACATTGCCTTTTTCTCAGAAACAACAAACAGCAGAGGTGCCAAACCTGGCGTGCTGACAGACAGTGATAAGGCCTATGCACACATACCATCTTGAATGACCTTGCCTCAAGGTCAAGGTCATTAAAACAGTCTGGTGGGAAGTTTTACATTTGCATTTTCTCCGAATCTAGAAGCATCAGAAGCCTCAAACTATGTGTGATGATTGACATTGGCAGCACCTTTACAGACATACCTGTGTTCGTTGACTTTTAGTCAAGGTCAAGGCCATGCAAGCGTGTTTTTTTTTGGGGGGGGGGGAGGGGGGAACTTTAACCTTGGCATTTTGTCCAAAACAACAAACAGTAGATGCACCAAATGAGGCATGATGATAGACAGCAATGAGACCTACCTTTCTGAATGACCTTGACTGAAGGTCAAGGTCATTCAAGCTGTCTGTTATGAATTTTAACATTACCGTTTTCAGGGGAACTACAAATACTACAGGCATCGAACTTGACATGATGATAGACATTGATGAGATCTCATTTGAATTACCTTGACCAAAGGTCAAGGCCATACAAACTGTTTCGGGCAAAATTGTGACTCAGAGTGCCAGAGACACTTTACTTGGCATGATAATGGGTAGTGATAAGAGCTTTACAAACATACTCTTGTGAATGACCTTGACCTGTGTCACAAGGGAGCCATGGAGGCTTCTGCCTCTCTAGTTTGTTTTAAATCAAGAAGCGGGCCCATTCCAGCAAGGTGCCTACACCGTTATAGAAAGATTTTTTTCTTCCTTTCTTCGCTTCCTTTTTTTAAATTTAATTTTGCTCTTGGGTTTCTTTTGTCCTAGTCGGGGAGCCGGGGTGGTCGAATGGTAGAGCGTTGGACTTCGAATGCTCGGGTCGTGAGTTCGATCCCGGCTGGGGCCAAATATTTGTGCTGGCTTTTCCGTCGTTGCGCCGTCTTTGATATCACCCTATGTGGTGGAAAAGGACGTTAAACCCCCAAAAACCCACCCACCCTTTTGTCCTAGTCTGGGTTAGGCCCGTAGCCGTGGGTTAAATTCACCTCGACTTTTACATACGGGCCCTGGTCGTCAACAGATGACTGGAGACTCAAACGAGTAGTGAAGTTCATACCAATGTATTTGTATTTGTTTACAACCATTCATGTTACCACACAGGACAGCACATACCCAGGGGTTACAAGGTGGAAAAGGACGTTAAACTCCTAAACACCCACCCACCCCACATACCCAGGCGAAAACATTTCAGCGCAACTGGTCGGGTAAAGTAGGTACAACATGCATTACATCCGCTTGGCATTCAGGAAACATGACTGCTCATGCGGGAAGAAACTCAGGCTGGTACACGGCTATTGAAATGACACCATGCAAACCGACACTAGGGAAAGCAGTGTGTATAATGGCTGATAAAAAACGCCGGGGGTGGAGGGGAATACACGCATACCCCGAGTGGGACACAGCTTCAGCACAAATGGCGTGTCGGCTTACTACCAGGGGTGGGCGTTCATAAAAGCATGTCGCAAAACAGGGCCTGTGGAGAAAAAAAAAAAAGAAAAAAAAAAGATAAAGCTCGCCGGGACATAGTACATCTAGAGGTTTTGACTGTAGACATAGATCAGCGTGGAATGCCTCTGGACGAACAGAGGGGGAAAACGGAGGAAGAGGATTCATTCCAGCAGGACAGAAACCATGCAGGAGTGTCTAGTGGTAGCTCTAGTCACTCCGGTATGGATACAAACGATGCGCCTTCACAACACATGGACACAGGACAAGAGGAACACATGGACACAGGACAAGGGGAACATATAGACACAGGACAAAAGGAAGCACTTCAAAACCACATGCAAGACGAATATGCAGGGCAAGCTAGCGATGATGACACACGACAAATGGAGAAACACCTTCATCACTCTCAGAGAAAAGTCGAGGAGCAACAAGGAAGTACACCACAGGAAGCCGAACTGGCAACGGACACACAGGGAAAATACACTGGAGGGAATGGCGAGGGGCTAGAAACCACGCATGGACGAAGACAACAAACGAACAAAGACTACAACGACACATGTCCTGCCAGGGCGGAGACTACTGAACACCAGCAGCAGACACAGCAATTGGACGAACGACGTGAAGACACACAACACGAGGCCGAACAGCAAACGGACACACAGGGAAAAGACACAGAAGAAAATGGCGATGGGTTAGAAATCACACATGGACGAAGAACACAAATGGACACAGAAAACAAAGACGCATGTCCAGTTGAGGCGGAAATTGTTGAATACCAGCAGCAGGAACAACAAGAAGGCGAACAACAGGAGGCCGAACAGCCAACGGACACACAGGGAAAAGACACGAAAGAAAATGGCGAGGGGCAACAAATCACATATGGACGAAGAGAACAAATGGACATAAGATACAAAGACGCATGTCCAGCCAAGGCGGGAACTGTTGAACACCAGCAGGAAACACAACAAGTGGACAAACAACAAGAAAGCACTCAACAGGAGGTCGAACAGCCAACGGATAAACAGGGAAAACACGCGGACACAGAAGACAGAAATGGTCAAGCAAAATTTGATACAGCAGCCATGTCACACCTGGATGGTGGTTGGGCTTGGGTGGTGTGTTTTGCGTCCATGTATGCATACGGAACCGTCACCACTTTGATCAGAAGCTTCGGTATTATTTACGTTGAGGTGCTGGACCAGCTTTCAGGAGGAGTTGGGGTCGTGTCTTTCAAAACTTGTGAGTATTTTGTGTATATTACTGGCGCGCACGCTTGTATATAACGTTGTCGTTTGCTGATACTTTTAGTCAAGTCAAGTCAAATGAATTTATCATTAACCTTAATAATTCATTAAAACTATCCTAAAATCAAGAAACACCTCGTGGTTTCATTCGTGGTAATGCACTCGAACCAATCATGTAAGCTCTGATTCTCTCATTTTTTTCAGCATGGGTGGGATCACTATCAGCCGGGCTGATCTTTCTCATGTCAGTCCCAGCTGGTGTCCTGTGTGACCGTCTAGGGATCCGCAGGGTGACGCTGTGTGGTGGCTTCATGGCTTTTGTCGGCATGCTCAGCAGCTCCTTCGTCACGGACCTCGTCCTCCTTTATCTCACTTACGGGCAAGTTAGTAGACACAGTGGGTCTGTGACCCAGTATTAGACGGAATCGGGCACATTTACAAGATACAAGATACTTATTTGATCCTGTGAGGGAAATTGCTTTTTTGCCCGATTACAAAACAAGGACAAAAGTGAAACAAATAAAAGCATAATTATTTGAGGTAAAGGCTGATAAGGACACTTACTATAAACTTAAAATAAATTACAGTTACTGAGACTTTAAATAAGCTGCGGTTACGAAGTACAACTTCAAATAATCATGGCACGCAAGCACTCGGGGGGGAGGGGGGGCCACAAACCATCGGCTATTAATTGTCTCATAAAACTTCAGCTGAAACAAAAGTGATATGATGATGATGATGATGAATGAGACTTGATATAGCGCATGGCTCCACCCTGAGTGCTCACGGCGCTTAGGGAGAGGTTTTGAAAGGAAAGATAGTGAGGGGGAAAAAAAAGCTGCAACTGATTACTGGCGTGAGGCACTGAAGAGATGAGTCTTCAGGCGCTTCCGGAATGCGGTAATGCTGACGACCTCCTTCACTGTCTCAGGGAGATAGTTCCAAAATTTCGGATGTCTGTCCACAGCCTGATATTGGGAGTGGGGATGGGCCTAACAATGACACCTTCCTTGGCAATCCTCGGCCTGTACTTCAAGCGACGCCTGGGTTTGGCCAACGCAATAGTGACAGCTGGAACAACCGCTCTCAGCGTTACCTACGTTCTGCTCCTTCCGAAGCTGTTCGACGTCCTGGGGTTGAAGTTCACCCTGCTGTGTCTCAGCGGAGCTGTGTTTTTACTCCTACCGTGTGCGCTGACTCGGAGGCCTGTCACAGTGCAACAAACCTCCACCATTGTTGTTCCACCAGAGTAAGTATATCAAAGTATCGCCTCCGGCGAGGCAGCTAGGGCAAAAACTGAAACATCGTTAGCAGTTATTCCCCATCAAGCTGTGGGATACCGACGAGTATTTTGATCCAAGACGCAAATCAACCCTGAGCTTTAACAAAGGGCTGATTGCGTCTTGGATCAAAATACGAGTCGGTATACACAGCTTAATGGGGTGTAAATGCTTTATCATCCATTTTTGGGCCAATTTGTGGTATATTTTGATCGTTTACAGTGGTTTCTTTCATGGTACCACCATTGTTGTTCGACCAGCTTAAGTATATCAAAGAGGTTCTGGCATGTTCGTTGGAGTGAGATACGATGAGATACGATAAGAAAAATTTACCTAGGGGCCAAACGATCTGCTTGAAACAAAAAGGGGGAGCCGGGGTGGTCGAATGGTAGAGCGTTGGACTTCTAATGCTCGGGTCGTGAGTTCGATCCCGGTTTGGGCCAAATATTTGTGCTGGCTTTTTCATCGTTGCCCCGTCTTTGATATCACCCTATGTGGTGGAAAAGGACGTTAAACCCCCAAACACCCACCACCCTTGAAACAAAATAGGGAATATAATAATAAGTAATTGAAAGGCGTTCAAACAGTGTGAGTACCACAGATGAACGAGTGACTACTCGATTTAACTCTGAGCCAGCCTGCTTGGCAGAGGATGGAGATGATAGAACTCAGCTAGTTTATAAAGCGCACGAGAAAATTGATCCATTTCGCGTTCAGGTTATTTAACGATAAAAATTATTTAATCAGTGTCACAGAATCACTCATGGTATACACAGATAATAGGAAAGGCAGCAGTAGGAACTTGAAAAAGGGTGGACGAATATAAACAACAGCACGAGAGAGAGAGAGAGAGAGAGAGGGTGGGTAAGTGGGTGTTTGGGAGTTTAACGTCCTTTTCCACCACATAAGGGTGATATCAAAGACGGGTCAACGAGAAAAAAGGCCAGCACAAATATTTGGCCCCAGCCGGCGGGATTCGAACTCACGACCCGAGCATTGAGAGTCCAACGCTCTGCCATTCGGCCACCCCGGCTCCCCAGAGAGAGAGAGAGAGAGAGAAGAAAACAAAACCTTGTTCAGTGTATCGTCAACAAGAAATGGGAGAACAGCTATAATGTATTATAGTTCTAGACCTTATCTCTAAAGTGAACTGTCGTGGGGACACGTGGTGGAGAAGGACGATAAACTCCCAAACACCCACACACCCTGTCATGGGGCACTTGTCAAATGTTCTCATGTTACTGCTGCGTGGACAACGTCGATAGTCACTGCATCGTCGGAACCAGGTATGACGTCAACCGTAAGGTCTTGTCATTGATTTCTGCCGACAGTGTGACGTCAGAGACACCTTCACCCGAGCAGAACGGCAGTGACAGCAGTGTGAGCAGACAAAAACTGTTCAACACAAGGATCTGGCGAAACAAGAGATACGTCTTATGGGTTGCAGCCTGCGCCGTTGCAAGTTTCGGGCAGTTTCCTCCCTTGGTGCACTTGGTAAGTTCTCGTAACACAATGCCAACATGTTGCTCGACCAGCGTAAGTATATCAAAGTATATCAAAGAGGTTGTGGCATGTTTGTTGGAGTGAGATACGATGAGATACGATAAGAAAATTAATACGGATAAGGTAAGCCTTTATTCGTTGAAATTTACCTAGGGACCAAACGATCTGCTTGAGAGAAAAAAGAAATATAATAATAAGTAATTCAAAGGTGTTCTACTTAGGTCTACCGACAAGTCCTGCCCAGAATGACATTTTGTGACTTTAAAAAAAAATTTGCTTGCAGGTCAAGCATTCCAATGACCTCTTCCCAAGTTCTGACGGAAACCTCGTTTTGTTTTGTATGAACGTCAGTTCCGCCGTGTCTCGCGTCATCTTCGGGATTCTCGTGGATCGCAAAAACTTCAGCCGGGTGCACGTGCAAGGGCTAGGTTATCTGCTGATGGGTGTCAGCACCGCTTGCACCCCATTGGCTGATACGTTCATCGCTCTCCTCGTTCTCAGCTGCATATATGGTCTGGGGGACGGGATATTCTTTTGTCTGCTCGGACCAGTTGCTGTCCAGCTTGTCGGGCCTCAGGACACGTCGCAAGCCTTGGGGTGCCTGTTCGGCTTAGTCTCTTTGGGAATGACTCTGGGGCCGCCTCTCGCAGGTCAGAATTCACGCTTCCGCTTATGATTTTCAGAACTTTCTGTTACATTTGCTCGTCAGTGCCTCGGCTATACTGAAACAATCACGGTTAGTGACCAACGCTCGTCAGTTTGTAGAGAATGTGAAATCTTGCTGAAATGTGTGAGCATACTGAGTATGGCAAAATTCCGCTGAAACCCATAGAACTGTCATGTTGTTTCATGTTGTGGGTGTTCAGTTGTCACTGGTTTTTTACATTCTGCTTTTGGTGTACACATACACGTACTATACAGAGACAAAGACAAGTAGGTTATGCATGTACTATATACCTGAACATGCATTAACAAACATGCCAGTCAAAGTATGACACAGACATAAAAGACAGGGTTATACTAAACGCTGTATGCCATGCAAAACAAAACATCGAACCATTACTTATTCAAGTGTATGGGCAAAGTGAAGCTATGCAAAACGTACACTTTAAACAAAGCAAGGCCGTGCCCATTTGTCATTGTTGCATTCAGGGAAAAAGTAAGTTTGTCTGTGACAAATGCAGAATAGGCAACAGGAGCAGCTTTTGCTGCCTTAAATTCTTATGCCTTCGGCAGCACTGAGTACGCCAACAAATTAGTTCAGTTACTTTTAGACACATGGGTGAGTGAGTGACTGAGTATTTTAAGGCTTAACGCCGCGTCAGCGACAAAGACTAATTCGCGGCAGCCATAAGTTTGAAGGCCCCTTCGTTAAACGGTAAAAAACTGGTTTAAAACAACTAGTAATTATAGGCTAAAAGTTTATGAGTTAAATGAGATTTTACCAGTCAGACACATGAGTTCTTCAATATTAGACACGACAAGTTTATGAAAATGGTCGCAGTATCCAAACGGAATATCACTTCACTCGCAAATTAGATATTCCAAAGTGGCAGCACCCGACTCTCACTGTCATATCGCAGGCAGTTACTCTGACGACCATGATTCAAGATTCAAAGATTGTATTCCGTTCTCCCCGTTTGGGGTATGTAGGAATATCCAAATACAAAGGACGTGATGACAAACTAGAGCAATATACAAGATACAGCAAAAGAAATCACAACAAAACCAAAAAGCACATTAATTTCCATAATATTATACACATAACAGCATCATCACGTCTGTACATAATAAGGCTTTGAGGGGACTCATTACACGATTGTACTGTTTTAATGAACTTTGCAAGATTTAATATTGCTTTCTTTGATGTGTGAGATCGATATTTATTTTAACAGGCATACTGTACGACTTTCTTGGGTCTTATACCATCGCTTTCCATACGGCCGGCACCCTGCTGCTGATCGGCGGCTTGCTGCTGTGTTTGGTGTTTCCTCGTCAGGAGAAGGTATACTGCAGTGACCTACACTTCTGTCCGCCTCGAGCAATGATTTGGTAGTTTGAGGGTGGGTGGGTGTTTGGGAGTTTAACGTCCTTTTCCACCACGTATGGGTGATATCAAAGACGGGGCAACGAGAAAAAGGCCAGGACAAATATGTGGCCCCAGCCGGGATTCGAACTCACGTTTGGTACTTTGAATTAAACGCACTGGTTTTTTTAATATGTTTTTTTATGTTTTCTAGGCTTTAATCACATCAAATCAAATCAAATACAGGTGGAGCCGGGGTGGCCGAATGGTAGAGCGTTGGACTTCTAATGCTCAAACCGTGAGTTCGTATCCCGGCTGGGGCCAAATATTTGTGCTGGCTTTTTCATCGTTTCCCCGTCTTTGATATCACCCGTATGTGGTGGGAACCCCAAATACCCACCCACCCCAAATCAAATACATGTTTGGTATGCCAAGCGCGAACTTCGGGTGTGGTGGACCTAGGGAACAATGCGAGAATACACGCAACATCAATTGATCAAAAGAAGAAACACATGAAACAATGTACCATACATATTCCAGTTAACATTATATCGCTTCCTACACAAACACGCGTCATGAAACATTGTGCCTGTGCTTGTTGGCAGAAACCTGTGGTCTGCTGTTGCCTGTCTCGAACCAACAAGTACAGCCTTCCCACTGTGTCCAGCAACACCGCCGTGTAGTGTGTGTGTGTGTGTGTGTGTGTGTGTGTGTGTGTGTGTGTGTGTGTGTGTGTGTGTGTGTGTGTGTGTGTGAGTGAGAGAGAGAGAGAGAGAGAGAGAGACAGACAGACACACAGACAGAGACAGAGAGAGAGAGAGGGTTTTGCCTCCAGCTATGTTGTGGCGATATTGCGGATCGTACCAAAGGGAAATGATTTTTTTTTGTTTTACTTTGACTCTGTGGCTTCACACGCGTGTGGTTATGGCAAGATAACACTGCTGTACAAACTTTGAAAATAAACAGAGTATTTCACTATACTTGTTTACCGCACCTACTTTTGGTAGATGGCTTGTATATTAATACCACATTGTGCGTGGCCATTAGGGACCTTCCCACGCTGACTCAATTTAAGGCCCATTTGAAGATCTACCTCTTTAGGCAAGCTTTCGAGATGTAGACCGACCACTGTTTCATCGGCACTCAGTGTGTGTGTGTGTGTGTGTGTGTGTGTGTGTGTGTGTGTGTGTGTGTGTGTGTGTGTGTGTGTGTGTGAGCGCAAGGAGTGTTTCGTAGAAAACAGATAGGCGCTATATAAACTGTATTCATTATTATTATTATTACTCACGCTGTAGTATAAAACACATACTGAACTCAGAATCATGGTACGTATTTTTGTCGCATCATGTTGCTTGAGAAATGGTGGTGAAGGGTACTCTGGGGCAACGGTCGCCACGGTTGACTTACTTTGCACGGAGCTCCAAAACTTGCAACATGAGACCAGAGAGGTCGGGTTAGTCGGGCGTAGCGTATGACAAAGTCACATCTAGGTCTTTGGACGAAGTCCTCACAGCTTGAAAAGTACT
>JACVVK020000031.1:1815000-1902500 GCA_018292915.2 Batillaria attramentaria | reverse complement strand
ATTAAGAGTGCAACGCACACAACACCAATACAGGCAGACAAAACCACAGACCGAATGGGCATTTTGCAGAAACGAGTTGGTAGGCTGATCCCTCATCTTAAAAACTCGTAAAAAACGGCAGTCTGTTTCACCTGAAATTTGCTAGTACCTCAGCTGTGCACAATCATTAATTTGCTTTCTCTTTGCAGTTGGTGTATTTCTCTTTTGTGCTCTATGCGCCGTCACTGGCTCTCAGTGCAGGTAATACTGACATCCTCTTTGACGACCTAGGTGATAACTTTCTTCATTTTTATTTTTATTATTTATTTTTGCTGAGAGATGTCAATATCCCTTATCATAAAGTTAAAACTATTAATTTTTAAATAAACCAGGCTGATTTGATCGAATCGTGGACCAAGTCAGGTCATTGTGAATAAGCTATCTTACTTTCCCTTCCCAGTCAGTTCCATGAACTACCATCACGAAACCAGTTCCGTATTGCTAGTTCCACTTCTGGTTTTGTTTCAGTGACGAACCTGAACGTGTGGGGCTGCGTGGTGGGAATGAGCGTTGTGGTCACTTTCTACACCACTCTTGTGAGTATGCTATCACTTGTTTTTTTTAAAAAAAATCTCTATTCTGCATTACAATAGAGGACGACTCCACTCCGGTCAATCAAAAGGATCGAGCCCCTAGAATTCAGCCAATCGCGTCCCACAGTATAATGAGTACAACACATGGCATGATCTGGCATTGGTTTTGCCAGACACGACAACGAGGGAAGCACGTGTAGTTGGATATAACTGGGACAGCAGTAAGCCCATTGGCGTCACTTGAGGATAAAGACCATTACGCCAATGTTTTTCATATTGAGATCACCCCTTTTCCCATACAATGACGTCATGGACGTACTGTGTTTTGCCAATACACGGCAGAGTAAAGGGGCGGGGCTTTGGCCTCGGGGCTTGCCGAGTGGAGTCGTCTATTCTAACTGAAAAGTTAAGCTGCACACTAAACAGAGCAAACTAACAGGTCGGCTACATTTCGAGGGGTGCCTGCCAGAAGGCATTATCTCTCTTCTTTCTATCTGTATCGATGGTACCTCCTAGGAGGGAACCCTCGATTTGTTGTATCCTTGATTACGATAACTTACAGAGCAACAGAGAATGGGCAACATTAGGAATAAGCTATAGCATGCAGTTGTGATAGTTCCCACAAGAGGTAAAGAAAGGGTGGTTTTGGACATAATTATGGTGTTATTGGTATCACTGAAAAGAGCAGAAAATAAGCTTTCTTTTGGTTAAAAAGAAAAGAAAAGAAAAGAATTGCCGTATGAAGGTATAAGCCTGAGATGTGTGTTGAAAACTTGTTCTTGAAAAGCGGCCATGTTGAGAAAATGACAGGTAAAGTGTGACGTGTGAATTATGTTAATATGGCGCGGTTGTATTATATGCTCGTTTTTAAACATGTTCATAAGGTACATTCAGCCCTGAAACTTTCGTAAAAGTTGTATAAGTTGTTTAAGGACCAGAAAATTTATTTTAAAAAAAACAACCAATCTCAAAGTCGCTAAATTTAAACCACCACCATTTGCTGTTGTTGTGTGTTGTTGTTGTTGTTGTTATTGTTGTGTGTTGTTGTTGTTGTTGTTGTTGTGTGGTTGTTGTTATTGTTGTTGTTGTGTTGTTTTTGTTGTTGTGTGTTGTTGTTGTTGTTGTTGGGGTGTGTGTGTGTGTGTGTGTGTGTGTGTGTGTGTGTGTGTGTGTGTGTGTGTGTGTGTGTGTGTTGTTGTTGTTGTTGTTGTTGTAGTTGTGAGTGTTAGTGTGTTGTTGTTGTTGTGTGTTTTTGTTGTTGTGTGTTAGTTGTTGTGTGCGTGTTGTTGTTGTGTGTGTTGTTTTTGTTGTTGTGCGTTGTTGTTGTTGTTGTACTATGTGTGTGTTGTTGTTGTGTGTGTGTGTTGTTGTTGTTTTACAATTTTCTCATTAGTAGTTGGGCGACTTTGTCCCCATTTCGTGTGTGCTCATCAGATAATTATGCAGATTTAGCCATAAGGGATATTTATTTATCCATTCACCTGTCACAGGGCGGGATGAAAGCGGTGTTGTGGACGGACACGTTCCAGGCTGTGGTCATCTTGGCGGGTCTACTGGCTGCCCTTATTCGGGGATCTGTCGTCACCGGGGGCTTTGCCAACGCGTGGGATATCGCTAACAAACGTGACAGGATCAAATTTGATGAGTACGGATGACAGCGCATTCTTTTTTAAAGCTCTGTGTTCCTTTTTCATGGTTATTTATTTTCTTATTCAATCGTCAGATAGCCTACATATGTGCCGTTAATGTCTGAGAAGGGGAGTTATTATATATACGAAACTTACAGCGCCTAAAAATATATATTATCTACGTGTCATTGGTGTCTCTCTAAAACCCTCTTATGTATTCCTTTCATGGATTGTGTTCATTACTGGACTTCCAAGACTTGGCAGGGAGCCGGGATAGCCGAATGGTAGAGCGTTAAACTCTCAATGCTCGGGTCGTGAGTTCGCATCCCGGCTAGGGCCAAATATCTGTGCTGGCTTTTTCCTCGTTGCCCCGTCTTTGATATCACCCTTAAGCGGTGGAAATGGACGTTAAACTACAAACACCCCCCTCCCCCATTCCAACACTTGGCAGGGACATGAAAACAGTACTAGTCTTGCACAAAACTTCGAATTGCACTCATTTCATTGATGCATTCATTAATTTGTTAGTGGCGTTTCTATCAGAACGAGGCAAAGCGAGCGAAAGACAATTTATCACGTCATCCTATCGATGTGTCTTGCAGCTTCAACGTCGATCCGTCTACACGTCACTCGTTCTGGTCCGTGGTGGTGGGTGGCGGGTTTTTCTGGATGTCATTGTTTGGCGTCAACCAGGCCCAGGTCCAGCGTTGTATGGCGTGCCCGTCTGCAACAAAAGCCAAAGTGTATGTGTTTCGTTTGATTTTGTGAGGTAAAGTGCTCGAAGGTCAAGGCCACAGAGTCTGGGAAAATGTTCCAGGAAAAATTTTCTTGTCTTGGATGAACTTTTTGCATCTTCTTTGCAGCCGCTACCATTAATGATAATAATAATAATAATGATAATAATAATAATAATGAGTATTGTACAGGCGTTTTACCCAGTTTCATGAATCGGCTCAAAGCGCCGCGAACTGAACCCGACGCGCACGCTCACGTGAATCACACGCATTCTCTCACACACTGGACATAAACACTTTACAATCACGTGGTGCGAAGGGTCAGCTCAGCTATTCAAATTTTGGAATTTTAGAATTGCATTTATTTTCCAAATTTGGTGGGCTGAACATTTCCAAAGCAGCAACCTCATTAGCCACAGCAAACTCAGTAGAAATATTTTGTAGAAATATATTCTGCCATACCTTTCTAAATGGCCTTGTCTGAAGGTCATAATTACAGATTTTGACTGAATTTTTTTTTTAAAGCAATATTTTGATTGTACAGTGGCATTAATTTTTCTCACAAATCATTCTGTGTAAAATGAAATGGGGCAGACTGATGGTCAACGAAAAATCGTATTTGGGATACTTATTTGATCAGCCTCTTCTAAAGATTAAGGTCACACTCTTAGCTCTAGAGTCATTTGACTCTCAGTCGTGGCTTGCGCGGCTTTAAGCCCTAAAAACTCACTCACTCACTCACCCTGACTCTCAGTCTCTTGCTCCTTTTTTGTCGTGGTTGTGCAGGGCGATGTGGGTGAACCTTCCAACCATTGTGATTCTTGTCAGCATTGGTTTCATGATTGGTGTAGTCATGTTTGCTTTCTACGCTGACTGTCATCCCACTGGAATCATCTCCAAAAATGACCAGGTGCGTGCACGTTTCACAATTTCCTATTAATTTTGTTACCAGCCAGTGGCGGCTTTCACTATCTCTCTGGGCAAAACAGGAACCCCGTGAAAGCGTCCGAGAGGCGCTTAACTCTTTCTTGTATTGACATTAACTTTATCAAAAGCCTTAAGTTGTTTTCAAGTTTGTTATACAGATACCCATGCATGCTTTGGTCGTACACGGTGCATGTGTGTGTGTGTGTGTGTGTGTGTGTGTGTGTGTGTGTGTGTGTGTGTGTGTGTGTGTGTGTGTGTGTGTGTGTGCGCGCGCGCGCGCAGCTGTTACCGCTGTTCGTGATGGACATCCTGGCGGATTACGAAGGGATCCCTGGCATCTTTGTGGCCTGCATCTTCAGCGGGAGTCTCAGGTTGTGAATATATTCAGTTCTTCTTACGGTTTCAATTAATAATAATAATAATAATAGGTCTTATAAAGCGCTAACAGTCTGCTCAAAGAACGCTCAGTGCGCTACACACACACACACACACACACACATTCTCACGCATACATGAAACATGAAACACTTAGTGTGTGTGTGGAGGGGGGGGGGGAGGGGGATAGATGATACTACAGATCATATGCTATCTTAAATAGGTGAGTCTTTAGTTTTGACTGAAACTGTGGGAGGGTCTGACATAGTAAACATCTCAGCGAGCTGTTATAGAGCACGTGCGACATGGTGCTGTTCGTTGAAGAAGATGCTAATTAATTTTAATCTAACAGCAACTGTTGATTGAAATATTTGCAGTACACTGTCGTCTGGCCTGAATGCCCTTTCTGCAGTGACACTGAAGGATTTCATTGTCCCCTACTGCTGTCCTCGCATCTCGGAATTCGCCAGCACAGTCATTTCAAAAATTCTTGGTACGTTTCTTTATGGTTTGGATACTTTTCCCCAATCATGTGGATTTGTTTAGGCAGTGGCTATACATTTTGTAGATTTTTTTTTGTAGATGAACATGTTTCTGAGAAGATTTGCTTTCAAGAGTTACTTGATTCAGAGAGCACGTTTGCCAGAAAAAAATAGCCTTTTCTCTACTTTTGAAAAATGCGGGCTGTTTTCCACGGGGGAAGTGCGTCGCCGCGGTGCAGCGCCACTCGACACCTATCCTATTTTTTTCAATTTTGCTGGGTGAGGAAAGCCGGATAACCCGGAGAGAAACCCCCAATGAGCAGCCCGGTGGCCAGGAAAAACCGGTATTACATTTAACACGCTCGACCTGGGCTCGAACCCACGGTGACAGCGGTGACGGCCGTTCAGAAGCGCAGCGGCTAAGTCCGACGCGCTACCTATTAGACCACCGTTTACCCGAATGATAATAAAAAAAATCTTAATAACAGAGATTTTTCTATTTGTGATTTTCCTATTTGGCAGTTGCGGTATACGGATGCCTCGGCATGGCGGTGGCATATGTGGTGTCTCAGTTCCAGCGTCTTCTACAGGTACAAGCATAATTATCTTATCGTATTCTTTATTCCATCTGCCGTGGCTTTTGAGTATTTTCCCTCCTTCTGTTTCTTCAAGATTCAAGATTTACAGCGTATACAGTTCTTATATCATCAGATAAAGAAAAGCATGGCATTTGCAAGACGTTCCAGAATTCTGGTCAATTTGTATGGTGCCCATTAGCCAAACTTCTTGGAGTTTGAGTTCAGAGTTCTTCATGAAAATTAATTGTTCCTTTTACGAGAGCATTGGGGGAAGGGAATGGCAGTGAATAGCTCTGCCTTATCCCTGTACTTGTTTTTTTGGCGGTTTGTTGTGTCAATGTACAGTGGATTATGTTCTTCGAATATTTGTGTCCTTTTTTTCAATAGGCTTCCTACAGTACATACAGTATCCTGAACGGTCCCATGTTTGGACTGTTCGTCCTCGGGATGTTCTTTCCTTGGGCCAATTCTGCGGTATGATATAATTAAGACAAAACTTGAAAGTGTTCTCTGTCTCAAACTATCACCGATTGGGCCGATTGAGCAGGGAGTTGGGGGGGGGGGGGTGGGAGGGGAGGGGCGTCAAAGCAGGTCTTGTTTCTTGAATGATTATCGGCGGTCAACGGGCAAAGAAAGTACATCGGGGCTGCTGTTTCTAAGGCTTGCTTTTGAAGCAAAGGCGCTGGTTGTGCCGGTCTGATTATACTAACACTCACGGTAGTCATCACACAGGAATACTACCGCGGTTTCAGAGATGGAGTATTTATCTTATATCAGATGCCACAAAGTTAAACTTCTTCTTGCCCCAAACGGAGCATTACCTCTTTCGGCAAACAGCCTAAGAGTCAAGTCAAGTCAAGTTTATTAAGAAAAAAAAAAAACCCCAGTGGGGGTACATGAAACACGAGAAATAATCGAGTACGACAAACTCAGCACACACACACACACACACACACACACACACACACACACACACACACACACACACACACACACACACACACACACACACACACACACACACACACACACACACACACACACACACACACACACACACACACACACAAATACATGTATGCATGCATGCATACATACATACATACATACATACATACACACATACAGACATACAGACATAGCGTGTTTATATTCTCTATCTTCGTAGCGGCCCTGAGATAGGAAACTGACCTATATATTGATGTTAATTAGCGTATATTTGTAGAAAAACTTTCATAGATTTCATTTATGAGTCTTACAAGCTTTTTCAGTAGTGATATCTTTTTAGTGCACAGTAGACCTTTACATTTTAAAACATTAGAGGTTTACGGTGACATTTTCCGCTCCATTCAACACGCATACGCTTATATTGACATGACCAACACTTTTGTTCCTAGGGTGCGTTCGTCGGTTGCATAGCGGGCTTGGTCTTCATGTCCTGGATCGGAATCGGAGCGTTTGTCCACAAGGTCAGCACAGCCACCCCGTCCCCTGTCATCACTACCGGCTGTAAGTGGTCAGCCACCATCGCCAGCAACCTAACAACCACTATGGCTACAACAGCCAGTATCGTGAACAACACTACAACCGCAGCTGTAGCCAGTGACTCGTAAGTGTACATGTATAAGTAGCTGAGAACACGCATAAGAAGCTCAGAACATGTATAGAAAGCTGAGAACACGCATAAGAAGCTCAGAACATGTATAGAAAGCTGAGAGCATGTATAAGAAGCTAAGAACATGTATAAATAGCTGAGAACATGCGTAAGACTCTTGAGAACGTATGGAAAGCTAAGAACGTGCATAAGAAGCTTGCGAACTTGTGTGGAAAGCTGAGAACATATATAGGAAGCTAAGAACATGTATAAGAAACTGAGAACATGCATAAATACCTGAGAACATGCATAAGACGCTTGAGAACATATATGGAAAGCTGAGAAAATGTATAAGAAAGAAAAAATAAGAAACTGAGAACATGTATGGACAGCTGAGAACAGGTATCAAAAGAGAAACCATAATACAGTAAACAATAGATTGAAGTTTCTCATCTTGGTGTATATGTATATATAAAAAAATAAGATTTTTTTTTGCGCGTTTAAAGCACCCAATTTATTTCCTATGGGATATTCCGACAGTGACATCCCGGCCTACCCTATCTACACGTTGTCCTATCTCTACTACACCATAACCGGCGCTACAACAGTTGTTGTCGTCGGGCTCATTGTCAGTTTTATCACAGGTAAGAAAGGCTTGATGATGATGATGATGATGATGATGATGATGCTGTTGTTGTGGTACTGGCGTGATAGTCGTACAAAAAAAAAAAAGAAAGTCAGACCGATATTTACTTACCACGGTTTGTTTGATACGAAGGTTGTAATATTTGGATACCTTCTGAATGTTTTTGTTTGGTTGGGTTTTTTTTGGGGGGGGGTTTTGTTTTGCTTGCAATGTGTTTTCTCCGAAATACACCACACTCCTGCTGCTGCTGCTGCTGCTACTACTCCTACTCCTACTACTACTACTACTCCTGCTGCTACTCCTGCTACTACTCCTGCTGCTACTCCTGCTGCTACTCCTGCTGCTACTCCTGCTGCTACTGCTACTACTCTTACTCCTACTCCTACTGCTACTACTCCTGCTGCTACTCCTGCTGCTACTCCTGCTGCTACTACTCTTACTCCTACTCCTACTGCTACTACTCCTGCTGCTACTCCTGCTACTACTCCTACTACTACTCCTACTACTACTCCTGCTACTACTCCTGCTGCTACTCCTGCTGCTACTGCTGCTACTACTCCTGCTGCTACTGCTGCTACTACTACTACTGCTACTACTCTTACTCCTACTCCTACTACTACTACTCCTGCTGCTGCTGCTACTGCTGCTACTACTCCTGCTACTACTCCTACTACTACTACTCCTGCTACTACTCCTACTACTACTGCTCCTGCTACTACTCCTACTCCTACTACTACTACTACTCCTGCTACTACTCCTACTCCTACTACTACTACTCCTGCTACTACTCCTGCTGCTACTCCTGCTGCTACTGCTGCTACTACTCCTACTACTACTCCTGCTACTACTCCTGCTGCTACTGCTGCTACTGCTACTACTCTTACTCCTACTCCTACTACTCCTGCTACTACTCCTGCTGCTACTCCTGCTGCTACTGCTGCTGCTACTGCTGCTACTGCTGCTACTGCTGCTACTGCTACTACTCTTACTCCTACTACTCCTGCTGCTACTGCTGCTACTGCTACTGCTACTACTCTTACTCCTACTACTCCTGCTGCTACTCCTGCTGCTTCTGCTACTACTACTACTACTCCTACTACTCCTGCTACTGCTGCTACTACTACTACTCTTACTACTACTCCTACTACTACTTTACTTTACTTTATTGATGCGTTCGGCTACAGGATACAGAAGACCGTCAACGCTGGATCCCCGCCTGATCTGCCCCCTGTTTGACGAAATGTTTCCCTGTTTACCGGAGGTCATTCTCAAACCTCTCAGATTCGGCATCGACCATAAGGACGTATGTATAGTAAGATGCAAGAATTACAATTGGCATGTTGTCAGTTACTGACTGACAGGTCACGCTAGCCAATCAAAGCCAGCGAATACTCCGACGAGCTAACCCACACACGCGGATGTAACGTGTCGGAGTCAGTATGCGTCTGACATGCGCTGCGTGCGGTTGCCGCGGAGGATTCGTTTTAGCCATTGGGAGTGGCTAGAGGCGTCTGGCCTACGTGTTAATCACGATCAGATATTTAGGTTTATTTTAGGAATTAGATTCAGTTTGGAATGATCGTGAGCTGAACAATCCCAAAGCAGGCGGAGGTAGGGGAGAAGGGTGGGTGGGTGGGTGAATGGGTGTTTGGGGGTTTAACGTCCTTTTCCACCACGTAGGGTGATATCAAAGACGGGGCAACGATGAAAAAGCCAGCACAAATCTTTGGCCCCAGCCGGGATCGAACTCATGACCCGAGCATTAGAAGTCCAACGCTCTACCATTCGACCACCCCGGCTCCCCAATACTACCTTAAAAAGTTCAGAATAAAAATACACAGCAGTATAAGATACACAACACGCCCGCATGCACACACACACACACACTCAACACACTCCCAGACATGAACATAAATTACATGAACATAGATTATTATTTGGAAATGTTCATCCCACAAAATTAAAACACACATGCAATTCTAAAATTCCGAAACTTGAATTGCTGAGCTGGCCCTTCGCACCACGTGATTGTAATGTGTTCATGCCCAGTTTGTGGGAGGATGCACGTGATTCGCGTGAGCGTGCGTGTTGGGAATTAGCTTGCGGGGCTTTGAGCTAAATATTCGGGACAAAAGCGCCTATATTAATGCGCTTCTTATTCTGATTATTATTATTACAAATACTATCGACATTTTCTCCCAGAAATACGAGAAGTACGACAAGCAGTTTGAGGAGATCGAGGCGGCAATACAGCTTGAGATCGACCCGTCGAAAGATGTCCAACTGGTAGGAATGAAAGAGATAAATGGATCGGCTTCAGATGCTGGCGGTGGCAAGAACGTTCACGAGAACGCTGCATTTGACAAGAGCGTTTAAAGTTCACGTATGGTCTAACGCCTAGAGCACGTGCCAGCAGGCGTATTCACACAAGGGTGGGTGGGTGTTTGGGGGTTTAACGTCCTTTTCCACCACATACGGGTGATACCAAAGACGGGGCAACGATGAAAAAGCCAGCACGAATATTTGGCTCCAGCCGGGATACGAACTCACGACCCAAGCATTAGAAGTCCAACGCTCTACCATTCGGCCTTCCCGGCTCCCTCGTAATCACACAAACTGAGCGTGAGCTTAAGTTAGGTGTGTGTGTGTGTTTTTGTTTTGTTTTGTTTTTTTAGTGCCCTGTTTTGTCAGTGTGTTAGTTTATAGTGATTTTTGTTGTCACGAAAAAGCGTGATTTTCGTGATTTTTGCATTTGGTAGGGCAATGTGCATGGCAGGGGGTAGCAAGAGGTGGCAAGCTGCCAGCGAAGCTGGGACTTTTTGCGCAAAAGAGAGGCAAAGGTGACGTAAGTGGAGTTGGGTACAGTGTATTTCTGGCCTAAACAGGAAGTGAACTAACATAACTCCAGGAGATATTCGATTTTTTAACTCCTGTCAGGTACGTGCCCTTAACTGGTCTGTGCATGGTAATTTTTGTATCTAGATTGAAGCATTTTTAGGGGTGACTATGATGCCTGAGGCTAATAGGGAATATATAGGCATTTTGAGTCTTCGTGCATTTGTTTTCCTTGACCAGCAACAACGTGTGCATGCAATATTCACATGCTTATTGAAACTGCTCTTTCTTTATATTGAAGAGTTCATGGTTTTTAATCGGAATGTATACATATTACTCTGTAAATTGCTTTTGTATCGTACAAATACATTTTGATGTGTTGAAAATGTCTCGGCCAGTTATGAGAAGAAAAATCATCTAGACCTTTCCGTTTGTGTTTCTTTTTTTTTTTGCTTTGTTTTGTTGCTTCTTTATATCCACGTCACTGATGATGCTTTATCTTTTACACACACACACACACACACACACACACACACACACACACACACACACACACACACACACACACACACACGCATTTGATATCGTCGAAATTTGATATTGTCAACAATCTTCACGATAGCTGACACTAATAATGATATAACATTCTTGTATAGCGCAGTGTCCCCACAAAATGTGTTCAAGATGCTTCACAAGTACAATCTAACACAACAAAATTACAAAACGCCTACTGGCACAGAATGAAGGCACACTCATTATTTTTCAATTTCCAACTAGTTTATTTCTCATGATAAAACTGCTACATCTCATCTTCTGTCAATTTCCACTGCCTTCACTTATACAGTCTTTTTTCACCACAACTTCATCCTTAACGGCGCCCGTAGTAGTCGTACTGGTATTGGGACCTGCCCCCGCTTCCCCCGGAGTTTCTCAAGTCAGCCATATACGCGCCCCAGTTCCCTCCGAAGTCGTCCACTGTCTTACCGCCGGATGGGCTGGGTGGCTGGTTATTACCGCCCACTGGTTCGTTTGGCTGCCCACCGCCAATGACGACAGTGTCGGATGAACCGGCCGAACCAGATGAGCCGGATGAACCAGAGCAAGAGCACTCTGGCTGCCCGTTGACGATGGTGAGACTGACGGCTCCGCTCAGACAGCAGAATGTGACGCCGTTGACGTCAGCTTTGCTGGTGGCGCTGCTGCATTGGCCGCCAAAACTGCACTGGTCGCCTGTCGGACAAAACTGCGCGTCGTCAAGTAACTATTGACTCGATAGTTCCATGAATATTTGTATTGCAAAATTATTTGCTGTAGCTGACACGAATGATATAATATTCTTGTATTGCGCATTGTCCGCACAAAGTGGGCTTGAAGCGCTTCACAATTACAATAATACACCAAAATTACACAACACCTACAGGCACAGAAAACACGCGCACAGAGAGAGAGAGAGAGAGAGAGAGAGAGCTGCCTCTTCATCAGCCGGAGGGCTCAGAATGGCGAATGAATTATGGTCAACTAGTCATACTACAGTCTGAACAGGAAGGTTTCATTTTGGCTTTAAAATTAAGCAAGTTAGATGCGTAACGAATGTATTGGGGAAGAGAATTCCAAATTACAGGTGCTTGGTATTGAAAAGACCTTTGTCCAAAGGACTTAGTGTAGGTCTTAGGCACGACAAGAAGGCGTTCGGAGCTAGAACGAAGAGACCTGGATGTAGCCAATACATATAATTCCAGCCATGTTTACTGCGTAGTAGCAAGAGCTTTTTTTCCCTAAAATATTTAACGTAAAAAATTGTACAAATGCAGGTCGTTACTTTTCTCAGCAGAACAGGCACAAAGACTTGCATAAGAAGAAGAGTCGGTGGTCTAGTGGTTATGAGACTTGTCACCAATGCGAGAGGTGGGGGGTTCGAATCCCACTCGGGGCAAAGAATTTTTCCTTCTCGTATGTGGCACCGTTCAGGGGGTTCTCTCCGGGTACTCCGGCTTCCTCCCCCTCTGCTTTGGAAATGTTCAGCCCACCAAATTTGAAAAATAAATGCAATTCTAAATTCCGAAATTTCAATAGCTGAGCTGACCCTTCGCACCACGTGATTGTGATGTGTTTATGTCCAGTGTGTGAGAGAATGCGTGTGATTCACGTGAGCGTGCGTGTTGGGTTCAGTTCGCGGCGCTTTGAGCCGATTCATGAAATTGGGTAAAGCGCCTATACAATACTCATTATTATTATCATGTTTATCTTCTTTTAGACTGATATCATAGTGTGTTAGACTGATATCATAGTGTGTTAGACTGATATCATAGTGTGTTAGACTGATATCATAGTGTGTTAGACTGATATCATAGTGTGTTAGACTGATATCATAGTGTGTTGTTTCAGTACTGGTAACTGCATGTACTTCACATACCCTTGAGGACTGAGAGAAAAATCCTGAAAATTACCAAAACACAGAAAACAATGATTTCATAAACTTACAACGTAAGATGACCAAACAAATATTCATTTCGAAACACACGCACCTGCAATTGTTTTTTATTAACTTTTATAGCAAGTTTGTCAGTCCTGACCTGTGACCATGATGACGGCGACTCCAAAAAAGACGATGGCAGCACTGATTGTGTTCATCTTGATATTCTGAAAAAGACAGGGCATTCCTTTCAGATCGCTGAAAACAAACTTTACAACTTCCTACACAACGCAAGTAAACCAAGCACAATTATTTTGCAACTGAAAACAATTTGCGGCGGGATAAAATCCTTTACTGTTCCCTTGCGGCTATTTTTATCCTTTCTTGTCATTTTTTTTCTTTTTCTAATTTTATTTTGACAAAACAAACACACAAACATGCATTAAAAGAAGAACATCTTTAAACAACAACAACAACAACAGCATCATACACTTACACCTTTCAAGAACATACACTGATAAATGTACACTCCTTAAAAAAAAAAAAGTACTGAAGAGTCATTTTCAAGTCATCAACACTATTTCATTCCTGTGCGATACGAATTGTTTCAAATCAAAATGAAAACATTCGTCATTGCCTTCGCGAACCTTTCGTCAAAACTTTGGTTTGAAACTTCTCCTGTGTTTGGATCCTTTCCGGTTACAAAGAAAGTAAAAAACAATCAGAACTTACCTTGAAATATACAGACGCCTGAAGTTCTCTGTGTTACTGAGTACCTGCGAGTACCGAAGAGCTTTCGTTCCCGAAGTAGAGATGACCAGAACTACCAACCAGGGTCTATTAATAGTCAGTGTTGGACAAACATGTGACCGATAACATCAGTATCCCCCCGTCCGGAAAATGAATTCGTAAAGCGAGCATCTCTATGGGTCACCATGGTACAAGTGATTTAATCTGCTCCCCCACATAGTGAAACCGTATTTAACGTTTCTGTTAATTCCTTTGTCCAGCGGCGAGATATTCGCGTGGGCAAGTGGTCAGCAATGGGGACTTGATCAGTGACAAGTGATAAAAACATGTGAACAAACTGCTTCACCATATTTATCACTACAGGCACGCGACTCGCTGCGGGCCTTGTCCTATCTGTAAAACGCAGGAAAGTTTGCGCTGGACAAGGAGAAATGATACGCTACGGGCGTCTGTGATCACCACAGGGCTGAGCCAATTCTCCCATCTAACTCTGTACCCCCATCGAGGTTACCTACAGTATAAGAAGAGAGTGATCCGAACGGCACGTGCAGGCACAGAATTAGATGCGAAAATTTGGTCATTAGATGCAAAAATATGTGCGATTAACACCATGAAACAGTTCTTGCATATAACATCTAACTCTGTGCCCCCGCCCGCCCGCCCGCCCCCCTTTCCAACTGGTTACCTATATACCCGAGCAGCACGTGCAGGCATAGAGTTAGATAAAGAACTGACCACGGCTCGCGACCGCTACTGTGAAACACACCCCACACCACTGTCCATAATGATTTTATCATTGTAAACATTGACGACGTATGGGAAATGTCCGAGTGCTACATGCTTGCGTTTACTGCGTAGGACACACGGTCAAATCTCAGTGGTGTCACTTTGGAATGACCGTTTATGAGTGGATATTGTGGTCAGTAGAGTAGCCCTGTTGTCGAGAAATGTCGGTAGACACCACGCGGGCGTGGAACGTACGCACATTTCACGGCATGGTTCCGACGTCATTTCGCTTCCCGCTGAGACGTCCGCTGGATCCGTGACGTAATTTCAGTGTGTTCGCGTGTTCGTTTATTTTACGCGGCTTTTTGTAAAACTCAATCACAGCTTGAATGGAAGGCAGGAGGAAACACAGATAGACAGACAGAACTCGACAAAACTCTGTGTGTGTGTGTGTGTGTGTGTGTGTGTGTGTGTGTGTGTGTGTGTGTGTGTGTGTGTGTGTGTGTGTTTGCAACAATTGCTGTTTTTTTTTTATTGTTCTCTCTGGCATTATTTTCTGCCATTTTATTTTATTTTATTTTATTTTATCGGGTTTTTTTTTTTCAATTAACTTAGAGCTCGCTGGGTATAAGCGCTATATATGGCAGCGTACTGAAGACCAACTAGACAGCGCTGATTGGTGGATATTTTTAGCAACTTCAGCATGAACTTCAATGTGGCTTGGTGGGAGTGTCGCACTTTCATTATGCTCGTGTTTGCTGCAGTAAGTAATCTTTCCTGATTTTCTCATACAGGGCCAAAACCGAAAATCAGTCAAAAACGGGGTATACTCGAGGGCGGTACAAAATGTGTTTAAACAACCTGCAACCACCACCCACCCAATCCACTGCTCTCTACCTGGGCCCGCATGTAAAAGTCGGGGTTAGGGAGTTTAGCCCCGGGTTAGAGTCTAACCTCGAACTAAACTAGCTCTAGGGTAAAAATTTCTGTTGTTTATTGTTTTAAAACCAGGAAGCGGGTCCATTCCACCATAGTGTCTAAGCCGTTATAGAAGGATTTTTTCTTCCTTTCTTCGCTTCCTTTTTTTTTTTTTAAATTGAATTTTGCTTTTGGGTTTCTTTTGTCCTAGCCCGGGTTCGGCCCGTAGCCGTGGGTTAAATTAACCTCGACTTTCATACACGGGCCCTGACCATTTAAGGCCGCGATCCACGATCAGACAGTGCGGGACCGCAGTGCGGGATCTGATGAGTTTCTATGGCAACCAGCAGATTCTTGACGTCACTATCAGACAGTGCGGGATGCGGGATAGGGTTCAGCCGGCGCTACTTTCTATCCCGCACTGCGGGACGGGTGCCATCAGACAGCCAATCAAATTGCGAGCTTCGCGCACAGGCCCTTTTCACCCTTGACCCCAACAAAAGAAGGCCGACCTTTCTCCAGTGGCAGACTGTCCGCCGGTCACGCACTGCGGGATACGTGGAGCGCTACATCCCGTCAGACATCCGATCCCGCAGCCGTCCGTCCCACACTGCGGTCCCGCACTGTCTGATCGTGGATCGCGGCCTTTACTAAGCCCTATCAATTATTTTGTGTTCACGAGTAATCCCTTTGGCCATGCCTCATTCACATGTTAATGTGCTGTTCCCACACAAATCCTACCCAACGCAAGTAAATCAAGCAAAAAAAGGAGCAAGTAATTGTGTGCGTGCGCCAATGCAAATATTATGCCCCTTGGGGCTCCTTTATCAACTTTGCAGCGACGTTGTATTGAGTTATGCACAAGCGCGTTCAACAGGCTAATTCCAGCTTATGTATTGGAACAGTTTCGCTCGTGAGTGCGCCTGTACGCTAGAAATACTCTGTCTCGATGATTAGTACAGCTCTTAATGCGATACAAAATGTTGGTTACATTTGCGCGAGGGGTCAAACACACTGCTGGAGCTGTCGGTATAGTCGCGCGTCATCGAGTACGCTTCTGTTGGCTCAGTGCCAGCGTTACAGACGCTGCCACTGCTCGTGTGTCGAAGTGGTGTGATGATAGATATCATGAAAACAGCTCAGAACGATCTGTGAGGATGAAAATGGTAGAATTAGCCGCTTTAAATGCTTTGGTCTGAGCCAACTGACTGCATAGTGATAAGCCCGCCGTTCAAAAACTCTGTGTGTGTGTGTGTGTGTGTGTGTGTGTGTGTGTGTGTGTGTGTGTGTGTCTCTCTCTCTCTCTCTCTCTCTCTCTCTCTCTGTGCGTGTGTTAGTGTGTTGCAGACAACCCCAAGCAAAAGCCAGACCAGCCCGACCCGTGATCTGCTCTTGGGTCATCGATACATTTATAATTGATTACCCGCTCCACCGACCACCAATACCTTGCCCACGTCAACCACCCCTTCGTGATTATCCACGCCTACAAAGCCTAGGTCGGGGTGCACAGGAACGACTCAACCTACCCAAGATCATCAATAATCGATAAAGCCGGGCATACCACTGAACCGTGACGCTGCCATTGTTTCCGAGAGTTTTTCACTGTCAAGGATCCGTGACCAGTGCTACTCGCAGTTTTTTGTGTGTGTAGTGCTCACTAAACTTTGACCGACGTGACACTGTGTATTACTCACAGATTTTTTGTGCGGTGTTAATACGACTCTGACAGATCCTGCGGAGACTTCGCAGTGCACGAAAGTAGTTTCGAGACTGTTCTAGCACAACCGTAGCCGGTTAATCTCCTGCCTAGACTTTTTGCCTAACTGCTGGCCTGTTGTGTGGTGATATCCCAAGCTATTGTCGGCCTCAAAGGAGCCTAAGATTTGGCCGTGGTTCTATGCTGTGCCGGTATAGGCAAGTACACCGCCCTTACAAGGTTAAACTGTGCCAACTTTGTAGACAAGGGGACACAGATACAGGCCATAGTCCTGAGCGAGAAGCGACAGAAGTGTCTGGGATTTCGATAAAGGCTTGGCTTAGGACACCGCACACAGGTGAGTTTATGCACGGATTTCAGTTCAGCCATTGTGTACATTCACTGTTTGCTTCTTATCAGTATGAATCACTCGGCGAAGAATTTGGCCGGCTGTTGTACTAATAGTTCGTATACAACAAACTCCGTAGACTAGTGTCTGTAGTACACTCCTGGCAAAACACGGTTGGAAATCTTGTCTCCGAGGCGTATTTAAAGACCCAAGCTCCCAACAAAAAGCTTTCCGAAGTGTGGAAAAATTTTACTGAGTCGACCGTGCAAGCACAGTCAACTCTGTAACAGTTGCATAGTTTTCAGCGCTTCGTGGACCCGTATAAAACCAGAGCACGAGTTTGCCGTGACATTGTTGGGCTTTTGGTCAGTGAGCGAGGCACATCGCTACAGTGTCGAGTGGATGTTGAGTGCTGCACGATCTTTCTCGCTCAGTGTCAAAACGTAAACTGAGCTGTGAAATCAGGCTGCCCTTGGCTATTATTGGGGTTTCAGGGACGCTGAAAACTCTGCAACTGTGGCAGAGTTGACTGTGCTTGCACGAACGACTCTGTAATTTTTTTTTCACACTTCGAAAAGCTTTTTGTTGGGAGCTTAGATCTTTAAGTTCGTGCATCAGGGAGCAACAAAGCAAACACTGAAACGAAGAAGAACCTTAAAAACTTACTGTTGAAAAGTTCAGTGTTCCCATTCTCTTAGCATAGCGGGATGGGGTGGGTGTTTGGGATTTTTACGTCCTTTTGCACCACGTATGGGTCATATCAAAGACGGGGCAACGAGAGAAAGGCCAGCAGAAATGTGTGGCCTCAGCCGGGATTCGAGCTCACGACCCAAGCATTTGGAGTCCAACGCTATCCCGGCTCCTCCTCTCAGCATATCATTCGGGACAAACACGAATACATGTAGTAATTTACGTCATATTTTTTGAGTTTCCCATGATGCGACGGACACTTGCGTGAGTGATATACACTAAATCTTACATGATCACCAGCCCTACATCAATTACGTACAGTGCGTTGCCATGTCTTAAAACCCTTCTGTTTCCATGCCTGAGCACCCTTTATCTATTTGCATCATGTTCTCGGTATATGCGTGTCTTGCGCGGCCTAGGCCCTGACCTTATATGGCTTGTATATTTTTGTATATATTTCTCCCTTTTCACTTGGGTTTTTTTGTCATCGTTGCGCCGTCTTTGATATCACCCGTATGTGGTGGAAATGGACGTTAAACACCCAAACACCCACCCACCCACTTGTTATTTTATTCTAAGTGCTTAAACCTATCATTTATTAATAGGTGACATTATTATTAGTATTGTTATCTCTCTCTCTCTCTCTCTCTCTCTCTCTCTCTCTCTCTCTCTCTCTCTCTCCTTTCGGTGCTCAAACCGTAAAAAAAAGAGAAGGTTTTCTGCTTCCAATGGCAGGTAAGCGAGATGGCGAACCGTCCCATGAGTTCCGGACCTGACTCGTCCAGTGCCAGTTCTGTGGACTTGCCGCCACTACACGGGCTGAACAGACACGATGTGCTGCCTGAAGAGTGGACTCTGCCTCATGAATGGAAGATAGAGAAACGGGAACTTTTTGACGTACGTCTCTGTCTGTCTGCCTGTCTGTGTCTGTCTGTCTGTGTCTCTGACTGTCTGTGTCTGTCTGTGTGTGTCTGTCAGTGTCTGTGTCTGTGTCTGTCTATCTGTCTGCCTGTCTGTCCGTCTCTCTCTCTGGAGGCCGTGTGTGTGTGTGTGTGTGTGTGTGTGTGTGTGTGTGTGTGTGTGTGTGTGTGTGTGTGTGTGTGTGTGTGTGTGAGAGAGAGAGAGAGAGAGAGGACCGGCCTCACTTTACGATTTTGTTTTCAAGTTTTAATGTGTCCGCTTTAATCGACAGAACTGGAAGATGGACGTACAGAACCAAATCGCCAACCTTGCACAGAACCTGGTCAGTATACGTAGCCTGGTAATTTACATCCACTTACCGTCAGATACTCGGACTAGTTTCATGCACTGAATGGTAAACGCTAAAACCGAAGACTTATACCTCTTTCAAATTGCGAGAACGCTTTGAATTATGTAAAAGTTTTTATCAACGCACTTACGGTAAAATATCTGAAAATGAATGAACTTTGGAATCACATTAAAACTGCTTACAAAATAAGTGAGATCGTATCAATCGACACTTTGTAAAATCACGTCTGCTCTGTAAAGGGAAGCAACCTTTGGTACCGGTGTCTCAAGTGTTGACGTTGCTTACCTGCTCATAGTTCTTTTCTGCCTTTAGCTGTGTGATAAATTATCACGTTTACGATCTTTCCGTCCACAATACAGCCGAATTACACACATGAACTGACGTCCTGTCAATCATCTTAAAGGGCCCGTCCAACGAAATTTCGGCCAAAAAAAGTGTCCAGAAAGTGTTTAAAACGAAAACCATTCTGATTCAGCCCACGCGGCACAACCGGGCCGCTACAGAGCAAATCTAGAATGGTTTAGTTGCATGTGCCATACAGTTTCATACCTGAAAAGATTCCTAGAAGTCTGCATCTGTCAAAAAAAAAAAAAAAAAAACCCGATGGGATTTACACGCCGAGGCCAATGTATTATAATTAGTAGCAGACGAATTTATTTCTGCGGCCGGCGGCGCCGGCCGGCAACTTTTGTTCACACGAAACTGCTAGGATGTTTGAAGGCAACCTAGAGTGCTCAGATGACAGAGCATGGTCCCTTTTTTCTGTTCAAATGCAAAATTTTGGGAAATTCGGCTAAATAATCAGTAATGACGGGTCCTTTTACGTGAATTTAGCTGCTCTGTGTCGATGTGACACTTTCCTATAGTTACCCGACAATCCACTGGACAAATTCTGTTTTCCTTTCCCTACAGAACTCCTCCTTGAGACACTACCCACATCCCGAGGTTGGCAGTCGGTTCGACTACACAGACAAAGTGGTGCAGGCGGAGATAGAGAAACAGAAGAAGGCGAGTCAGGCATCCGGCGAGGGAACGAACACTTTGTGTTACGGACTGGCCAGAGTACCTAGTGCCCAACAGTTCTAATCTGTCTGTCTGTCTGTCTGTCGGGGAGTCGGGGTGGCCGAATCAGTGGTAGAGCGTTGGACTTCTAATGCTCGGGTCGTGAGTTCGTATCCCGGCTAGGGCCAGATATTTGTGCTGGCTTTTTCATCGTTGCCTCGTCTTTGATAGCACCCGTATGTGGTGGAAAAGGACGTTAAACCCCCAAACACCCACCCCACCCACCCTGTCTCTCTGTCTGCGGTTTGTTCTGTTCATTGTCGTAAAATCATTTCTTTATCATGTGCATTATATATAATCATGTTTTTCAGTCGGAGCAGTGCTGTGGAACAAAACATAATTTGTATGTAAAAATTGATTTCATTGGCGTGCCCCTATTGGCAGTTTGGTGTGCTTGTGCTATAGCTTGTGTTGTTTGTTTTTGGTTTTTGCTTGTCTGTTTGTTTGTTTTTTGGTTTTTGTTGTTTTTTTGGGTTTTTTTTTCAAACTAAGAGAACAACGACGTACACACAAATATATTTGGTGAACCTATGTAATAAGAACCCAACAGTATTATTAGAAATCTTAGTACACCGAGTAAGCACATATAATTATATAGAGGCGCATTTCGTGATTAAGCTTTTCACGTTCTCTGTGCGAGTACAATATTATATTCAAATGATAAAAAGCTGATGAATTTTGTGTTACTCTGTGTGTGTGTGCGTGTGCGTGTGTGTGTGTGTGTGTGTGTGTGTGTGTGTGTGAGAGAGAGAGAGAGAGAGAGAGAGAGAGAGAGAGAGGATGATGATCATGATGATGAAACGTTAACATCTGCATCTCTGCCTATATTACAAGTAGTCCTCATTACATTCTACAATATTAAAGAAAAATACAAAGTAAACATTTATATAAGCAAAACAATCTAGACTACTGAAAAGGTAGTAGGTAGAAAAACAAACAAAATAACAGGTCACAGACCGCCAAGAGAGAGAGAGACAGAGAGAGTGAGAGACAGAGGCAGAGAGAGCGCACGAGGAAGGTCATTGACCGTGCTCTGATTAACCAGCTCACTGATTCACACGTTCACCACAACACAGTCACAATGCACTACGACTACGACTCAAAAATCAATGCCTACCCGACAAAAGCCAGACTGGATTCAATGGATTTCTGATCCCATTACCGGCTCCTCCGCATCCTGCTTTCACTGGTTGATTGACAACCATGTCAAAGGATCAGAGAGCAGGTTCTGTCAATCATTCGCCGAGCCGGAATAGACGACTCCACACCGCAATTGTGGTTCCAAACTGTGTCATTTCGGCAAGATCAGCCGGGTTACGCCTCGTAGCGGATTTATGATCGGTGAAACCGGTGAAACTATGCCCAGTGGTGAAAGAGAATAGGTTAGTCTAGTGGTGCATCCCTGTTTCGTCTAAAATAGTGCTCTTTTCCTTCAAAATAAACACAGGTGAACATTTTACAGAATTCGTGTAATGGCAAAGGCCGTGCTTCCGTTTGTACTATGGCAGCTGGTCCCTCTAGTTCCATTAGCCGCCAAATAGTCTTTGTTGCTTGTGCGGCGTTAAGCCCTAAATAAATCACTAACTAACCCTCAAGTTCCATAATTATGATTTATCATTTTTTTTTTATTCTGTAGGTTTACACACACACACACACACACACACACACACACACACACACACACACACACACACACACACACACACACACACACACACACACACAAATAAAAATAAAACAAATTTTTAAAAACTTTTTTGTCAGATACAAATAAATGCCACAAATCGGTTTCACAGACGAGTCTAGTTTTAGCCAAAATGTAGCCTACAGTTGAGACGGATTCCACACTTGGAGACAAAATCTCAAGGGAAATAACCTGTGCACTCGGAAGTAAGAACAACTCTTCCTGGGTCGTCTCTCTTGATTGATCGTCGTTGGTTCAACTGTTTGTCTATCCTCGATTGAATGTATCTTTCGTGTTTCTGTTCAGCTGGAACTGATGTGATGGAAATACTATGCTTTCGTGATCTGGTGCCCGTGTCGCAATCAACTTTCAAGAAATCCCTGTGATCTATTTTTTTCACCTGTTTACCCCTGTGCTGTGTTTCCGCCCTACTGTTTCCATGTAGTACAGACATCTGCCTCAAGACATTCAGCAATCTTGTAATTTGTGATCTCCTGGCCGAGACCTTGCAGCCTCATCACGTGGTATTCAGGTAAAATAATTCACACACACACACACACACACACACACACACACACACACACACACACACACACACACACACACACACACTGCACACACACACACACACACACACACACACACACACACACACACACACACACACAAACACACACACACACACCGTGGCACACACACACACACACCGTGGCGCGCGCGCGCACACACACACACACACACACACACACACACACACACTGTGACAAACACACTGTCACACACACTGTCACACACACACACACACACACACACACACACACACAGAGTGACAAACACACACTGTCTCTCTCTAACACACACACACACACACACACACACACACACACACACACACACACACACACACACACACACACACACACTGTCACACACACACACACACACACACACACACACACACACACACACACACACACACACACACACATTTGATCTTGTCCTTGCTTGGTGAGGGCATTGAAGTAACATTTTTTGTAGGCACCTTTAGATTACTCTTCGGCAAATCTGCAAATCAAATTACACAGCACTGCAGGTGTACCTGTATTTGGTGAGGTAAAAAAAAAAATTCAGGTCTTCCCATTTCACTCTACACCGTGACATTAATGCCATGAGGTTAGATTGCCTGCTGGTACATTACCTTTCAGGCGGCTACGCAATAACAGCGCCTTAATTCAATCGCGAATCAACGTTTAACCTGCCACCGCTCTCCCCCTCCCCCCCCCCAACCCTTCCCCTCCCCTTATACCCCCGCACCCCGTCAAATAACTGTCTGGTACATGGAGAATGGGGTGCCCTCTGAGAAAGTTGGTGCCTGTATAGACATACATATTTCCAGCGCTGGTCGTAACTTTTCCAGGCTATTTCCTTCCGTCTGTCATGTGGGCACAGGACATACTGAACGCATATCGGACGAAACCACTTGTAAGCAAATCGAAGTGTACGGCCATTTGTCGAGGGGGAGTGTTAATGGGTTGGGAGTTTGTATAGCTAAGCCTGCATTGTCTGTCGTGTTTCTCCGCGCTCATATGGCGGTAAAGGGACAGACCAAACTCTCTAACCCGAAGCCAGTACCGGACTGTGGCGACTAAACAGACTGTCGGGAACAGGGCGCTGAATGTTGACACTTAGGCTTTCTCTCCTTGCCTACCCCACACCACCCCCACCCTCTACACCCCCCCCCCCTTTACTACTCACCCACCCTCATTTGCTCAGGTCTGTATGAGTGTCAGTCAAGATGGCGAGATGTTTCTACGGTGCTATCACAATTCCAAAGTTATGACGATGATTGCTGTCAGGTAAAACCGCACAGAGTTTTCTTCTTGTGTACATTAAAGGTTGTTACAGTTGTTGTTGCTGTTGATTTTTATGTTGTTTCCATAGTAATGGAAACAACATAATAGGACGGGCTAAAATTTCCACGTTCATAGGCAAGCATCTGTGGTACAAACGCACGTCACTGCCGATCTCCCGCAGAGACGATTATGCAAGTGTAACTCTGACAATGACGTAAGAAAACTTGCGTCATCGATGCTGACGCGTATGGTGTTCCGAACGCAGTTCTCCTCCTCAGTGAGTGCCGTCTGTGCGGATGTGTGTGCGTGTGTGTGTGCGTGTGTGCGTGTGTGCGTGTGTGAATTGTGTCCGGGCCCGTTTCTTCGAAGATACTTAACCGAATGGCTTCAAATTTGGGGTATCCAAATTTATCAAAATGTTACATTAGACGATTCAAGCGTGTGATGATTGCTTAAGTGATTTGGGAGTTATCGCCCTTTTGAGACAAGTTGGTTGTCTTTCGTGTACAGGCGTAATATTTATTTAAATCACTCAATTGTTTGGCAGTAGATAGCTTGAATACGGACTCTGAATTGACTCACTACTAGAAAATGGTCGCTCTTATAGTTTTCATGTAAACCGAGCCTGAGTTGACATTGCATGTGAACCCAGTTCAGATGCCTATTTCTCCGAAAATACTAAACCGATCGATTTCAAATTTGGGGTTTCTAAATGAATCAAGATTGTTGAATAGAAGGCCCGATCCAGGTACGATTGCACACATGATTTGCGAGTTATCGCCCTTTTCAAAAAAAGTGGCTTTCTGGCGTTTAAAGGCGTAATATTTACCTAAACCACTCCATTTTTGGGACATAGATAGCATGAATACGGACTCTCAACTGAGTGAATTTTGGAGGTTGTCGCTTTTATACTTTTGGCGTAAACCGTACCTGATGAAAGTGCTGGTGAACACACTTTAGATCTCAAAATCGCTCCTACTATACATAGATAATGAGCCTGGGGTGCCATAAAAAATATACAAAAAAAAATTAGAAAAATTCACTGCAGCCGTTGTCGTCAGTTGACTCGAAAATTTGTACTCGAAGCACATTTCCTTTACACAAGCCACACGCCTCACAAACATCGCAGAAAAGGCACACGCGCACTGACGCAAAACTGTATCAGCGTCAGTTTGCCGACGTCATGTTTGATTGACGTGGGGGTGTGTCGTCACTTTTCGGAAGTTCTCTATTTGTAGACGGGGAAAGCGGGAGTTTCATTGATGTAGTGAGCTTTGTTTTTCCCACTGACTCTCACTCAATAGCATAGTAGAGTGAGAGAACACCACATAGGTCTCAATGGAGCACATGCACAAACGCGGCTCGCGCAAGTCTGCGTGCGTGCGTGCGTGCGTGCGTGCGTGCGCGCGCGCGTATGTCTGTGTGTGTCTGTGTGCGCGCGCGCGCAGCAGACATAACACATAGTGAAAAAACGTTCGCCGCGCAGACTTGTCTGTTAAACACATTGAGCCGGTATAAATTCGATCTTTACACTGCGCAGCAGCAACACTTCAATTTTCATGGGGCTGCTTTCATTGCAAGAATTGTATCCGAGTCAAAGTTATTACGTCAAATGTATTATGCGTCATCCCAATGAGGAAAACGTCATAGATTTCAAAGAAAACAACTTGACGTCTCTCCTCCAAAACCAAGATTGGTCTGACAAGCCCGGTCAGTTGTTTCCATTGAGAGAGAGAGAGAGAGAGAGAGAGAGAGAGAGTGTGTGTGTGTGTGTGTGTGTGTGTGTGTGTGTGTGTGTGTGTGTGTGTGTGTGTCCTCCCGTATACATGGCATTACAAAAGTACGACCGTGACGACAGCAGGTGATTAAATGGAAACAACATATTGGGCTGGTCAGTGGCCATCTTGTTTTAATTGCTAGGGATAAACGTTTGTTGTTATTCTTGTTAAAGTGATAGGGATAAAATTTTTTTGTTGTTTAAGTGATAGCGATAACAGTTTCATGTTGTTCGAACTGAATCAGCACCGAGAAAACTCCCCCGCCGTATTGACTGACACCCGCGCAGTTCGAGCCACCCGATCGAGGCCCACCCGCCCCGCACGGGTCCCGCCTCATGCCGCCTGCCACCCCGATTAAAAGCAACGGTTCCACTTCACAGCTCACCATTCGCCTGTGTTGTGGTGATCGGCTGTGATCGAATACACTTCAAGTGCGGCTTGATCACCAGTTGAACATCTCTGGTTGCTGGGTACAGAAGTACTCCATTAATTTTTGGAATTGCAGCGAAAGCTTTTTTTCAGTTGTTTTCCACTGGTGGAAAACGGCAGGGGAATTAAGACAGTAACGGAGTAATCAATTTCTGCCCGGCTTTCATCAGTGACGTAACTGTATCCATTCAGTTGATTGTTTGCACAACTGGGCCGGGTAACACGGATGCGTTCAATGTGACTGCAGCCCACTTTAGTGACATGAGCGTGGTTTTCTGGTTATTATCCCTGGATTTGTTTTAACTGGTCGGGGCAAAAGTTGCTGAATGCAGTTCAGGTTCTGAGGAAAATGTGGACGATGAATACTGCGGTGTGAAACAGTTCTGAGGAGTTTTCTTGGCAGCATTGCAAACGTAAGGTAAGTTAACAAAATTGTCTGTCTGTCTGCCTGTCTGTCTACCTGTCGGTCTGTCTACCTGTCCGTCTGTCTACCTGTCGGTCTGTCTTCCTGACGTCTGTCTACCTGTCGGTCTGTCTACCTGTCGGTCTGTCTTCCTGACGTCTGTCTACCTGTCGGTCTGTCTACCTGTCGGTCTGTCTGTCTCTGTCTCTCTTTCAAACAATTTACACTATTGCAACCAATGCATCGCTGAAAAGAGTCATGATACACTAAACGCGATATATTGGATTTAGTGGGCACGACAAAATCTCAAGAAATTTAAAGTGTTCCTTATTCTCTTTGACATCACCCATATGTGGTGGAAAAGGACGTTAAAACCTTCAAACACCCACATTGCCCAGCCTGTCTCTATCATGTCAGAGGAAAGGATTTAGCAGACATTTCTGCGACATGTACAAGAAACCATTATATTGCGATAAATTATAGTGAATTTCCAAACCTGTCATTGAGTCGCGAAAATCGTCGATGATTTAGATACCTCTCGAGTGAAAAGTTTAGCGTACAAACAAGAAGAACTGGAAAATGACAAATTGATGATAGCCCGTCCTGCACGAGCTGTTCAGATGGAAATAAAATCGTGAATGGGCACGTGTGATTTCACTGCACGCTTACCAAAGACGTTGCGATTTACACGAAAGACCCAGCCGGGCAATTGTGAGGGATTACGATGGGTCTGTTGTACGTTCAGCTCATATATTGTCACTTCTGTCAGTCACGTCATTTGTGGTCACAGCGAGAGAAAAGAAAATCTTTTCGGACCAACACCCATGGAAGGTTCGTCAGTGAAGCGAAATTCATACATGTGCCTTGGCTTATTGAAGTTATCTGCGCGAACTGAAATCCTATGCCCTACTGCAGTCTAAACAGATTTTCCACCTACATACCTATGACTTGGAATTTTTCATTTTAACTCCATATTGACAATGTCTGAGGAATACCAGTTTTCTACTTTTCCCGAAATACCCCCGAAAATATACCCCCGAAATAAGGTAATCTACAATCATTTAATTCAAACTATTTCAAAATAGTGAGAAGATTACCTTTTGAAGCAACAATTGAAGTGCATTTCATTCTGAACATATGCAATAAAACTAAATAATGCTCGGTTTCTTAGTTTACTCACAGTTTGACTACAAAGACGCGTGGTGTCATTTTCAAGTTTGCAAGTTGAGCGTCGTGTGCGTGGTAGCGCTGGAAGTGTACTCGCATATGACAGTCACATTTGACTTGCACACAGACTGAAACTTTTCAAGAAGCCCATGAGATATTTTGAATTAAATGATGGTAGGCTACTTTATTCCGTGACTATAGATCAAGTATCGATAGTGCCATTTCAAACAAAATTTTCACGCCGCATCGCAACAATGGGCACGTGACTTGGTGTGGAATATACTTTTTGTTCCACCTATGTTGTACTCATATGCAAATTATGCGTATATGGCCGTAAGTATTTAATTTTACATATGTGTAATGTGCCAAAAATAAATAAATAAATAAATAAAACTCACAACTATGCTTGACAATGTGTTCTGTAAATACTGTGTCGATGTACGTTTAGCTATTCTCATCCCAACACGTACCGATATCAGTATGATATTACACGTTCCCCGGTCTTGCAGTTCTCCTACACCGATCTCCGAAAGAACGTAATCCTCTTGTGCTGGCACTGCCATGAATAATTCCGCAAACCATTAACTTCTGCTGATACTGCAGGCGTGAAATTACGTATGTGCTCTGACAGATCAGCGGAAGAATATCCATTGACAGGGGTCCTATTCTTCAGTGGATCTCATTCTGCATTTTGAAAAGGATTTCCCGTTGTTCATTCCCTATGGGGTGTTGATTTGAAATCCCCGCACGCACAGCCGCGCGCATAAACAACGTCTTTCTTCGACTCACCGGTATGAAGAGGGTTTTGAGGGACATAACCCCGACAATTGATTGCGAAGCAGACGACAATAAACAATGAGTTTGTCTCTTCTTGATGTAGCCATTTGCATGCAGGATTCCGCTGAAGGATCTTGATTTGGTTGGCTCTGATGACGTAAATAACCGCTTTTGTGAGGAAAAAGCATGACAAGGTAAACAGTTTACTTGCGCTCGCATATTGCACGTCTTTTACCAAAAGTAGGATAACAAACAAATTGTTTACATTGTGCTGCTGAGGAGGTATTTTGATCCAAGTGAACGGAAACACCGACTTCTCGAGAGAAAAAGAAAGCCCAGACACCATCCTAGATGTACAGGGAAAGGTGTCACTGTTCAGTACAGAAAGATTGGTTATACTGGCATATGTTAGAGTCCCGTTTTTGTTTCTTTCCTTTTGTCTTTTTTCCTTTCTGAGTGAACGAATAACTGAACAGTCCTGACGTACAGTGATCCGTGTACAACCGATCGGAAAAAAGAGAGAGGGTGGGGGGAGAGGGGGGAGGGAGTGTGTGCGTGTGTGTGGGGGGGGGGGGGGGGGTGGGGGGTGGGGAGGCATCACAGCGAAGTGAACACCTGCAAACTTACAGCTCCTGCAAATTGAACAAAATAAATGATGAATGTTTATTAAGTACGTATGACATAAACTTTCCAGAAACACAAAACAAATAAAACCTCTTTTGAGTCGTTCATGGCTTGCTCATATATCAGAAACCTTTGCACCTGCCGTTCCATTGTATCACACAGAAATGCGTCACAAAGCCATTGACACTGACCCGCCACGTTTGCAGAAATAAAACACATCAAAGCTTCAATCACGACCTCTTATGACGATGTACACCATCCTACACACATTTCTTTGTTCCTAAGTCTACGTTTCAGACGAGCCAAAAAAGCACTTCAGGCTGATATGATGAATGTCACTCCTTGAAGTGCTTAGCTGGATAAAGGCCCTGTGTGTGTGTGTGTGTGTGTGTGTGTGTGTGTGTGTGTGTGTGTGTGTGTGTGTGTGTGTGTGTGTGTGTGTGTGTGTGTGTGTGTGTGTGCCTCTGTGTGTGTGTGTGTGTGTGTGTGTGTGTGTGTGTGTGTGTGTGAGAGAGAGAGAGAGAGAGAGAGAGAGAGAGATGATGATGATGAAACTTTATTTCTCAACGGTAAAAGTTTTGACAGAAAGTACGTCAGTTTGCAAACTTGCCGTTGCTAATACTACGAAAGATTAGAGAAAAGCAAATAATAAGAATAAAAAGACATAAAAAGAGAGACAACAAAATTGAAGAGAGAGAGAGAGAGAGAGAGAGAGAGAGAGAGAGAGAGAGAGAGCGCAAATGAGTCCTGGATTGTGAATATGACCGTGATTATCATTTTCGGTGTTGTTGTTGTTGTTAATGATGGTAATGTTAAGTCTTGATTAGAAAAGTGAGCACATACGTCATATGTTACGAGAAATAGGGAGACACAAAACGAAATAAACTGACTCAATTGTCCAAGGATATGAAACGCACGCAATCTTGTCTTTGCTAAACTCACAATATTACGCTACCATTATTCACACATAATTATATCATCACATCATTCAGCACCATATTCAGAGAGTTCCATCAGAACAGTACCGAAGACGACACTGGAGAGATTTCCCGACAGATTGAGCACGTATGGGTGTTTTTCTGAGCACCATCTGAACTGAACTAAACAGATAGAGGGGCCGGGGGAGGGGTAGGGGTGGGGGAGGGAAAAGGGAGGGAGAGGGAGGGAGTGTGAGGAGAAGGACTCAAAGAAGGCAAATTGTCCCTAAGAGTACAGCTCAAATCATATTGCACACGGCACAATAGACTCGGCAAAGATAGTACTGTACCTCTGGCTTACGGCCCATAGGTCTGTAATGGCTGTGTTCAGGTGAAGGGTTGCTTGGCTGTGTTCATACAGCACGTAACGCACTACGTACACAAGGCCATGCTTAGCGACTGGTCAGTGAACGTAAGACACGGACCATAGCGCACTTTGAAACCTGGCCAACAACACGAGTATGTTACCTAAGACTGCTAGATCTCAGGTAATCCTGAGTTACATTTTCACAGCACACCTTCTCTTGGAGAGAGGGAGAGAGAGAGAGAGAGGGGGGGGGGGGCGCGGTATCGTCATTTTTCACCAGATACGGGTGATATCAAACACGGGACAACGAGGGAAGAGCCGCATAAATTTTTGTCTTCCAGCCAAGATTCGAACTCACGAACCAAACATTGATAACCCAATACCCTTCCGCTCGACTGTCCCGGCTCAGCCGGGGTGGCGGAATGGTAGAGCGTTGGACTTCTAATGCTCGGGTCGTGAGTTCGCATCCCGACTGAGGCCAAATATATTTGTGCTGGCTTTTTCATCGTTGCCCCGTCTTTGATATCACCCGTATGTGGTGGAAAAGGGCGTTAAACACCCAAGCACCCCCCACCCCTCCCAGAGAGAGAGAGAGAGAGAGAGAGAGCGGTGGGGTGATAAAGTAGGGAGTGCAGAAGCGAAAAAATAAATCAACCCTTTGCGTTAAAAAAAAAAAAATGGTGACTTTTTTGCGATGATAAATTCTTTCTAAAAATCAGTCGAAGTTATTCAGTATACGAGCAAATACAGCTGCAGAAGATTGTAGTAACCTACTATACATATTATTACAAGGGCATAATTCCAACATAGACTTACCATTACCATATTCATGGATTAGTCTGACCTGCCCTTCCATGCCGCCAAGTCCAATACAGTTATTTCTGTCCCGTATGGAAACAAAAAACAGAAGAGAGGTCACTGAACGCATGCTACTAGTTACGGCTACGTTTTCCAAACAATGCTACCTCCATTTGGAAAAAGGGGCCTGTACGCCCATCAAAACCATGGCGCTTAGACCTTTTTTCCAGATAATAGTAGTATGTTTCTTTGTCCAAGGAATTGAAATTCTCTCTCTCTCTCTCTCTCTCTCTCTCAACTATTTAATTTCGAACATGATAAACAACACAACACAAGGAACAGTCTGCTCCCAGTGCCTCGTCCAAGGGTTCATATATATAAAAGTAGCCTGTCTTCCTCAGGGGCATCCATATGGAACTCTTTACCACTGAGTATCCAAAACGTTTTCAAATTCATAAACTTCAAACAGATTATACACGACACGCTTATCTGACCATATACATAGAAATGTGTTACATACATGTTTTGAAATATTACAGACGACTTTTAAGTTCTTACTTGGCATACAGCCAGTATATCATCAGCACATGCCACGTATGTTTTGATTTGTTTATCGTGTGTATTTTTCTCTCCTGTATTTCCCTTAGATAGTTTATACGTTTATACTTTTTTACTTTTTTTATTGTTTGTTTGTTTGTTTTATTTTTTTTTCTTTCTCAGTACTCTTTAATGTAGAATAGCAGGACAGCATGTAAGATAGGCAGCAATGCCTAAATGCTCTATCCTGAATAAAAAACGTTTCATCATCATCATCATCTCTCTCTCTCTCTCTCTCTCTCTCTCTTGCCTTTTTTAACTTGATGTGCATGTCCTTTATGCCTTTGCTGATAAGAGATATATCTACGTCACTGTCTAAAGGTCTTTCTCCACCACATTAACCCACTCTTAAAAATCGTTTGGCACATTGATTCGAGTAAGGCAATTTATTGCGTGATAAAGCCGCCAGTGTTGACTTTACGGTACACACCTCTATTATCGGCACATTTATTGTGACGCCCCCGGCTACAGTTCGAAGACCCTCTGTCTCGTATATACCCTGAAGCGATTTCTCTTCTGGGCATCTATCACTTCAGGAGAGACAGGTCAAAGGGATTTATTTGTGGGACATCTTTGTATTTTTCGAGTGACCTGCAAATCCCGATTGAGGTTAAGAGTCTTGCTGGTCAAACATGAAGACGAAACTGGGCGACAAGCAGTTTGAAGGTTCGAATCATAGATAAGATAAGATAACTTTATTAATCCCTCATGCATGGGGAAATTTCATGTCCACTCAGACACAGCGACAATACAATACAATACAATACAATTCTGCGCGCACACACACACACACACACACACACACAGGGCAAAGATCACAGTTGTATGCCACACATAAGGTAATACAATACAATACATTAAAATTCATAAAAAACTTCTACATAGATTATTCTGGCATAATACTATAGATGCCTTTTATTTTAAGTCCACCGTCACCGTCCTTCTATTCATTTCAGTCGATAGTCCTCTTGCGCCGGTTACAATGGTTGCAATGGTTGCAGAATCTTTAGTTGTGTGATCCTGTATACTAAAATAACGAAAAAAAAAAAAAGGCATTTTGACCTACTATGATTACTTCATTAAACAAACAAGTAATCAAACGGACAACAACAACAACAATAAGCAATTTGTTACGTGTGGAGATGTGTTGGAGAGCCCGTCGTCTTATCGAAGTAGGACGATGACACACAGGCGTACACTTCCTCACGTAGCGAGTTCTTGTGGACCGCACGTTGTCCCTCACTCACAGAATACACGTGAGCGCGTAGAGAGGTTATAACCGTGTGGGGTTTATTACAGCACTTCTCTGGTGTTACACAGCACTTCCAAGCTTCGCAAATACAAGCTTCTCTCGTGCACACACACACACACACACGCAAACATCTCCGGGCCTTATATACAGAAACATTCTGGACCACTCTTATAACAGAACCAATCAAAAATCAAAGCGTGAATCACCTTATTGCTATTTTAAAACTAAAGAAGAATCCAGAATAATCAAGTACCTGCCCGCCGAACCTAGGCGCGTTATATAACACCTTCTAATCGTAAACGGGTCAGAACAAAAGCGATTTGCACGAGATTTCCGAGCGACTCAGCTCTAGGCCCTAAGTGCATACCTTTCGCCCGAGGCGGAATAGCTACAGTCAAAACAAGGTCACCACTTCTCGAATGCTCGTGATAACAATAGAAACTTCTGGATCACGGGAAACAGATTTACAGTATTAAAACACGGTATGAACTAAACATAGCGACTTTGCTGTCTCACTAAACTACCAAACCCCCCCCCCCCCCCAAAAAAAAAACAAAAAACATTACAGCTGTTATCCTACAGCATACAAACAAAAAAGGCACAGCCACGCTCGTAACACAATTGAATTACATAATGGTAGTAGAACCAACACAAAGGTACAACATGACTGCTACAAACATCATGGAAACATCGCAGCCAGTTTGTTTTCTTCCTAACCGTAGCCCGATAAGAAGAGTGTTGATGGCAATGATTGCTAGAACCACTTAATACATTAACATTACAACATTTTAACGCCTCTGTTACTGTCTTTTAGTCGAGCTGTTGAGTTGCACACACCTCATTGCCACAATTGACACATTAACTTTCTGCTTATACCATACTACAACGCTGCTGACATTCTGCCTAACGGACGACTACACTCCTGTCAGTCAAAAGTGCCGAGCTAACAGAATTCAGCCAATCGCGGACTGCGGCATAATGAGCACAACACATGGCATGGTATGGCAAACTTTTTGCCAGACACTACAACGAAGGAAGCACGTGTAGTTTGATATGACTGAAACATGGAGAGAAAGCAGTAAGTCCATTGACTCATTTGAGGAAAAAGACCGTTACATCAACAATGTCTTTCATCTTGAAATCACCCCTTTTTTTCTCATAAAACGGCGTCATCACGGACGTAACTGTCTTTTGCCACTACACGGCAGAGGAAAGGGGCGTGGCTTTGGCCTCGGGTTTTTGCCGAGTGGATTCGTCCATTCCTGCGAACATACCATATATGGTAATGTTAGCGTACCTTCAGCAGTGTTAGCAGTGGTATAGCAGTACTAACACTTATGCTAAAAACACGCGCATTGGTTGCTAAAAGTCTGCTTAGAGATTGCTTAATCAATGCAATTTCGCCTGGGGCAATAATAATAATAATAATAATAATTAGTCTCTATGATCAGCAGTTGCAGCTTTATGACGTTTTGTTGTATCTGATTTGTGTTCCTAGTAGTCAGGCAACCTGATTAAAAAAAAAAAAAAAAAAAAACAAGGAATGCGCCTGTGGCTAGATTTTACAGTCGGCGTTGTAAGAGAAGCGAAGTGGCTGTCAAAGGGTAATCTGCAGTTGACAGAACAAAACGTTTTGAAGTAGCGGTGTATCTAGACACTGAATGGCCCTTGACATTTGTATGTTATGTGTCGTGCAGCGTTTCTCCACCGTTTCCGAGACACAGTCGGGGGAGCCGGGGTGGCCGAATGGTAGAGCGTTGGACTTCCAATGCTCGGGTCGTGAGTTCGTGTCCCGGCTGGAGCCAAATATTTATGCTGGCTTTTTCATCGTTGCCCCGTCTTTGGTATCACCCATATGCGGTGGAAAAGGACGTTAAACCCCCGCTCGAATCTCGCGCTTTTGAACAAGTGCTTAATTATTTCTACACCATTCGTGTGTAAGGGTCTTTCGTTGTGTGTTGGTGTGTATCATAATACTCCTATTGTGTCTTACGGTTTTCTGAATGTGTCTGCATCTGTTTCTGTAGTTTATATTTGTCAGTTTGACTTTTTCCATGCCTAAACGATTTGCCCGTCGAGGACACTAAAGAATAATTGTATTAACTTTAAATGAATTGAATGAAGTGTTTCAGGACCTCCGGTATTTCCGTTTGTTCTTCCGCATAAAGGTTTGATTGGTACACAAACTCCACACGTGGTACATTTTGGTATTATATCGACTGTCCTATAATGTATTGTTCATTTATCCACCACGATAATTACTGACATTTGGAATAATGAGAAATGATATCTTACAAATAACGAATTATACCGGTAATCATATCGGACCTAGGTACACACACACACACACACACACACACACACACACACACACACACACACACACATATGCACACACACACGCACGCACGCACACACACACACACACACACACACACACACACACACACACACACACACACACACACACACACCTATTCAAAACAATTGCCGGCGCTGAAAAGACTTAATTGCCATTGGTATTCTACCCAAGCATAAGCAAACACATTGTAATTCTTTAGACCAGTTCCCTACCGCGATGAAATCAATTGCTCTTTCACGGCAGCTCTACCAGGTCATAGCTGAATTCCACCCACATTATGATTACGTTCTTGTCCACTTTCTACGCAAATGTGCCATATTCCAAAAACAGCTACACTCTAAGCGTCTTTTCAAAAACTGAGTGCTGTAGTGTGAGAAGTTTGACTGGCGTTTATCGACACGCCTAGATCAAACTTGCCAACCAATGTCTACCGGTGCTGTATAGGGTCGGAACACTTAGCTTTAATGCCTTGCGTTTGGACCTTGGTGGTGGCAACGGCCCTTTGTAGTTTCTGGCTTGTGAAACTTTCACACCAGCGTTACTCTCGCTTATCTGCTCGTGAATACAAACCGAAACAGTGATAAACAGGAAATGGGACACCCATTGTTTTTGTACGTTTGTTATGCTGTGTGAACCTCAAGCCCCCCTCCCCCCCAAAAAAAAAAGAAAAAGAAAAGAGACATAATCGAGAACATGGAATTTATGATCTTACAGGGAAGAAAGTAGACCTATGCCCGTAAATGTCACTATGCATATTTGTTTTTAGTTTCGTTTTTGTTTTTGTTTGTTTGTTTTGTGTTCTGTGTGTGTGTGTGTGTGTGTGTGTGTGTGTGTGTGTGTGTGTGTGTGTGTGTGTGTGTGTGTTGGGGGGGGGGCGTCGTCGTCGTCGTCGTCGTCGTTGTTGCTATTGTGGTTTATTTGGGTTGTTTTTTTTATCAAAGGAACAAGAACAGCCGGGATAGCCGAATGGTAGAGCTTTGGGCCTTCAGTGCTCGTTTCGTGAGTTCGAATCCCGGCTGGAGCCTAATATTTGTGCTGACCTTTTCCTCGTTGCCCCGTCTTTGATATCACTCATACGTGGTAGAAAAAAGACGCTAAATTCCCAAACACACACACACACACACACACACACACACACACACACACACACACACACACACACACACACACACACACAAAGTAATGGACCTAGAGGGGAAAGGACGGAGTGTGTTTCGGTTTGTAGCCGCCCAGCTACTTAACACATTAATTACAAAGATTTGTTCACGACGAACAAGTGAAAAGCAGGAGCACCCACATTTCAACAACCCTTCTTCAGCAAAAGTCCTCGGGTCACGTCAGCAAGAGGACGGGTATTCAAGCCTCACACCTACACGCACACAACCGAAAGGCGTATTGTGTGTAGGGACAGGTCAGGGCAGAACTAACTGGAACGCCTAGCTTCTATTTGAATCGCCAGTATACTTCTGTCACTTCCTTTCAAGGCCGAACCATAACAAGGTGTTTATCAGCCAGCAGACCGCTGACTTGAATAGGAACTGGCACCTGGTTTAGAAAACGTGTGTTTGATCGACTGTCGTTAGTATTCTGCTGTTTAATAGCCCGTTTACGGTTGATGGATTAAGTTGTATAAGTGATTTACCGCTGATTTTGTAATTTGACATGCACTGCGGGTTGTTTTGAGGCAGATTTTAATACCGTGCATTTAGAAATATTGATGATTGCGTATGATTACAGGTGGGTTTATGCAGGTTAATCATAGCTGGTGCTAATCGCTCGTTCACGGTTGGTTGAAGAAGTTGTGACGGAGCCTTTCCGCTGATTTGGTATTTCCAATTGCCCCATGATGCTGTATTGAAGTCAGACGATAATACTCTGCCATTAGACACATTGCATATGATGACAGGTGGGTGTGTAAATACACAGACCCACGTCAATCATATCTGTTGTTAGCGATTAACTTGATCGCAGCCACTCGAATAGAGGTGATATTACTCTGATATTACACCCACCAGACAGGTTTTAGTAAGCCACAGGACAGTGCTATGCGGTTTCTCAGCTGAACCTCTGGCTTGAGTGTTGATTCAATCATTCGAAAGACATAGATCTAGAATGCAGCCGTGCGCCTAAGCTTGGTAGATTAAATAAGATACAGGTACCTTTCTGAGTTGGTCAAACCAGAAACATTTGAGCTGGTGACATTACCTTCTGGGGAATTTCACTAAACGAGGAGGTGCGTTCGTTTTAATATGGTGCAATTCCTTTTTGTGCGTAACAGCAGTGTAATAAGTGAAGTGGTGTATTTTTTCGGCTGAATATCGCAAAACATACAAGGACTTGAAATAGATGTCAATACGTCAAGTTTTTTTTTTGTTTTTGTTTGTTTAAATCGTGCACCGTACTAGATTTCTTTTTTAATTCCTGACGTAGACGAACATGTTTAATGGTGTTTCTTCATTTCATTTTAATAATCATAATAATAATAATAATAACAGCAGCAACAACAACAACAACAACGATAATAATAATAATAATAGTAATAGTGAGGATTTGTCTGGCGCCTAACCTCCTGCTGGAGCTCTGGGCGCCTTACAATAGCAAGACCGTTACATACACACACACGTACAATACATTCTTACAAACATCATGGTCATGATGCTGATGGTGAAAAACTGATATTTCAGACTATCAAACGTACACGCAGCTGCCAGACAGAGGTATGCCTGACATAATGGAGCTTCACCACCCGCATCGCAGTATGATGACGCTGCGACCCATCAAGGAGTCTCCTCGGACTGATTTCCCTGAGCATCTGAAGCATGCTGACGTTTTGGGAGACACATCTCACCAGCTGAAACTCACCGCTTCCAACAGTCTCTTTCACGCCGTTCTCAAGGTACAGTACTTAGCACTGCGTAGTTATTCATACCAGGGTCCGAATTGTTGGAATGATCACTTAGTTTCGATCAGATATGCAGACATAAAACTACCTTTCAAAAACAAATCTGAACACCCACCTCTTCACAGCCTTCAACCAAGAACTGTTGCCACATCACCATCTTGCTGGACGTCGTGTGTGTGTGTGTGTGTGTGTGTGTGTGTGTGTGTGTGTGTGTGTGTGTGTGTGTGTGTGTGTGTGTGTGTGTGTGTGTGTGTAAGTCAGGGGAGCCCGTGTATGATGCTGCACATTAATTATGTGCATGTAATTAATGTATGTGTGGAGGCATGCTTCGTGTGTTTCTGGGTGAGTGAGTGTGTGTTGTTTGTAAGGTGCCCTGAGCTCCCGCGAGAGGGACGGCGCCCCTTAAGTACCCATTTTATTATTATAGTAGTCTTCCACGAAGCAGCTGTGCTTGTACGCAGGGGCGGTCGGGGGTCTAGTGGTTATGACTTTGTCACCAGTGCGAGAGATCCTCCAGGTTCGAGTCCCACACGGAGCGAAGAATTTTTCTTTCTCGTATGTGGCACTGTTCATTCGGGCCGACCGTCGGCGGTTCTCTCTGGGTACTCTGGCTTTGGAAATGTTCAGCCCACAAAATAAAAAAATAAAAAAATGCAATTCTAAAATTCTGAAACTGAAATTGCTGAGCTGGCCCTTCGCACCATGTGATTGTAATGTGTTCATGTCCAGTGTGTGAGAGAATAGGTGTGATTCACGTGAGCGTGCGTTTTGGGACAATGCGCCTATATTAATGCGATTATTATTAGTAAACGTTTCTATCGTTATTTCGTAAAGAAGGGAGTGGTCTGCACAGCTTGGTGGATGTGTGTTTTCATGCTTAGCGTCTTCTGCCCACGCGTCTATGATTTTTTAAAAAACAAATGACAGGTACAATTCTTCGGCGCAATTTCTAATATTCCTTGTTTCTAACTGCTTTTAGATAATACACGGCCGTAGTTCCAGGGCCTGGTTAATGCCGGGATATTTATGACAGGAAGCTTGGAATGCGGCCCTGTCCCGCAGTCCCAAACCACACGGACCTCCATAGCATCATCTTACCATCATCCTCATCTCCAGCATCATGCATAATAAAAAAAAAATGCCCCAGCTTCCGAGCCCTCCGTGGATTCCACCCATCACCTGGGAGGAACACCACTGGCAAGAAGAGTTGTGGCAGCAAAAAAAAAAAAAAAAACCCCAAAAAAAAAACCAAAAAACCCCAAAAAAAACAACCAAACAACAAAAACAAACAAAACAACAACAACAACAAACAAAAAACGTTCAATCTTTTCCAGGGTCGTGTTCAGGGTGTACGGTTCCTCCTGAATCGCGGCGTGACCGTGAACGGGAAGAATGACTATGGCTACAGTATCCTGGTGGCCGCCCTGCACATCGACGACGCCAAGAAACGGGACAAGATGTTCTCTCTCCTCATGGACCGCAACGCTGACGCCTTCTTCAAAGACGCTACGCATCAGAGGACCGTTCTACAATGGGCCTGCATTCTTGGACGTGTAGAGCAGGTGAGTGTTGAGACTTCACTCAGTCTGTCGATCTAAAGTTTGTGTGTGCTCTTGCTAGAGTGTTTATTCCTTCGTTGAGGTCTGGTCCTTGTGCATCTTGCATTCATGTGTCAAATGGTGCTTACATTGTTGTTGTTGGATGGTTGATTTTTAAGTTGTTTCTCTATAGAGAAACAACTTTATGAGACGGGGCAGATTTTGCTACGCGCAGCAGCAAGTTTCAGTGATACAAAACAAGACTGTGACGTTTCTCCACACAATACTTACTTTCACGCACACAGTGACGTAACGAAATCTGCGTCATAGACACCTTACGTGCACACTTTGCTGCTGCGTTCTTTTTGGCGGGAGTTGACGTGTGTGTGTGTGTGGACGGATGTAATGATGGCTATCTGCTAAACCACCTCGCCGGACGGCTTTTTACTTTGAGATAAAATGGGCAGTCATATTCTCCAGAGCTATTTTTCACGATTTTTAGCCTGCCGCATTTTGAGAACAGTTATCGCCGATTTGAAAAAATCGGTCATGTCACGAATTTTTTCGAAAAAAATGTTCAAATGGCTTCATTTTCTGAAATTGAGAAGATCATCCAATTATACTGCCTGTTTTCGTAGCACAGCTCTGTAGCTCTGACAGGTTTTGTGTAAGAAAAATATTTCCGAGGTAGGGGTGGTTTGCATATAAGGCCAAATATCTATGAAACGACTGCTTCAAATTACTCATCATTCCGGTATTTTTGTCACTTGTGCCAACTGCACATATGACATGAACTACTGCACTATTATAGCTTTAGTATTAAGAATAGCAGAGCTTTTAGATAAACAAATTTTTCACGTTTCTGCGAGAAGCGCCGGTCAAAAAAGTTCCAATTTTGCAATTTCGTAAGTACAATCCAAGGCACTTAATTCCACGTATCATCAGCTCTGTAGATCTTCCAGATTTTATGTAAAAATTAATTCAGTCACGGAAGTCACAAAAGCAACAAGGAAATCACAAGATATGTAGAAGTATCATCTGTCAAACGAGCAGCGTGAGACTGACGTCAAATGTTTGGTTCACAGACAAAATCTGCAAGTATCGTCACTGCTTCCGACATTTCATCAGCCCTCTAGATCTTCCAGATTTCATGTGAAAAATAATTCAGTCGGAGAAGTCACAAAGCCAACAGGGAAATCACAAGACATGAACAAGCATCCTCAGACCATCTCAGTGCTAGAGGCTGACGTCAAAAGTTTACTTCGCGAAATTGACGTCATCTCTCTCTCTCTGTATGACGACCTGCCTGAGGCTGACGTCAAATGTTTAGTTCACGGAACTGACGTCTCTCTCTCTCTCTCTCTCTCTCTGGGGAGCCAGAGCGTAGAGCGTTGGACTTTCAGTGCTTGGGCCGAGAGTTCGAATCCCGGCCGCTGGGGCCAAATATTTGTGCTGGCCTTTTTCTCGTTGCCCCGTCTTTGATATCACCCTTATGTGGGGGAAAAGGACGTTAAACTCCTAAACACCCACCCACCCACCCTCTCTCTCTGCCTCTCTCTCTCTCCCCCTACTTCCCCCACCCGGCCCCACCCCCAGTCACGTGGCTAATCGGTCGAGGTCGTAGAGGATCTAGTGTCATTGGTAGAACTTGGAGAGGGGAGAACCGGCAACAATAACAACAAAACAGACAAAATAAAATGAAGTTTGGAGAAACAACTTTGTAGGACGGGGCCGTTCCTCCTTGTTTTTTCTTTAGAACGAGAGGCTACACTATTTCACGCACGGCTCTAACACTCTTTCCTGACTCCAGGTGAAGACCATACTCGACGAACTGGGCGGCGAGATCGACCTGAACTACAAAGACACAGACGGACACACGGCCCTCCACCACGCCGTCATGGCGGGCAACATGAACATTGTGCAAGTGCTCGTCGACATGTACCGCAAGTTCGGGGTCAACGTGGACGTTCCTGACAAACTGGGGCTCACCCCATACTTGCACGCCAAGCGCCTCGGTTACAGGGACGTGGCCGAGTGTCTCAGGACCCAGGGGCTGGCATCCCAAGGGCACGGGGATATGCTGTTCCGGTCCCCCCGGGAGTGGTCCCAGATCGGAAAGTTCGAGAGGAAGAAGGCGATAGAGATCCACACTCAGGAAGCTATCAACCTGGCCAAGGTTATTTTTTTTATTTTACTGTTCTTATTTTGTGATACTTGGAAAGGAAGCATTCTCCTTGCTTCTTGGGGGAGCCGGGGTGGCCGATTGGTAGAGCGTTGGACTTCTAATGCTCGGGTCGTGAGTTCGTATCCCGGTTGGGGCCAAATCCAAATATTTCTGCTGGCTTTTTCATGGTTGCCCCGTCTTTGATATCACCCGTATGTGGTGGAAAAGGACGTTAAACCCCCCAAACACCCACCCCACCCACCCTTCTTGCTTCTGTTCTCCTGATACGATATATCCAAATAGACACACGGAAAAACATGACACAACGTTCTGCTTCTGGTTTGCATGCTTCTTTTTTAACGGACCAAATTCAACACACTGAATGAGTGCTTAGGTGTGAGGAAGTGTTTCTAGGGTCTGATGTTTTCCGTCCACTGAGATGGCAATCTCCAAGCTGGATATACAGGATAAACGTCTGTACACGTGTTGGTCCTAGCGGGTCAGTATGCTGAAGGGTGTGTGTGTGTTTGGGAGTTTAACGTCCTGTTCCACCACGTAAACACGGGGCAACGAGAAAAAGGCCAGCACAAACATCTGGCCCCAGCCGGGATTCGAACTCACGACCCGAGCACTGAGAGTCCAACGCTCCATACCATTCGGCTTTCCGGGCTCCCACAGTATGCTGACGACTGTCGGTCGAACTGCTGTGGTCGTAAACGACAGTAAGTGTCTGTTTCCCAACTGCTTGCTTACTTCAATTCTTTACACAACTAATCTTCTCCTCCTCTAACAGATCCAAGGTAAAATCACCAGAGTAAGAGATTTGGAAAATGGCGGACCTTACGTCTCCCCCCGCATGGCCGTCCCTCCCATCCTGCTGCCAAGTTACAATCCATCACGTGACGTCGGGGTCAGGTTGGCCGCCAGGTACAAGGACCGCCTGTCCACGTCTCTGCCCAGTCTCTCACAAGACGACAGTCCTACAGCGCATGACGGACGGCCGTCCTCAGCCAACGGAGCAGCTGGTCATGACAATACAGGTAACAAGACCCTTTGATTTCCACTCAGTAGCTTGTATAAATGTCAGGGTGGCAAACTCTTCAAAGTTGTTGTTGTTTTTTGTTTTGTTTTGTTTTTTACCAAAACAAGCTATGGTTTCCAGCAGAAAGACATGTCTTCTGACAGAATTCAGTGAGTAAAGCATCGAAAGCGTGATTTTCCCGATCTAATACAGTCTTCACAAAAAGTTAAGGACCAGTCAACATAATGGGTGACAGTTTAAATAAATCAGAAAAAATAAACGAATAAGATTTTTCCCATAAAATTCAGTAGCAAGGTTAAGGGGTAATTAGTGAACATGGCGACCACTGTGTGGATGGCACGTGCGCGTCACACAGCATGCTTGGCGCGTTTGAAAATCTGCAATTTCGGCAAAACTAGACCGTTTCAGTGTTCAGTGAGCGATACTTGGGGCTTTCTGCACGGCAAAAATGAGATGCAGGTCAAAGAATGCATCCCTGGTTATGAACTGTGCTCATTTGTTTGCCTACATGAGCCGCCGTTTCAGCGATGTTCAGCACTACACCAGCATGCCGCCACGACAAAAGTTGAATGATATTTGCAAGTGATCCTTAACTTTTTGTGAAGGCTGTATGATTCGACGCCCTCGCCAACCCCACACACTGAAGTAGCTGTAAACTGTGCACTCTTTTAGTCACACTAATAATAATAATAGTAACTGAGTATTGTAAAGGCGCTTTACCCAATTTCTTGAATCGGCTCAAAGCGCCTCGAACCGAACCCAACACGCACGCTTACATGAATCACACGCATTCTCTCACACATTGGACGTGGACACATGACAATCACGTGGTACGAAGGGTCAGCTCAGCTACTGAAGTTTAGGAATTTAGAATTACATTTATTTCAAATATTGTGGGCTGAAAATTTCCAAAGCAGAGGGGGGATGAAGCCGGAGTACCCGGAGAGAACCCTCGCCGATCGGTCCCAATGGACGGTGCCACGTACGAGAAGGAAAAATTCTTTGCCTCGAGTGGGACTCGAACCTGACCTCTCGCCTTGGTGACGAAGTCGCTTAACCGCTAGACCACCGACCGCCCCATACCCAAGGATATCGTTCTGATCTGATCTTCTCGCTAACATTCCTCATTCGAATTCCCTTTTGTGACCTACAGACGGAGCTCAGGCAGGAGGAATGAAAGGTCGACATAGAGCTGCAGGAGCTGGAGCGAGTCACGCTGACAGACCCAGGGCTCCCCGCCTGGCGTTCGCGCAAGGAGACAGCGCGGTGGATGGGAACGGGTCTCACGTGCCGACGGGTGCAGGAGGGGGCGGGGGCGTGGCGGCGATAGCTGGGGTGCCGTGGGAGGGAGCCGCTGGGGCCAGCATACCGCATGGGAAGGGCACTGGCAGCAACACGGCCTTCAACCTGATGGAGATGCACGGGGAGGGTCGCATGGCCAGACAGTTCCACAAGAGTGAGGTGCGTATGTTACCACATTTTAATAATAACAATAATACTAATAATGAGTATTGTATAGGCGCTTTACCCAATTTCATTAATCGGCTCAAAGCACCGCGAACTGAGCCCAACACGCACACTCACGTGAATCACACGCATTCTCTCACACACTGGACATAAACACGTTACAATCACGTGGGGCGAAGGGTCAGCTCAGCTAGTTAAATTTCGGAATTTAGAATTGCATTTATTTTTCAAATTTGGTCGACTGAGCATTTCCAAAGCAGAGGGGGAGGAAGCCGGAGTACCCGGAGAGAACCCCTGTACCGTGCCGTACTTGTTAGGATCTATTACTGCACAATACACCTCAGCATGCCCCAGACCGAGCATCCCTGAAGTTCACAAACTGTTTCAATCAGACAATTATTGTAAGTTTAGAGTCAGTTAGGTCCCCAAAGAATATCATGTAGAGCGCTGTTGTCCTTCGTTCTCCCGTGTGCAAACTGGGCGTCATACATCACATTACAATTTTGCTCCTATCTTTCCAACAACGACCAACAGAAGACTATAACTTCGCACTTTTTACAATGGTATCATGCTTTTGACATTGGAAGCAGCTCAGTTCGACATGTGAACTTGGAAATTTTTATTGTCTCTTTCGGGAAATTCGGCCTGCTTCCCCCGAGGAAAGCGCGTCACCGCGGTGCAGCGCCTCCCAATACCTATCCTAATTTTCGTTTTTGCTGGGAGAGGAAAGCCGGATAACCAGGAGAGAAACCCCCCATGAGCAACCCGGTATCACATATCACAAGGTCGACCTGGGCTCGAACCCACGCTTCATCGCCGTGACAGCGGTGACGGCCGTTCAATAGCGCAGCGGCTAAGTCCGACACGCTACCTCTTACAACACCGCTCACCCCGTATAACTCGCGTCTCATAAAAAAAAAAAAAACCCAAAAATTTCTGTCTCTTTTGGTTGTTGCAGTTTGACACGTCGAAAGCCAGAGAATACGGCCACATGCTGGGCAACCTGAACGCCATCATGGACGTTCTCTCCCAGCAGCAGTCCAAGTCGTTCAGACAGTCCGTCAGGTATGAACGTCCGGTCACGCCCAAGAAGAAGAAACCGAAGAAGAACGTGTCCACCCTGGCCATCATATTCGGGCGTGACAAGAGCGGGCGGAAGACAAGGAAACACTCGAGCAAAGCGTCGGCCAAGAAGGGACAAAAGGGAGCATCGGCAAAAAAGAAAGAGTCTGGAGGAGAGGAAAAGAAAGGCAAAGCGTCTGAGAAGAAGAAGAAGAGTTCTGTTCCTCATATCAAAGTCAACGACAAGCCTGTGTGATGTGAACTGTAAAGAAGTTTCATCTGCAACAGATACAAAAATCGTGGCACAAACTGTCTGGACAGAAAGGACAGATAAATGAAACGCAAAGTGTCTGAGAAGAAGAAATCTGTTCCTCAAGTTATGACTCAAGTTATCCGTAGTCAGCGGATAAGCCTGTGTGATGCGAGCTATGAAGAAGTTTTGTATGCAATAGATGCAAAAACCGTGGTACAAACTACCTGTGTCAGTCAATAGAGGAAGGACAGATAAAAGTAAAGCAAAGCATCTCAGAAGAAGAAATGTAAAATATTCCTCGGGTCACAGTCAGCGATAAGCCTTTGAGATGTCAGGAGTGTATGGCAGGGGCGTAGGAACCACGGGGGCCCTGGGGGCCCAGGCCCCCGTTCGATTTATGGAAGGGGGGGGGCCGAATATCTCTGGGCCCCATCTGGGGGCCCAGGCCCCCGTTCGATTTTTGGAAGGGGGGCCCGAATATCTTTGGGCCCCCCTTGCTTTTGATAAGAGGAGAGGAGGCCCACGAGTGGTGGGGGCCCCGGGGGGGCTGCTCTGCTGTCGCAGGACACAATCCTTGGCAGTCAACACACACACACACACACACACACACACACACACACACCTTCTTCACACCGGCCGTATGGCTCACCCGACTTAGTGGGCCCCCCTTCCTCTCAGCATCTTCCTACGCGCCTGTATGGTATGGTATGGTAGGCTTCTCTTCGGCGCACATATCCATCTCTGCTGAAATGCTCACGGCGCCGCTGGGCTGGAGGACGAAGCAGTGAAAGCCTGCTGACGCCAAGCGCTACTTTATGTGCAAACCTCCACCCTGCTATTCACTCTGGTGCGTGCGACAGTATTTCTGTTTACCACGACACCGGCCACAGCCTACTCTTCTTCGAAAGATGAACGTGGGATTTTTAGCGTGCACACTGTCTTGATGTATGTGCGTGCGTGTGTACACGAAGGCGAGACAGGCACCGTGAACGAGTCTGCACACGGATTTGACTCGATATGGTAAGGAAAAATCCCACCATATTCCTGCCCACCGGGGACTCGAACCCGGCAGCTCAGGATCCGAAGTCGGATGCCTTAACCACTAGACCAAATCTCCTGTCAAGTGTCATCTGCAATATATACAAGAAGGGTGAATGAACCCTAGGTTGAACTGTGATATGTGATACAGGTGTTTCCTGGCTCGCTGGCTGCTCATCTGGCGTTTCTATCAGGCTTCCCTGAGGCAAAATTGGAAAATAAGTCGGTGGCGCTCTACTGCGGCAACGCGCTTACCTCTTAAGAAGGAACCTGCTTTCGCCGAAAAAAGACAATACAGGTCATACCTACAAGCAGCCTGTACGCAGCATTATAACGGACTTTAAAAAATGCCATATGGGTTTTACACGCAGTCGGTCCCTAAAAGGGTCGTTCAAATGTGAATTAAAAGACCTGTCACCCGTGTACACGGGTGACGATGACATATTCATGCACGTGCCCACTAAAGAATGTTTGACTGTGATACGGAAACACCACCTGTGTTTTTGCATGTGAACAATACTTCATCTGTGTCAGTACAGAACAAATCGATTTGGTTTCAATTAACAATAATGTACAAGACTGGTCACAGTGGTGACTGATTCTCATGCAGCTTAACAGACCTTAACTAAGTGACACTGTAAAAGCTTAAGCCTGCTCTTAACTGGGCTCAGCGCGCGAAACACACATGTGCACATCACAGTCGTTGCGCTCGGTGTGTCTGCTAACTACAATACTGAACACAGCTGTGCTCGGTGACAAACCGATTGAAGATGCACTGTCCGCCATGTTTGCGCGCCGAGTGACGTAGTACAGCCAGTCAGAATCTGTTGTGGAAACCACAGTCACAGTTGTGGCTATTTGAAATCCAGGTTGCTGTGATGACGCCACAGCGGCGGAAACCACCAAAATCACAACTGTGTCACAACTGTGGACAGCACTGTGGCGCTCCGCAGTACCCGCTTTACCAAGACATTGCACACGAGAGAACGATTCTTGCATTCAGCAGACAGTTACGTGTAAATCGGTTTGGGCAGGATCTGCAGTGACTTTCTTTGAAAGCCTTCCCGGTCCCGTTGACATACTAGTATTTGGATCCTGCTATGGTATTGTGGGAAATCGTACTCGTTGTCGTTATTATATTGTTCAAGTCCTCTGAACTGATTCATTTGCACAATGTGCATAATAATCTGGTGACAGTCATGTTTTGGAGGATACGAGACGAGCGTCTTACATAACAGTTTCGTGACCAGTACACTCCCAAGGACATGTATATGGTTCTGTATGTCAGTTGTATTTCGACCTCACCTCGCCTACGAATATCGTTAACAAAGCCCGAAAGAAAACACTTGTTAAAGACATTTTGCACACAGAATACATGTTGCGTAATGTGTGTGAATGTGTGTGTGTGTGTGTGTGTGTGTGTGTGTGTGTGTGTGTGTGTGTGTGTGTGTGTGTGTGTGCGTGCGTGTGTAAGTGTGTAAGTGCGTGTGTGCGTGCGTGCGTGTGTGCGTGTGTGTGTGTGTGTGTGTGCGCGCGCGCGAGAGAGAGAGAGAGAGAGAGAGAGTCTTCACATTAATGGTATTATCTGCACTCATCTCTTTGCGTACATTACGTAAATAAAGTTTCATTTGACAGAATGGCAGAGTCGTGTTGTAACGTGCTGCACCTATTCGACTCAAAACGCTTCCTAACCGTCTCTATACTCGAAACAAGACTCGCTCTGTCAAAGAAGATAGCAATCTGTTTGCAAGGCACGTACGTCTTACCCACTGGCAACACAATGCCGCACCATAATTACTCTGAACCGTAAAACACCCTTCGAAAAAAATGTGTGCCGAGATCGTTAAGCACTTAATGTCTTGCTCTAGAGGGTGCAGGGCAAAACACACCATGGCAATAGAGTCATGTGGAATTCTGAACAGGTGATTTATAATCCCTGTATGCAAGAGGCAGTTTTTTTTGTTTTTTTTTAAGATATGGCCGTGAAATCAGACACCTCAAACCGCAGTCAAACACTCCAAACACTATTGACAGCTCGTCGCTACGGAATAGAGGATTGTCATTATTTATTCAGCGTCTAGGCACTTTTCGTGTCAACTGGGCATCAAATCCCATTATAATGCATTAAAAAAAACATTATCTGACTGTAGGAGTCATTGCATATTCATTCAGCCTACAGGCGAGCTCCTCAGGGCTTTTGATTATTTTTGGTTTACTTATCGTCGTATATTTTGCCAACAGCTAATTCGCTCCAATGGCACCTATGGTCAGAAGAAAAGACATGCAAATCACCATTTTTAATACACTGTAGTGTATATTTACATGTGTATCTGTGATAACCGGTTGGCACTACCCAGTCTTCAGGACACTGCACTTAACACGGTTTCAAACTTTGTTCAGAAATCAATAACAACATTCTCATTGGTTCTTCCCTACAAGCACACTTTTGTCAAAGAAAGTTCGTGCAGTATTTTAAAGAAATAAAAATCAGATGATGTCAGCTTTTCTTGCATGCACCATTGTGTTTGAATTCAACAGATTTAAGTTTTTTCCATTTTTCTTGTAGACAGTGCATCCGAGTCAGATGTCTCAAGTTATAAATTGTTAAGCTGAATGCACGATACATTTGTAAATCGATACAGGGAGCAGTTATGTCACAGGTAACGGTATTCATACACCAGAAGTAACGGTATACAACATTAGAGTCTATTTTCTGTACACGCATTGTTTCTAGTTCACCGCCGTATACAATCCATATTTTGACCACTTTATCTCCTTTGCCGCTTCATTGACTACCAGTGGTCATTTCTTTATTACACCATTACACAAAGGCAATGAGCCGCGATTTTATCCGGATTACCCAATTCATAAGTGCCGAGGACAAAATTAATCTGCAGTCAAACCTATGTAGACTTTTCCCCAAACGCTTTGGTTTGCCGCTTCGTTGATTTTATGTGGTCACTTCTGTGTTATACCATTCTGCGGTGGCAATGAGCCGAGCTTCCGCCGAGGACAAAATTAATCTGCAGACTGAATTATTCACAGCAGAAGTAAGACAAAGGCTTTAGCCCATGTTCCCAGTGGATGGTTTACGTAACGCAAGTCACAAGAACGAAACTCACTCGCTGGTTTGCTTATGCAAAGCTTTGCAGTGATAGGATATTTCATAGTACAGGTCACAGTAATAATAGACGACTCCACTCGGAAATTCCCGAGGCCAAAGCCCCGCCCCTTTGCTCTCCCGTGTATTGGCAAAATACAGTATGTCCATGACGTCATTGTATAGGAAAAGGGGTGATTTCAAGATGAAAGAGATTGACGTAATGGTCTGTTTCCTCAAATGACGTCAATGGACTTTCAGCTTTCTTTCCATGTTTCAGTCATATCAAACTGCACGTGCTTCCCTCGTTGTACGTAGTGTCTGGCAAAAAGTTTGCCAGACCATGCTTTGTGTTGTGCTCATTATGCCGCGGCACGCAATTGGCTAACTTCTGGGGGCTCGCCCCTTTTGTTGACAAGAGCGGAGTCGTCTATTGTACGGCTTTGTCTTTGATATGACCCGGGTTTAATTATTCATGAAATCTTTTATTCTGACCCAGAACAGCAAAGTCCATTACCATAACAGCTGCACGTGTCTATCGACATTCTGTGGTGTACTGTTGACAAACTCTTTGTGATACTGCTGAAGACGTTCCTTCTTTGCATCATCCATTAAATTTTTTCTCTGAAGCGTTCATTTTTTTTAAAATTTATTTTATTTTATTTTATTTTATTTTATTTATTTATTTATTTTATTTTTTTTTTTTTTTTTGGGGGGGGGGGGGGTTGACAGTTTAGGAATAGTTTGCTTGAGTAAGCTATATGCTTTGTGGACCTTTAATGTGTACCAAGTCTGTAACGATTACGTCTGGAATATCCAGTGCTTTTCTTTACTATTTGAGGGAGGGAGGGGAGGGGGGAGGGGAGGGAATGTTGGGGAGGGGCAGGCCAGGGAGTGGGGAGGATCAAAACGAGGTTCGACTGGAAAGGGAATGGGAACTTGAAATTCCAAGCAATACAGAACTGCGCCAGCCTGTTTTATACAACTTTGAAAATGCGAATGTGCAATACATATTGTCGAACTGTCATGAATTCTGTTGCAGTATCACTGTGTCTCGGTCGGATGTAGAATGTCAAATTGCTTGCTGACACGTGTCGGCACATGCTGTCAAAACTGTTGTTCAAAGTGATGCCAAATAAATCAGGTAATGTTGTTGGCAGCGGTGAATGCATTACCGAGGTCCGACACCTGGTAAGGGAGTTTCGATTACAAGCAGTTTGTTCTTGACCCGTCTCCGCGCTCGCAGGGTCTTACCGAGCCTATAGAATGCTTCATGCCAAATGCTATGATGTAACTTACCCGACTGAGGCTTAAAATAAATAGCGGTTTTGAATTTCAGTTCTGACTTGACCCTTTCCACCACAAGACTACAATAGAAATCACGGTGTGTGTGTGTGTGTGTGTGTGTGTGTGTGTGTGTGTGTGTGTGTGTGTGTGTGTGTGTGTGTGTGTGTGTGTGTGTGAGAGAATTGCCAACGGATATTGTCTGGCCATACACTGGTAAGTTTACAAAAAAAAAATTAAAAAAAAGTGAATAGGCGACAAAAGGATAAGTGTGAAGAAAGCAACTAAAATCACAAAGATGTCACAGAGAGAGAGAGAGAGATGATGATGATGATGATGATGATGATGGATCGTTTTTATTCAGGATAGAGCAATTAGGCATTAGAGAGAGAGAGAGACAGACAGACAGACAGACAGAGACAGACAGATAGAGAGACAGAGAGAAAGCAACTAAAAATGCAACGCAATGCAAAATATGAGAGAGAAATGAAATGAAATGAACTTTATTTTCCAAGGATAAAAGATTAGGTAACATGACCTCTATTAAATCTTGTCCTTGCTAAACTAATCTTCACACACACACACACACACACACACACACACACACACACACACACACACACACACACACACATATCAGTAGAAGCAAAAAAAAAAAAAAAAAAACCTGCAATAAGGAAAACGATGTGGTTACATAGGTGAGTTAGGAAAGAATGTACACGAATACCGGCTGGAGTGGTCTGTTAAACCAACGTAATGATTATCACGCAATAGGAAAACGCAAAAGGCATGTTCATAAATTCAAGACACACACACACAAAAAAAAAAAAAACACAAAAAAACTGATCAGTGAGTTTGCAAATATTTGTGCAGTCGGGCCTTGAAGGTGGGCATGGACGGAGCTGCTTTAACTACGGATGGAAGAGAGAGAGAGAGAGATTCCAACGACATTCACTCATGCGTGAAATCCCCACTTGAGATTTCTTCTTCGCCCAGCAAGACTCCTACAGAAGAATGAAGGAACCTGAACTGGCGACACGCTCTAAGTGTGGTACGTATGACGCATAACAGCTTCCAATTTTGCTCGAAGCCCCTTTCATGCTACGGTTTGACGTCACACAACCAAACATGCGTGCATAGGTTTGACATAATGGTGCCATTTCCACACACACGGGACGGTCGTTGAAAAGCAAAGCAAGTCTACAATATTGACGCGCTTTGAAAGGAACGGCAGACAACCGGCAAACAACAACCCATTATATGGCTGGAACCGACTCCGATAGGAGTAAACAGCAACATATTCACAACCATAGACTTGTCCTTATTCTTCAGACAAATTGGTTCCTGGAGGTCGAATGGAGCAACAACGCTACTGATAAATACTGCAAACAGACATTGCATGGGTTTTTTGTTGTTTTTTTCCGGCCAAACTGACGATACAGGAAAGGGTAATGTATATGGTTCAGTTCCAAAGCATAGTGGCACAATGATATTAATTGACACTAAAAAGGCGTTCAGCCATAACGGTTATAATTATTTATAACGGTCCCAAACATTTTACAGTCGTGTACAGCGCAAGAGGGTTGTGGAATGTATGTTGAGTCTGAAAGGTTTGCCCCTACCCGCACCCCCCCCCCCCTTTTTTTTTTCTTTGGTTTGGTTTTACTACTGTACTGTCCCCTCGGAGAAGTTTGAGTTACTTCCCAGTGCGTCGCGCGATGCAGGTCAAAGACCACAAATGCACGACGCCTTAAAATTCCAGGGCCCGTATGTAAACCACGAGGTTAATTTAACCCACGGCTACGGGCCTAACCCACACTAGGACAAAAGAGACCCCAAAACAAAATTAAATTAAAAAAGGAATCGAAGAAAGAAAGAAAATTCCTTCTATTACGACATGGGCACCTTGCTGAAATGGACCCGCTTCCTGATTTCCTGAACACAAAACATCAGAAAATTTAACCCTAGAGGTAGTTTAGTTCCAGGTTAGACCCTAACCCGGGGATAAACTCCCTAACCCCGACTTTTACATGCGGGCCCTGAGCTGTATTCCCTATAAACCTCAGGCACCATAGTGACCCATGAAAAGGCTTCAATCTAACAACAGCAATTACCATGCACAGATCATCCAAGGGAACGCACCTGACAGGAGTTAAAAACAAATGTGAATGTCTCCTTTCCGCTCAGGCCACACTGGAAAAATCACGCTGTTTCGTGACAACAAAAAATCACTATAAACTCGCACACCCGCCAGACAGGGTCCCCCAACTTAACACCAAACTTCACCCCACTCTCAGTTTGTGTTGTTACGCCAGTTATGCACCTGCTAAAGTGGAGTGAGTTACCTAGTGAGTCAGAGCTCACCTGTAGGATTTTTCCGTGTTATTTCGGTCGTATACGTTCAGATGACTACAGACATTCCTGAACACTTCAATGTCGTACAGGGCAGCCGGGGTGGTCGAATGGTAGAGCGTTGGACTTCTAATGCTCGGGTCGTGAGTTCGTATCCCGGCTGGGACCAAATATTTGTGCTGGCTGTTTCATCTCGTTGTCCCGTCTTTGATATTACCCGTATGTGGCGGAAAAGGACGTAAGATGTCCCAAACACCCACCCACCCACCCTCAAAGTCGTACGCATTACAAGGGGGATTGCCTTGAAGTATTTGCTGGATGGTGGCTGTGTGTCAAAAACGTCATTACGGTTATCGCAATTTCCACTTGACTGCCAAACTCGTACACACCTTGTAAATTTTTTTTTCATCAGGGCCCGTATGTAATAGTCGAGGCTAGGGCTTTTAGCCCCGGGTTAGACTCTAACCTCGAACTAAACTAGCATTAGGGTAATTTTTTTTTTTTTTAAATCAGGAAGCGGGCACATTCCAGGAAGGTGCCTATGCCGTTATAGAAGGATTTTTTTTCTTCCTTTTTTCGCTTCCTTTTGTATTTAATAATTTAGCTTTTGGTTTCTTTTGTCCTAGTCTGGGTTAGGCCCGTAGCCGTGGGTTAAATTAACCTCGACTTTAACATACGGGCCCTGGAGAATATATACTGTAGGCTGTCCTTACCTGTCAACAGCCCTACATCGGACGTTTTTAAGACTGCACCCCACCCCTGTAGACAACCTCACAAATACCCGAGACAATGCGTCACACACAGAAACTGTGACGAAATCTATTACCTACTAGTGCGAACCAAACCTACCAGGTCACGGAAATATTTACATTATCAGCGTTGTAAATCTACCTGATACTGAATGCAAACAAGTAAAGAGGCTTTCTTTACGTGTGTGCTACTAGTGGCTGTTTTGCAAGGGTCTCGTTTCCAGTGCACTTTAGGGGTGGGTGGGTGGGTGTTTGGGGGTTTAACGTCCTTTACTACCACATACGGGTGATATCAAAGACGGGGCAACGATGAAACAGCCAGCACAAATATTTGGCCCCAGCCGGGATCGAACTCACGACCCAAGCATTAGAAGTCCAACGCTCTACCATTCGGCCGCCCCCCCCCCCCCCCCCAATGCACTTTAGCTACGAGGACCAACACATAGAAGGCTAAAAACAGTATTGTATACCGACCCCTGTAATGTAGGGGTTAGCACTTCGGATCATGGACCGGGAGACCCGGATTCGAATCCCCGCTGAGGCAAGCGGGATTTTTATTCTACCTAGGTCGGCTCCTACCCAGCGAGGTGTGCTATGGGCCCAGTGGGGAAGCTGTTGCCACACAGCCGAGACTCACCCACTTCACGGGTGCGACTGTGGGGGTGCTTCCCATAGTATGACGCATCTCGTGGTGTGGTGCACCGCAGGTGCCGTAGTTCCCGGACCTGGCTAACGCAGGGATGTTCAAGTTATGACAGGCAGCATGGAATGCGGCCCTGTTCCCCTGTCCCAAACCACACGAACCTCCATAGCATCACCATCTCCATCATCATGCATAATAAAAATTGCCCTAGATACCGAGCCCTCCGTGGATTGCACCCATGACCTGGGAGGAACACAACTGGAGGTGGCGAAAAGATGGGGCAGGGGACCAAACTCACATTTCCATTGCACTCTTGAGCTGTTAGGGATATGCTGGGTGATACGGCCCCTCTTGGGGAGTAGGGATGGGGGGGGGGGGTGCTTTACCAGTCTTGCCTTCTCTCAGTTTCATTTAGTCTCCCCCCCCCCACCCACCCACCCCCTCACCCCCTTTCCTATCATTGTTTTACCTGTGTGGGACTGCTAGATCTAGTGATCACTCTTTCCATACAGACACAGTTCTCTCCCTTGCAGCGTTTGGATGTTGTATAAGAAAAGTATTCTCCTGAGAAGGCGTCGTAGAACTGGCGCCTTTAACAGTTCCGGTAAACGTTTACAGGATACAAGAGGATAATTAGCAATGCTCCAATGGGTTAATGTCCGGGAACGACCAAGAAAGGCCTATTGTGGGAAAGGTTTCGTAGAGTACGACAACAATGTTATGACGTCATCGACAGCTCGAGATCTGAGATATTGGGTAACAGGCCAAAGACGTACAAACAACGCCCACATCTTCCATTGAATCCTGATGAACAGATTGGTCCGTCTGACACCTTTATCTAACCACGGTGGATAACACTTACAGGCGTGTGTTTGAAGATCTGCAGTTTTGGTTTCGCAACAGGGGAGTAGTCAAATGGCGGATAATATTCCCTGTGCTATTTCGATTCACGAAGATTTCTCTGAGGCAAGGGGAACCGGGATAGCCGAATGGTTTAGCGTTGGACTTTCAATGCTCGGGGCATGAGTTCGAATCCCAGCTGGGGCCAAGTAGTTGTGCTGGCCTTTTCCTCGTTGCCTCGTCTTTTGATATCACCCATACCTCCTGGAAAAGGACGCTAAAGTCCCAAACACCCACCCACATACCCTGTCGAAACTACCCAGAACTAAGATATTAACTAAGATATTATTGCATGTTCTTTAATTTTATTGGCACGCTCGGGGAGCCGGGGTGGTCGAATGGTAGAGCGTTGGACTTCTAATGCTCGCGTCGCGAGTTCGATCCCGGCTGGGGCCAAATATTTGTGCTGGCTGTTTCATCGTTGCCCCGTCTTTGATATCACCCTATGTGGTGGAAAAGGACGTTAAACCCCCAAACACCCACCCACCCACCCTGATTGGCACGCTCAAACAGTTTGTAGGTAGCTTTTTCACAGGAAAGTTGTTTAACGGTTGTTCTTCTCTTACTTCGTTCAAGGTTTCTGAAGAAATCCTAAAGGTCTTAAACCAAAAACGCTCTGTGTCTGAATACGAATCATTATGGGCACGCACCTGCTACACTGTAAACCCAACACCTGCTACGCTGTAAACCCAACACCTGCTAGGCTGTAAACCCAACACCTGCTACACTGTAAACCCAACACCTGCTACACTGTAAACCCAACACCTGCTACACTGTAAACCCAACACCTGCTACGCTGTAAACCCAACACCTGCTACACTGTAAACCCAACACCTGCTACGCTGTAAACCCAAGGCCTTCAGAAGACCCTTAATATGATTATCGATCAGGAAAATTCAAGTTTCAGACGACCTGAATATCCATGACAAATGGTAAACATTTTCAGTCTCATTAACTCCCTAAAACGTTGTTTTCTCCCTGGAAATAAGGTTCATGTTTTACTAGCATTTTACGTTTAACGTAATTATCCCCTTCGGGAAAATTGGGTTTCCTCCCCGGGGGAAGCGCGTCCCCGCGGTGCAGCGCCATATTCGATTTTTCAACCTAAATCGTCTCAAAAACCAATCTCCGTCTTCAAGCAGGCACGGTCGGGTATTTGAAATCCCTGCTGGAGGCTTTTTTTCTTTCTTTGACCGATCAATGCGATCTCTTAATGCATTTCCTCGCCTGGTCAGGGTTTGCGTCCGGACAATACCGTTCCGTGACAGGCACAGGGCAACACTAGGGGCGGATATAATGTACCGGAACAGTAGAGTTGATTTCAGTGTTTCCTGTTTCGTATACAGACCTGTGGACTGATCACGCGGCGCGTGCACGGAAGCCACTGGCATTTCCCAGTGTGACGGACTCCGATTACGAGAATGGGTGATGGGTGTTGGGGATGGAGTAAATCGATTCTGGCCGGAGCTATTGTTGTTTCGTTTCTGTTTTGTCTTGTTGTTGTTTTGTTTTATGAATGAGAAGTCCGTGTTCGTGACTGGATCTTCTGCACTCGGACACACACACACACACACACACACACACACACACACACACACACACACACTGACGCGCACGTGTGCACACAACCTGAAAATCAGTGCTCTCACACACACAGTCACACACACACACACTCTGATGTTTCAGGTTGTGTGCGTGCGTGCGTGCGCGTCAGTGTGTGTGTGTGTGTGTGTGTGTGTGAGAGAGAGAGAGAGAGAGAGAGAGAGTGTGTGTGTGTGTGTGTGTGTACGTGTATGTGCGTGAGCATGCGTGCATGTGCGTGAGCGTGCGTGCTTGCGTCAAAACTGGATCGACGACTAACCAGATTTCAACCGACAACCCATCGACCGCTTTCCTGAAAACTGTTTCTCGATCTTCCCCTCGGGTCAAGATCTACATGAGGTGATCGCTATCTAGACCAGTCTCCGGTAGCGGGGTTAAAACTCAGGGAAAACAGACAAAGGAGTTCCTTGATCGTCAACGAGCGCCTGCTGGAACTTGTCCGCCTACACGACGAAAACCCTCGCCATTATAGTGACAAAGAGTTCAAGAATCCCGGCAATCTATTTGCAAACAGAGAAATGATAAACTTCGATCACTTAGCACACAGTGTGAGATCTCGTATCTCTCTGGATGATCGGACACGTCAGAAGCAAGGAATGAACTTCACTGAAGTGCCCATTTCAGTGTCTAAACATTTATCGGTATCTGTTTCCCACTCTTTCGGTTAAAGGGCCTAAATGCCATGAACTTGATGAGCGCTTAGGCCCTTTTTACGAGATGACGGTAGTCCAGCACCCACCGAAAGAAATGATAGACACATTAAATTGTCTAATGCCTACAGTTGTGGGTTGGTGTGAAGTGAACTGTCGAATGCAAAATTGTGTGAGTTGATGTATCGTGAAGCATTGAAGAGCTGGATATTGCTTACCTTATCATTTCCTTAGAAGTTATTGCCTTTGTCACCGTCAGTACGCGTATGTGCACACTACATCAGGATCTAGTCAAAGTGCAAAACACTTGTCTCTTCCGAACCATTTTCCCTAGATTGTATTGGCATACCATGTCAAGAAAACAGTCTGCAATGTCCCCAACGGTTTTCCGCCAACGTGAAAATAAGTTTTACAGCTACACGCTCTAGTTTTATGATTACCAGTCTTCACAGAATACATTTCTAACTCTTTGAACACGCATTCTCTGTGACGCATGTTTTTCGGCCATTTTTTAAGGAAAGAAAAGTCCGGAAAACACAGTATCTCTTAGAAGAGAAAGAAAGAAATTCTAGGAGGACGTGTTTGGTACTAGTTCTCCGGTTTCTCTTTCGAGTGTTTAAGATTTAAACATGACGAGAAAAATTTGAAGGATTCATGTATGGGTGATACTCTTTAGTCTGGGTGACTGAAATCCGGTGGGGTTTTTTTGTTTGTTGTTTTTTTGTAACCTACCTTGACTGAAATTCCGTTTGTTGATCAACACATGGATCAGATAGAACTGTAGCTAATAGATAGCAGATAGTAGAAGTACTATCACATCATTTTAAACCTGATGAAATTCCTGTTTGGCTGAGGCGTTTTGCCTAGAACCCCTGCACGCCGGCCTAGGTTTCAGTCTGTCCAAAATTTAAGAGCGCCACCCACGTTCGTGTCAAAGTGCACAACCACAATCTGACACGAAATCAGACGACAAAAACTATGGTCCTTTGCTATCTCCTTTGTTAGTGTCCTCTCTGACATTTTCAAGTACGTTCCCTTCACACAGATGATCACTTCAGAAGTGGGGGTTTATTTTGACATTCTTGAAATAGTTGTGTTGGCATGATCGTGTTCCCACGTACTTCATTCCGATTTACATGCTCTTTGAATCAGCAGTTTGGCTCTATTTGAGCTCTGTTTGCCAGTGAGATAGACTTTTTCGGGGGTACAAGCGCTCTCAGAAGCGTGCCTGTTGATTTAAAGCCTGCTCTTAACCGGGCACAGCGCGAAACACACATGTGCACATCACAGTCGTTGTGTGTGTCGGTGTGTCTACTAACTACAAAACTGAAGACAGCTGTGCTCGGTGACAAACCGATTGTTTGCGCGCCGAGTGACGTAGTACAGCCAATCAGAATCTGTTGTGGAAACCACAGTCACAGTTGTGGCTATTTGAAATCCAGGTTGCTGTGATGACGCCACAGCGGCGGAAACCCCCCAAATCACAACTGTGTCACAGCTGTGGACAGCACTGTGGCGCTCCGCAGTACCCAGTTAAGAGCCGGCTTAAACGCTTGACGCGTCTGCTGATAATCAACAGACATCGCTTTTGTCCCTTAACGACGCGTCATTGATCTGGAAGTAGGAAGTATGATTTGATTTGTGTTGCATATTAGTTTGCAAGTTGTATCACTAGAAAAGGAAAAAGAAAGGATTGAACTAAAAGACATGAACAAAATTTATGTGCGACAAAAACGAGACGGTAGATTCAATAATTCGAACTTCTCTTCATAGTCTGCCATAGGAAGCATTCATTTTTAGTCATGATGGTGAAATATGTGGAAACAAATTGCACGCCGTGGTTTTCTGTTGGGAACGAGGGAAGATTAGATGGTCTTTCTCCAGATCTGAGATGATGTTTGGACCCGGAAAGGAACTTTGGGGTAAAGAGGAAGAAGGTGAACGAGTTGTTAACAAGTTTGACTAAAAGTGTTCATGGTGCAGCCTTTGCAGAATGGGGGGTGGGAGGGTGTTTGGGAGTTTAACATCCTTTTCCACCGTGTATGGGTGAAATCAAATACGGGGCAACGAGGGAAAAGGCCAGCACAAATATTAAATTTGGCCACAGCCGAAATTTGAACTCACGACCCGAGCATTGAAAGCCCAACGCTCAACCATTCGGCTGCCCCGGCTCCCTTTGATACACGGAGACAAACCAGTCGATAAGTACCTTAATAGGAAGTATACCTTTAGCGCTCAACCACCCGTCACCGGGTACAACTGGTTATAGCCTAAGGCTTCACTTTCCTGAGTACAAGGGTCACGACAAACCAACAGTGACAGCAATCACGACCCTAGGGCACACAAAGACATGAAACCCAAAGTCCCGTTATGCTGACCCGGACAACTTTCTGGGTTTAAGGCGTTCAGCCATCGGCCCTGTGGTCACAGCCCATAATCAGGGCTAAGAATGGTCAGGCCTAAAAAGGGAGGACATCTGCGCGGTGGCAAGTTCTGTTCATGACGCGCGGCGGCAAGTTCGGAACGTGAAATGCTATAAAACGGCGGGACAAACACAAACTGAACAATCAGAGCAACAAAAGTCTATCTACATGCTTAAACAGCATAAGATAGCCCACTGTGTGTCTGACATGTTAACCAACACTTTCAAAAGATACAAAACACAACACTCTGTACTTACATGTATTGTAAACATTACAGACCGAAAGCGACAGCTCAGAGTCAACACTTTCAACTGCATCAAGATGGCACACAGTGAGCCTAAACCCTCAATTTCAACCTTTTCTGATCATTCAGCTCATAGAAATATTACCCTTTGTATTTACATTATATGGCTGGTAGCTCTAAACCACAAGTCCATTCATGCTTGGTTGAAAATAGACAGCCGTTGTCCTGAATGACCATATGACAACAAGCTGCATTTAAGAAAATTTATATACCCCTTCAGACTCGTCCTCGCAAGCTTGTGTTTGGACGTACCCACGTGTTTCTCCAGGCCGACTGATCAGCGATCGTCAAATGTCAGTGTCAGGACCATGGTAGCCATTCGGGCTACCGCCCTGAACAAAACTGGTAGCCCGAAAAAAATTCTGGAAGCCGGGGTGGCTGCTAGGTTCTGATTCATCTCAGAATTCCTGCTCGCCATTCGGGCTACCGCTACCGGAGCTTTCACTCGCCCGACGGTAAATTTGGTAGCGAAAGCGAGCCGGCGAGCGCATTTGATGATCGCTGCTTGCGACCTTTCGCGCCGTAGTTGATTTCGCAGCAACATAGCGAGAAAAATGCCGATCCTGGCGCATCGATGTTTCGGATAAAGCAGCCCAATTTCTCGTCCTCTACTTTATACTCGATCCAGTCCCATTTCCAAGGGTTTCGAGAACCGGAATCATTCACTTTCTGGCCAGGCTGAACAACGTTTCGACACGCCGCCATTGTTACTACCACCGGAAGTGAAAAGAACTAGGGTAGACATGCGCACACGCAACTTCTCGTTGAATCGAGGTCACGGCCAACTCCCACTGGTCGTCTGCAATCGTACGGGCAAATTCGCGAGTGGGTTTTTTTTTTTTTTTTTGCGCTTTTTTTTCGGCGGAAACGACCAGCTTTTCGGCGGATCAAGGTTTTAAAAAGGCGGAAAAGGCGGGAAAGGCGGACAATTCTTAGCCCTGCATAATAGTGTCACTGGAATGGAAATCAAAGTCGCCAAGGGGGGGGGGGGGGGGGGGGGGGGGAGTTAGTCAACTGGCGGACAATATTCCCAGTGCTATTTCGATTCGCACGTTTTGACGGAGATTTCTCTCAGGTCAAATCACGTGTTTGAAACGTGAGCAAGTGTACGCCTTTACGTTGCAGTCACGTGTCAGTGAACGTCTTTATCTGGTTGATAAACGTTGCCTTTCTTTCCAAGAGATGATCCAGAATCAAAGGAGTGTTTCCAGTGTTACTTACATTTTGAAATGGAAACACTCGGTGCTACTGTTTTGTTGGATTTTGCTTGCATTCGATTTCGGATTGTCTGTACAGAAAGACAGGGACCACGTGTATCCACGTGCAGCTATACCTGAGACCAGCCGTCGCTAAACTGCACTTCTGAATCATAATACATCAGTGTTGGTGGTGGTGGTGGTGGATGTGGGGGTTTAACGTCCTTTTCCACCACGTGTGCGTGATATCAAAGACGGGGCAACGATGAAAAAGCCAGCACAAATATTTTGGCTCCAGACGGGATACGAACTCACGACCCGAGCATTAGAAGTCCAACGCTCTACCATTCAGCCATCCCGGCTTCCCTCTTACTACATGTATAAGTACCACCACAAACACCCCAGCAATTTTGACTTACCCCCCTGTGGCCGCAGGGACAAGAAAAGACCCCTCAGGAACGAATACACCACCTATAGCCCTCAGCAAGTGCCTGGTAATAGAACCTGATAGATGTAGTCGCTGGCACTTGGGACCAGAGTTCGGATAGTCGACTGGGCAGGCCGCTATCTCTAAAGTGATTTAGTGGGATTATTTCGATTCTCGTCGGACCCATTGGGAACCAAGCCAGGTACATAGATTTCACCGTCCACCAGAAAACGAAATCACCACTCAGTGGTCTTCGCGGCCGATTTCACGCAGCCCTGATCAGATCAGAGGGTCGATAAATGGGGGTTAATCCTTATTAAAACAGTAATTCTTTTCGCATTGCGAGAACCTGTCGTTACACATTGTGTGCGGCGTGGTACAATATCCCCGCAACTGCACGTTAGTATGGGGTCACTTGGAATCCGTATGGGTTTCTTCCTTGGCCGGAACTACGAAGGTGTAGCGCTGCTTGGTAGAAATGCCGAGGTCCTAATGCAGTAGCAGCTTTCTATACTGTTAGTCTTTAACGTTTCTTCTCATATCTGTGTCACATACCAAATGCACACCCCACAGAAAAACAAAATAAAACAAAACAGACAACAACAACAGCAACAACAACAACACACACACAGACAGAGTTGCGCACAAACACACACAAACGCGCGCACATACACGCAGAGAGCTATGTTTCCCGCGAATTGCATATATATATCGATGTTTTCAAAAAGCCTGACGATCACATCAAATAAAAGTAAACACTAAGCTTGGGCGAACATTTTGGTTTCTCCCTTGTGTTCCGTGTGTGTGTCTGTGTGTGTGTGTGTGTGTGTGTGTGTCTGTGTGTGTGTGTGTGTGTGTCTGTGTGTGTGCGCGCGCGTGTGTGTGTGTGTGTGTGTGTGTGTGTTCCGTGTGTGTGTGTGTGTTCCGTGTGTGTGTGTGTGTGTGTGTGTGTGCGTCTGTGTGTGCGTCTGCGTCTGTGTGTTCAGACATTCGCTGTCTGTCGGTCGGGGTCATGGTCCGGTTATCTGTGAACAACACGCACGTGTTTCCCTGAGAGATTGGTGAAAAACGATATGTTTGCGATCTCTTGAGAGGTCAGTGGGTGGATACCCCGTATCAAATTCCCTTTCGATAAAAGCCTTGTTCTCCGCGTACCATGTCCGAGGAGCTAAGCTGGCTTCTAAGACTGACATGGCATCGCTGGTATGGGAAGCCCTGACTGGCATACGTCAACATGAAAAACATTCGTTTACACAGGCTTCTTTGCATCTACTGCCTAGGGCAGTCACGGGTGAGAGGTAACCGCAGAGTAGACGGCCTTGCAAGCCAGGCGTTCATTATGGATGGCCTGCGCCTAGGAAGACCAGAAGTGGTAAAGAGTCTGAGAAGTACATTGCATGACAAATCCTCGGTCATTATACCACAGACCGCCTGCAGAGCAGAAGTATGCAGAGAGGCAGAGGCCAACGACTGGACATCAAAGGGCGTGACACAGACAGGTGAACCAAACCAGTATTGGAACTGTCTCAATCTCAATGATGACACAGGGGAGGTTACTGAGAGATGGGGTGGATCACGTATGGGCATTTTTAATAATAATAATAATAATAATTGCTTTTATACAGTGCAGTATCTCAGTAGACGCTGGCTCAGAGCGCTCCACACTTACACACACACACATCACTTTCATAACATACAGCTGGGATCTCGATAAAATGAGCAGGGGGGGGGGGGGGGGGGGGGCTTGAAGGTTGGAAAAGACCCCTACTTCCTGAGGGAGACCTCATTAGCATTTTGCTCTGAAAAAGTTTAAATGAGATTGGCTGAGTAGAGTTTGAGCTATAGCTTTTCAAAGTTAGATACTGCAGAACCGGCCTGCACTGCTAGATCTATACAGTCAGTTTAGGGAGGAATGCTGCTGCTGTAGGCTGAGTGTCAGGCACTTACTGCTGGAAGCATAAGCAGTTGTGAAAGGTTAAAATATGGAAATACGACAACTACAAGTACAACAAAAAATGACAAAATCAATATAATTTTTTTCCTTCTTCATTGCACATTGAAGAAGATTTTCCACTGAAGATTTTAAAAATCTGACAGTATTCAGAACCGAAGAGCATATCTTGCCAATTAATCATAAATAAATATAAGATTGCAAGATGAGATAAATATGTACAAATATGGACAGATACATCATTTTTCCAAAAAGCATGTATCAAAAGCACGAGGTATTAATTCACATATTGCTGCTTATGAGATCCTATACACTGGGAGGTCAGCAGCAACTGTAAATATGCACACGTAAAAAGAAAAGATGAAACGAAAAACAACAACAAACAAACAAGGGAAGAGAAGACTGCAAACAAATATAGAAGAGAGAGAGAGTGAGTGAGTGAGACATAGACTCATAGAGAGAGAGAGAGGGAGAGAGAGAAAGAGGGAGAGTGTGTGTGTGTGTGTGTGTGAGAGACAGAGAGAGAGAGAGAGACAGAGAGAGAGAGAGAGAGAGAGAAACATATAACATCCACACATCAATGTACTTCAGCTGTCACATACGAACACAAGCATTTCCACGCTAAGTGCACGTGCAGCATGAGCTCAGTTTTCAGTATCCATCACTTTTTCCAACTCCGTCATCACAAGCTGTAAGGACTTCCGTCTCAACGCATGGACGCTGCTCCGGTTGGCTATCGCATTCAGCTCACCCACAGCCTCCACTTTCCGTCTGTCCTCTTCCGCCTCGTTCTCGTTCTCATAACACTCCACAGCGTACGAGGATTTGAACACATGCATGGAGACTAGCTCCGCAACGGCGGCCATCACAGCGGTCAGGCAGTTCTGGGACAGCCTGTTCTCAGCAATGTTGATATACATGAGAGTGTTGAGACGCGAAAGGTTGGGAACGAACGACAGCACAGCTTGGTCGTCGAGCGAACAGTCTTCCATTTCCAGCACGAGGAGGCTGGATCGCGTGGCGCCCAGAATCTCCCTGACCTGTCTATCACACGTTTTTAACTGGTTCTCACTCAAGTCAAGCTCAGCGATCCCCGACAGATGGTGTGAATGGGAAAGATAGGTGAGGTCCGTCACAGTCAACCCACATCCAGCCAACCGTAAATACGTTAGCGGCTGCGTCATCGTCTCAAGCAGCCGACGCAGGCGTGTTTTGATGCGGTTGTTGCTGAGGTCTAGACGGGTGAGTTTAGGCAAGGCACCGAAGATTTCACCAGCAGCGGCGCAAGCCTCGTCATGCTGGTAGAAGAAAATGCTGTTACAGGAGAGGTCGAGGGACTCCAGAGAGACCAGAGTCTTCATTGCTGGAGCCAGTTTCACCAAGTCCCGAGCTGTAAGAGCATTGTACTGCAGCTGTAAGCCTGTCAGATACTGAAAACAGAAAGGAGAAGCAAATTCAAGTACGTATAATATTCAATACTTTGCGTACGCTATAGTCTGTACAGCGTAACAAATATAGTATTTACATGAATGCCTGGTGGGCAGGAACTTGATGGGATTTTTCCTTGCCAAATCAGCTGAAATTCATGTGCGGACCTTTTATGCCTGTCTCACCAATATGTTCACATACATGCAGAATACCAAGTGTGCACATTAAAACCTCTATGTTCATAATGCTGCCAAGGTGAAAAAATGCTTCTTTCGCAGCTCTACGGCTGTTTGCCAGACAGAAGGCTGCTTCCTCTGGCCACTGCGACTGCTTTTGTGACTTACGGCTTCTAATATTAGGGAAATACAACTTTCTTTGAGTCCATTTCTGAACAGACAGAGACTCCTCGACAAAGCTTCTAAAAATAGCCACCAATCAGTGCCATCTAGCTGGTCCTCAGTCCGCAACCAAATATGTACGTGTATAATAACGCAAATAACGCCATCTGCTCAGTGTGTGGTACACTTCAAGAACAACTTACACGTCGGCCAGAGTCACCAGAATGTTCTCAGTACTGTACTGTGACCCAAGTGACCAACTCTAATGCACAGATTCAGACGCTGTTGTATGCCTGTCATACGTATTTGAGACTTTGACTTAGAGTTAGAGTCTCATGCTATACAGGAGAGGCCGCAGAATGGATGACAATCATACACCATGCATGCAGGAAAAAGAAGAAGAACAACGACGACGAAAAAGTGATGGTACGATACGATGGCAAAACACTCCCACTCGCTGATGCGACTGTGAGATACAGGCTTTCAACTGATGTGTCTTTGTATTGTGTGATGTGTAATATGTACTGATTGACGTGTTGGTCTGTATAGTGTGAATGTGTATGAGTGACGTGTGTTAGCACAATGAGTCACTGTGTCTGAGAAGTGCGCTATATCAATGAAATTTATTATTATTATTATTATATACATGTACAAATACACTATACCTGGGGATCCAACTGTTTTAGGAGAAGGCTGATCCTGGCGTGTCCGAGGCAAGTCATGGCCAGACGACTGATGAAAATGCGCATCTTACGGTTGGGGAAACTGGACACCTTCAATGCCTTACACAGCTCGGAGTGTGTCGACTCAGACGTCACAAATGCATCCAACTTGATTATTACAGCTGAAAAAAGAAAAAAAAAAAAAAAAAACTGGCGTAAAAGCATTGTGAATGTGATATAACAGCCAGATTTATTTGTTTGCTCTTTTGCGCAAAAAGAATAAACAATCACTGCCTCACATTAACCTTCCGGCTACGTCGCTAAAAAACTTCTTAGTCCTACATCGTGTGAAACAACTTACCCATGGTTTTTAAATAGGTAATTTTCAACTTATTTCTAGTCCCAAGTCGTGGGAAACAAATTACCAATGGTTTTCATATAGGCAGATTGCAGCTTATTCCTAGTCCTACATCGTGGGAAACAAAATTACCCATGGTTTTTATATAGGCAATTCACAACTTATTCTTTAATTACTCAGCTAATTACAAGTTAAACAACACAAGTTTTGGCATGAACATAGTCAAACCATTTATTGACAAAGTCGTGAAATTTCAAAGGTGTGATGTAAATATTGACCGAGATACGTTCATCTAAAGCAATGTGTGTGCAACGTTTTACCCACGACGTAGTCCGAAGGTTAAAGGCTCTATGTTCATAATGAGTGCTGCGGGGAAAAACTGCCACTTATAAAGCTCTAAGGTTGTTTGCCAAATGAACAGATGTTCCTTTTGGCCATTGCCACGATTTCAGTGACTCTGCGGCTTCTAACGGTAGAGAAATACAACTTTCTTTGACCTAACGCTGCTATACCTGTACTACATGTTGATACGACAAAGCCGCTAAAAACGGCCACCAATCAGCGCTGTCTAGTTGGTGTTCAGTCCACAGCCAAATAATGCTATTTGCTCATTACTTGGTACTCTTCTACATGCATAGAACAACATATCCGCCGACCCGAGTCACTACAATGGTTTCAGATGCTGTATTGTGTCCCGAGTGATCGATTCCTCTGCACGGATTAATTGCATGTGAGGAAAACTTTCCCATAGCATTGGCTTCAGATGCTGTATTGTGTCCCAAGTGACCGATTCCTCTGCACGGATTAATTGCATGTGAGGAAAACTTTCCCATAGCACTGGCTTCAGATGCTGTATTGTGTCCCGAGTGATCGATTCCTCTGCACGGATTAATCGCATTCTATGAAGTTTCTCAGAGCATTGTCATATGCCTGACAAACGCACTGAGACTTTAACCTTTATGCATCGGGATGCAAGCCAGCTCGCGTCACTCTCAACAGCCGTAGGCACCGAGCCGCGAACCGATTCGTGTCACCCTAAACAGCCGGCAGCTGCATGCGCGTCAGCAGGGAAGTAGGTCACTGGCCAAGCTCGCGATGTCAAAGAGTTAAACATATCTGAAGGAGAGGGTGACATATTACATTAGACTCCAACAAACCTGTTCAAGTGGCTGCCAGGTGAACTGAGCAAGGGAGACAATTCAGCTCATTTACCAGCCACGTAAAGCTCGTTTGTGAAGTGTTCCACAGTTAGGACACCAGAATAAATGGGTTAAATGGAATCACCTTGCCATCTAAGCATACATCTACACTAGGTCAGACATACAGCAGTCCTGGGGGAGGCTGTGTCCTGTGGGTTCAAGCGACTCCAGTTCCAAAGTGGTCTCGGGCAGTTTGCCGGCCTGTTGAACAGCCTGGTTGTACATGTTGATGATGGTGTTGTGTCGAACCTCATTGTGAGCCAGCATACAGTGGGTTGCCAAGAAGTACACTATCACTTCAGCTGAAACAAAAGTGTAAACTTCAGGTCAGTGTTCCGGATTACGCTCAGGTGTGCTTTCAGGGGTGCTTCCCTTGGTATGACACATCTTATGATGCGGACGATTACACGTTTCCCAGGCCTGGTTAATGCTGGGATATCTTATGACAGGAAGCGTGGAATGCGGCCCTGTCCCTCAGTCCCAAACCACACAGACCTCCATAGCATTATCTTACCATCATCCTCATCTCCATCATCATGCATAATAAAAAAGAAAAATGCTCAAGCTTTCGAGCCCTCCGTGGATTTCACCCATGACCTGGGAGGAACACCACTGGAGCTGGCAAAGAGTTCTACTTACTTACTTACTTAGGCCCCTGGCTCCACGTGGAGCATAGGCCATCGACAACCCTTCGCCATCGCACTCTGTTCTGGGCTATTCTTGCCACTCCAGTCCAGTTGGTCCCCTGCTTATATAACTCTGCCTCAGTGTCCCGCCTCCAGCTGTTGCGAGGCCGGCCTCTCTTCCTTTTCCCCTGTGGGTTCCATGTCAGGGCTTGGCGTGTGGTGCTGGATGCTGGCTTCCTGAGGGTGTGTCCAATCCAGCCCCACTTCCTCCGCAGGATCTGCTTGGCCGCTGGTTCCTGCCCTGCTCGCTCCCACAGCTCTTCGTTCCGGATCTTCTCTGGCCATCGGATGTTGAAGATGCGCCTCAGACAGGTGTTGAGAAATGTCTGGATCTTCTGCTGCATCGTCTTCGTTGTCCTCCATGTTTCACATCCGTAGAGCAGAACTGACTTCACGTTGGAGTTGAAGATGCGAAGTTTGGTTCTTATGCTGACAACTTTGGATGCCCAGATGTTCTTCAGCATGACCATTGCTGCTCTTGCCTTGCCGATTCTGGCTGTGACGTCTCGGTCTGTGCCTCCCTGTCCATCAACCACACTCCCCAGGTAGACAAAGGACTCTACCTCCCTGATGGACTCTCCACCGACTGTGACTGGTGTGTTGGCAGTGGTGTTGATCTTCATCAGCTCGGTTTTCCTCCTGTTGATCTTGAGCCCTGTTCCGGCTGATGTGGCTTCCAGGCATGTAGTCTTGTCCTGCATCTGGCTGTGGCTGTGAGACAGGAGCGCCAGGTCATCCGCAAAGTCGAGGTCATCCAGCTGCGTCCAGAGTGTCCACTGTATCCCGTTTTTCCTGCCTGTTGTGGTGGTCTTCATGATCCAGTCGATGACCAGTAGGAAGAGGAACGGGGACAACAGGCATCCCTGGCGGACTCCGGTCTTCACCTCGAAGCTTTCTGACAACTGGCCGGCATGGGCAATCCTGCAGCTCATGTCTTTGTAGGTGCACTGGATCAGGGAGATGATCTTCCCGGGAACTCCATAGTGCCTTAGCAGCTTCCACAGCGCCTCTCTGTCTACACTGTCGAAGGCCTTCTCATAGTCTATGAAGTTGATGTAGAGGGGGGAGTTCCACTCCAGTGACTGCTCAACGATGATGCGTAGGCTGGCGATCTGGTCAGCGCAGGACCTGTTCCTGCGAAAGCCCGCCTGCTGGTCTCGGAGCATAGGGTCGACTGCCTCCCTCATCCTCTCCAGTAGAATTCTGTTGAGAACCTTGCCTGGCACTGACAGGAGCATGATCCCTCGGTAGTTGCTGCAGTCCCTGAGGTCCCCTTTCTTTGGCAGCTTGATGACGATCCCTTCTTTCCACTGGGCTGGCACCTCTTCCTTCTCCCAGATCTTGCTGAATAGGCTGTGCAGCATGTTGACGGCTGTCTCTGTGTCTGCTTTGATGGCTTCTGCTGGTATCTCGTCCGGCCCTGCAGCTTTCCCATTTCTCAGTGTCATGATGGCTTTCCTGATCTCCGCCTTAGAGGGCTTGTCGCAGTTGATGGGTAGTTCTGTCTCAGCTGGCGGGATGTCTGGTGGTGTTTCAGGGATGGGGCGATTTAACAGCTCCCTGAAGTGTTCTGCCCATCGCTTCAGCTGTTCCTCAGTTGTTGTCAGTGGGTGCCCGTTCTTGTCCTTCACTGGTTTGTCTGTCTGCTGAAATTTGCCCGCGAGCTTCTTGGTCACCTGGTACAGGTCTTTTAGGTTCCCTTGTCCAGCTGCTTCCTCTGCTTGATTGGCCAGGTCGTCGATGTAGTCCCTCTTGTCCTTTCTGGTGCTCCTCTTCACTTCTCTGTCAGCTGCTGTGTATTCTTCCTGTGCCTTTGCCTTAGCTCTTCTTGTTCGGCTCGTGTTCAGTGCAGTTTTCTTCTTTTTCCTAACTTCCAGCTTCTGGATGGTATCAGCAGAGATCCATTCCTTGTGTTGGGTCTTTCTCTTGCCAAGGACCTCTTCGCATGTGTCGTGCCAGAGTTTCTTGCTGTGTTCCCACTGTGTCTCGATATCCATTCCACTGTCTTCTATCAGGTCTTGCAGTGGCTGGAACCTGTTGGAAAGGCTGATCCGGAATGCTGCTTGTGTCTCTGTGTTCCTGAGTAGGCCAACGTTGTACCTGGTCCGTGTGTTGTTGGCGTTGGTGTGTCTCTTAAGCCGAAGTCTCAGTGTTGTTGCAAGAAGGTGGTGGTCTGATGATACATCGGCACCCCTCATCACGCGCACATCTCGCCACGATCTCCTGAACTTCCGGCTGATGCAGATGTGATCAATCTGGTTCTCCGTGACATGGTCCGGCGATCTCCATGTGGCCTTGTGGATGCGCTTGTGTGGGAAGATGCTGCCTCCTATCACCAGCTGGTTCAGGGCACAAAAGTCTGCAAAGCGCTCGCCATTTTCGTTCATCTGTCCCAGTCCGTGTGTTCCCATGGTGTTCTCATAGCCTGTGTTGTCTGATCCAATCTTGGCGTTGAAGTCTCCCATAAGTATGGTCATGTCCTTGGCTCCTCCTCTATCTATCACTGTCTGCAGTTGTTGGTAGAAGTCATCTTTTTTCTCCTCTTCCGCATCATTGGTGGGAGCGTAGCACTGGATGATGTTCAGCTTGATGTCTTTCTTCTTGGTGATGAATTTGGCTGCGATGATGCGGGAGTTGACAGGTTCCCAGCCGATGAGTGCCCGCTGTGCCTCCGGTGCCAGCATCAGGGCCACGCCCTCAGTGTGGGGGGCTCCATCCTCTGTGTGTCCCGAGTACAGCAATTGCTCTCCCGATGAAAATCTCAGCTGTCCTGTCTGTAGCCACCTTGTCTCACTCAGTCCCAGTACTCCTATCTTGTAGTTCTTCATCTCTCTTGCTACTTGTGTGGTCCTTCCTACTTCATACATAGTCCTGATGTTCCATGTGGCTACTCTCGTCGTTGTCCTGGGTGTTAGAAGGGGGGTCGGCCTTGCAGCTTCCTTTCGGCTTTCACTGCAATGCGTCATAGGTCTCCGGGATGGAGACCCTTCCTTGCCCAGGTGAATGTTTTGGTTTGTTGCTGTCGATGCTTCTGTAACGTTATGTTTTTTACAGGTAGGGCTGTTAACCCTACGCAAACCCGTTTAGCCTCTTGGAGAGGTGGTCCACATTCGTCTGACCTCTACCCTTCGACCTGTCCAGCTTGGGTGACCCTGCCAGGAGCACGTGCTCCCGCTGGCGTAGCTCTCTGGGTCATTGAGGTGCACAAGCCACTACCCCACGACAAGGGTTGGACCATGTAGGGGGGCAAAGAGTTCGGGCAGCCAAAAAAAAAAAGGAAAAAAAGAAAGAAAATGAATACCAATCAACAACACACAGCCACACCTGTGGGAAACCCTGAGAGATCCATATACTTGAGCTGTGTGGGACAGTTGTTCTTGAGGGCCTCCACAAAAGTGTGCGTGAGGGACGTGGTGTACCGAAGACCCCGTCGCACCGTCTCCCCAAGGTAGGTCAGATTGTACAGTGGCAGCACAGAGGAAAACAGCTCGGGAACCAGCTTACGCAGGCAAAGTGTCTGAAGAGGCCACGACCCGATGATACTTTTGATGGCCATTTCCCGGTTCTTTTCCAGGGCCTCCTGCAGAGTCATTCATAATAATAATAGTAAGTGGTTTTTGCAGGGCGCATTTCTTTACAATGAAACTTAATGCGCGGATCACTCATCAACACTCTCACACATTTTACAAAGATGTGCAGACAGTCATACACTGGTGAAACTGACTAACTATATATAGCAAATAAAAGCGACATAAAAGGACAGAAACCACTTAACTTTGACAAAGGACGGCACAGGTCGACGTTTCGGCTTTCGCCTTCTTCAGGACATAAACAAATGGGACATAACTTCAACAAACAAACAAAAGGTAACTCTGCGGACGTACTGACATACACGGCGCGGGAAAAAACAACAACAAAAAACGATGATTGCTAATTTTCACTATTCTTTTTTGTTCTTTTCTGCCCAACATTTTTTTTTTTTTTTTTTCACACACAGTCCATGGTCTTTTGTCACCAAAGGATGGGTGTTGTGATATTTTTACTATTTTTTCTGGTCCTTTTCTCGCCCACCGTTTTTTTTTTTTGTTTTTTTTTTCCTGCGCCGTGTATGTCAGTACGTCCGCAGAGTTACCTTGTGTTTGTTTATTGAAGTTATGTCCCATTTGTTTATGTCCTGAAGAAGGCGAAAGCCGAAACGTCGACCTGTGCCGTCCTTTGTCAAAGTTAAGTGGTTTCTGTCCCTTTTATGTCGCTTTTATTTGCTTAACTTGTAACCACTTCGCAGTCATTACCGTTTCCGTTTCTATCTGACTAACTATACACAGGAAATTACTGTAAGGCTTTGCGAAATAGGAACGTTTTACGGTTGCTGATCTGAAAAACAAAATATAATAAGTGTGGGCGCATGTCTCTCGGTGCATGTCTTAGATTCGCAGGCAAAAGTGTTCCATAAGGTTGGTGTGACGAAATCTTTTGGCAAGCGCTCTTTCAGTTTTGTCACACCGACCTTATAGAACACTTTTGCCAGCAAATCTGAGATATGCGCCAACATCTTTTGGCGAGCGCTCTTTCAGTTTTAAGTTGCACAAGTTTGGGAATTTTGAGACACCTCATGGACAATGACCAGAGAGTTTGCGACGGTTGATAGGTGATGAATGAAGCCGAAAGGTATGGCGGAAGGGTGGGTATTAATAATCAGTGAGTATGCACACGTGGTGTATGTCTTTGATAAGCACACATGTTCAGACACGATGGGTTAAATTTCTTTGCCTTTTAGACCTCTTTCAAGTGGTTATTTTTGTTGCTGTTGTTGTTCTTCTTCATTCTGAGGCAGGATTTGTGAATCTACGATTACAACCATTGCCTCGCAAGCATATAGTTCTCGCCCCTGCAATGCCAAAAGAACCTCATTCCGAGTCCGACATTCAATTTTTAACTGGATCAAAACAAATTTAAAACTGGGGCTCCCAAATGTCTATCTCTGACACTGTTCCAGAATACATGCTTTGTTGACAAGGGCACTGCCTATTGTTAATGGAAGACCAGGTCATGACCTCACCATAGCAGCGATTGTCAAATTCGCTCGCCCGCTCGCTTTCGCTACCAAATTTACCGCCGGGCGAGTGAAAGCTCCGGTAGCGGTAGCCCGAATGGCGAGCAGGAATTCTGAGATGAATCAGAACCTAGCAGCCTATTCCGGCTTCCAGAATTTTTTTTCGGGCTACCAGTTTTGTTCAGGGTGGTAGCCCGAATGGCTACCATGGTCCTGACACATTTGATGATCGCTGCCATAGCAGGCTATCTTCGACTATCAAGCTCTTGCGCACGCGCGCACACACACACACACACACACACAGAGCCACACAAATACATTACCACAAACCTGCATAAGAGGAACACAAAGATGCTTGGGGATAATTGCCAAAGCCTGTTCTGTCATGCCGGAGTCTTGAACGATGTACCCAGCACACAGGTCCACCAGTGTTTTCACCTGATTCACACTATACCTGCTCTCTTTAGGACTGCCATGTAGGTCCACGGGATACACTGCTCCCTTGTAATTGGCATACCACAGGGATGGGGAGCTCGCCATGTCTCGTGTGTAATTAGCCAATTACACAATCTGAACCTCTTGTTTCGCACCCTCTTTCACACGATCTACAACGGAAAGATTAATTAAGATTAAAGTGAATGCTTCTTATTTTCATGAAACTAATGATGAATACCAGGTACTCTGCACTTACTGTTTCCTATACCAAAGTGGATACATGTGGTACAACTTTATTTAGTCTTACACAACGTATTCTAACTGAGTGAAAGTATGGAGAGACGGCAGCCAGCTGGCTACCTCATCAACAAAACAACGTAATCAGCTAGCTTTGCTGTGCTTGCGGTCGCTTCAAACTACTGGAATGAACAAACGAAAAAAATCTGGAACCTCCCTGGAAGGCCTGCTATCAGTCCCGCATACTGATGCGGTTGGTCTGAACTCAAGACGAACAAACGGTAGAGACGGAATCCACAGATTCAACACTTGACCATACTTTACAATTAGCTGGATCGTTCTTAGATAGATGAGGCACGGCTTCTATTTCAGCGAAGACCGCTGATAAATTAACTTACACCACGAACTGCTGGTTATGTGCTTACGAAGTTTGGGCGTAAAACAATCGTGTAACAGACGTTCTCTCACCACCCCCATTCCGTTCGCCCTTCGGTTTCGGCAAACCGTCACTTAGGTAGGGGACTTTCTTTCATTTCGTTCTTCTGTGTTTCTCAGTCGGGAGAGCGTCAAAATGGCGGCGCCTTGCAGGAACTGCTCATCTCTCATTTCCAAGTTTCATAGCCTTGCCTTAAGACAGTTTTTACCTGTGTAAGTTCAGCGTTTCAAAGCAGCCGACCCTACTGATCTTTTGTGTTTACGTGCTATGTGCTTGAATTTATAGACATCATAGAAACGTTGCACTTCTGATTCATTTTGAAAGTGTGGAGACATATGTATGTCCTTGGACACATGTGGACGGCTCGAGTGCCGACACTCTTCAGTGCAAATACTGCAGTCGTATAAACATAAGGCACTAGACTTCTGACAGTGCTGGAAATATGCACCAGACATAAGCATTTGAACGAACTCTACAGAGCATAGATGAAACTACTGAAGACGTAATTGTAAACATTTCTGATAAATGCTGCAAATTGTCAGTGTCACTAATCATATCATAATGTCAGTCATCAAATGGATTAATTTTGGCAGTTCTATACGCCACTATCAATTAATGGCGGTGATATTTTAGTTTTTACTGTTATGAATCTGAACTGTCTGCACAAAAGTTTACTGTTGGTTAATTTTCAGGGTTACACAGGTTCGCAATTCCCAGTACAACCCTTACTTCATGGAGCCCATTGTTGACAAAAAGCAGCTGGAGCAGCCTCTGGATGAATCAAACCCTCGACGGTTTCGCCCAATTAAAGCAGCTAAAACAGAACAAGTTTCCTCTTCATACTTCGATCCACTTGCACAGTAAGTTCTGACACATTTATAATCATAAGAACTGTCCTGGAAGCAGCATGAAATAGAACAGTTAAACTTTAGAATAATTGTCTTTAGTTTAATCTCTCTCTCTCTCTCTCTCTCTCTCTCTCCTCTCTCTCTCCCCTGTGTACTATTGTGTGTGTGTATGAACAATATTTTATACTTTAATATTTTTCAGCTTGATTAATGTTCTCTTAATAATTAGTTTCTACATGTATACATGTATGTATGTGTGTATGTGTCTGTGGCTTTATGTCTCATTTTCCTTTTGCTGACAGTATAATTACTATAATTACTAAATTAGGCCTTGTAGTGCAGCATTGGCAAGTTTTAAGATTGGTGTAAATATGCCTGTAACTTCTGCCATTGTAAAGTAAGTGTTATTTACCTTGTACTTTCATACACAAGACTGTGACATGTAAACACGCACGCGCACACACACACACAGACACAGTATGTGTATTATGTATGAAATTGTCATACCCTATCATATCAAGCAGTTATCAAATCAATGAAATGTAATAGGTATGATTATAAATTTCACTTTTGGCGGTTTGTTATTAATTTCAGGAAGTTTATCAACCGTATTATGAAAGATGGGCGCAAGTCTCTCGCAAGAGATATTTTAGAGAAGGTATGTGACTATGTCTGCATGGTCTACACGAGAAAAGTGACATGCGCCATCCCTTTTTGTGTGGTTTGTTAACTGGTCTCCAGTTTTGCTGTCAAGACTAAGATCATTTATACAAATAGTGTAGTCAGATGCCTGTTGAGTTCAGCAACAAGAAATGCACTTTCAGTATTGTTTTTCTATATATAATTGTCATTTCCACACATACCAGGAAATTGCTATTGTTCACATCAGTGAACTGATTTTAGCCACAAATTTACCTGTCAGATTTCACAGCCTGATTTAAGCTTTGCTTTGATCCGATAGGAAATTGAATTTTTCACAGTGAAAGGATATTGCAGATCTATACATTTTACGCTTCTTTTTTGCTCTTAGACATTTGAGAACATCAAACACATTCAAGTAGAGAAATACAACAAAGCCACCACACCAGAACAGCGTGCTGCTATTGAGTGCAACCCTCAGGCGATCTTCACTCAGGCCGTGGAGAACTGCAAACCTGTGCTGGTCACCACGAAAATTGTCAAGGGCGGTGTTACATACCAGGTTAGGTTTGCTTTTAGTTTTACTTTGGTCTGGTGAGATTCAGTATTTGGAAATATTCTCCAAATATTGTTGGGGATCTATAGATCTGAGTGGGCAGTGGTTCGGTCAGTCTCCACAGGTGTATCAGGTTTGGGTGGAAACCGAGAAATAGGTTGGTTGGTTGTTCCGTTTTTAATCCCTGGTAGTGGGGAGCCGGGGCAGTCATGCGGTAGAGCATTGGACTTGGACTGTTTGGGTCGCGAGTTCGAATCCAAGCTCTGACCAAATATTTGTGCTGGCCTTTTCCTCGTTGCCCCGTTTATTATCACCCATGTGTGGTGGAAAAGGACGTTAAACCCTTAAACACCCATTCACATTTAGCCCTGATATGGCTGAGCCCTGAATATTCCGTACCACCTCCATGGCTTTTTCAGCCTAAGACAAATGAATTCAGCGGGACCAGGGTTAATTTGCAATATTTTGTGAAAGGTGGCATTTTGCAGTTTCACTGGTACAGAATTATTCTTCTCTTTTCAGTTGCGACAACAATGTTTCTAGTTACATGTACTCTAAAGGATAGTTTGTGCGAGTTTTGCAGCTTTACTTGTGGCTAATGGTTGAATGATGCAAGGGAAGTAACTGCTGAGGACTTTGCTTAATGGTCTCAAACCGTGTTTACTTCCCTTGGAATAAGGCACTTGCGTGGCAAGCTCACCTTTTCATTGATAAAGGAGTTCCCAGCAGTGGTTGTCTCAAAATCACAATAATCTGCAACTGCCCCCCCCCCCCCCCCCCCCTCAGCATCTTCCTTCGCGTCTGTATGGTATGGTATGGTATGGTATGGTATGGTAGACTTCTCCTCGGCGCACATATCCATCTCTGCTGAAATGCTCACGGCGCCGCAGGGCTGGAGGACGAAGCAGTGAAAGCCTGCTGCCGTTAAGCGCTACTTATGTGCAAACCTCCACCCTGCTATTCACTCTGGTGCGTGCGACAGTATTTCTGTTTACCACGCCACCGGCCACAGCCTACTCTTCTTCGAAAGATGAACGTGGGATTTTTAGCGTGCACACTTGATATTTGTGCGTGCGTGTGTACACGAAGGCGAGACAGGCACCGCAAACGAGTCTGCACATGGATTAGACTCGATATGGGAAGGAAAAATCCCACCATATTCCTGCCCACCAGGGACTCGAACCCGGCAGCTCAGGATCCGAAGTCGGATGCCTTAACCACTAGACCAAATCCCCTGTCAATCAGAGTATATCAGGGACATACTGTAAGAGTATCGACTATCATGGACTGTCTTCATGGTGCAGGTGCCAGTTCCGTGCAAACCCAACTACCAGCTGTTCAAGGCCTCCAAGTGGCTGGTGGAGAGTTGCCGCGACAAGGAGAGAAAAATCCCCATGGAGAAGAAACTGGCGTGGGAACTGCTGGAGGCTTACAACAATGAGGTGAGCTGTGGGGCGTGTGTGGTGTTGGACATTGATTGAAATAATTACAACAATGAGGTGAGCTGTGGGGCGTGTGTGGTGTTGGACATTGATTGAAATAATTACAACAATGAGGTGAGCTGTAGGGTGTGTGTGGTGTTGGACATTGATTGAAATAATTACAACGAGGTGAGCTGTAGGGTGTGTGTGGTGTTGGACATTGATTGAAATAATTACAACAATGAGGTGAGCTGTGGGGTGTGTGTGGTGTTGGACATTGATTGAAATAATTACAACAATGAGGTGAGCTGTAGGGTGTGTGTGGTGTTGGACATTGATTGAAATAATTACAACGAGGTGAGCTGTAGGGTGTGTGTGGTGTTGGACATTGATTGAAATAATTACAACGAGGTGAGCTGTAGGGTGTGTGTGGTGTTGGACATTGATTGAAATAATTACAACAATGAGGTGAGCTGTAGGGTGTGTGTGGTGTTGGACATTGATTGAAATAATTACAACAATGAGGTGAGCTGTAGGGTGTGTGTGGTGTTGGACATTGATTGAAATAATTACAGAACTGGGGTACGTGTATTTTAATGATGTGCATTTTCAGGGTTGCACGTTTAAGTCGGTCCCAGGACACTGACCTGTAAATAATGTCAAATGTCCTATTTTTCCCCCCTCAAGCGGACATTTGTTCTATTAAAATTTTTATTGCCACTAAGTGGCTAGGACACTGTGTCCTATCACTTTGCTGTTTCCAGGACACTTTGTCCTATAGAAGCTGTGGAAAATGTGCAACCCTGCATTTTTACTCTGTGCACATAGTGTTTTTATCAACAAGCCTGAAGAAAACTTTCTGTGCATTAAAGAAAATGAAGTTGTTCTGTATTTGTTCATTAGTTGGCTTTTGGTGTATGACCATAGCTGCCACAAAAATGTGTACATGTATATATGTTTTTTTTTAAATTCACAATTTTTTTTTTTTTAAAATTACAAAATAAAGACAATCATAGTAGTTAAAAGGGATGGGAAAAAAGGGAAGATGAAGGAAGGTTAAAAAAACAAAGACAAAAAAACAACGATGACGAGAAGAGAGGGAGAGAGAAATGCTGTCTGTGTTCAGTTGCGTTGTGTTGTATTGTCTGATTGACCTTGTCTCTATGTTTATTTAGGGAAAGAGTATCCGCAAGAAGCAGGAGCTGCACAGACTGTGTGAGGCTAACAGAGCGTACTCACACTTCCGATGGTGACGGTAGACGTCTGTTACTGGCGATTTTGACTCTGTGTACAACCATGAAATGTAAATATGACAAAGGCTTGTGACAAATATGACAGAGAATAAATGTGTGAGTGGTTGTTTTTTTATATATTTTATTTTGGCATTTGTGTTGCATTCTTTTATCTGTGTTTTTTGTTTTTTATTTGCTCGATAAATTTATTATGAGGGAACACTTCGTATAAGCAGCAGTGTTACTTTAACTTTTATCGGGCGTTAACTGTTGCCAACAGTCAGGTTGGGGCTGGAATCAATTCTGGATAGATCAAGTGACTGACCGCTGATATGATCAGAACGTTTTGGGGTGAGATCTACTCTTGAAAAGGTTAAACGTTGCACAAACTTTCCAAGGCTATTTTTTAAACCACCTTTGTGGTAAACAAGTGACACGCCTAAATCCCGTCCCATATATATGTCACCAAGCCCGTCATATTGTGGGCTTACAGTTTACACACACACACACACACACACACACATACACACACACACACACACACACACACACAGGACTTGATTCTCTTAATTTACTCACAATACTGTGCAAAAGAGAACACTTTAATATGGACACAATCGGGTTACCACGACGCCTCGGAACACACGCACACACACACACACAGGACTTTATTCTCTTAATTTACTCACAATACTGTGCAAAAGAGAACACTTTAATATGGACACAATCAGGTTACCATGACGCCTCAGAACACACACACACACACACACAGACAGGACCTTATTCTCTTAATTTACTCGCAATACTGTGCAAGAGAGAACACTTTAATATAGACACAATCGGGTTACCACGACGCCTCGGAACACACACACACACACACAGACAGAGGACTTGATTCTCTTAATTTACTCACAATACTGTGCAAAAGAGAACACTTTAATATGGACACAATCAGGTTACTACGACGCCTTGGAAAAGACGCGATGTCGGCTTGCAGTCAAAGCATATAATGAGCATGTTACACACACACACACACACACACATGAAAACACTGCGCCTACAGGGGCACACACACACACACACATGAAAACACTGCGCCTACAGGGGCACGCACACACACACACACACACACACAATGATACCACCGTGGAACCTTACAACTTACTCCGAACGAGCAAGTGATTCTGCTCAAAGCATTGTCAAGAACTTGTGCCATTTATAGCCAAAAGAACATCGATAACAGGAAGGTACATCACATTCAGCACCCACATAACTACATGTATCAAATGTCGCTCACAGTTCACCGTTACCCATAGACCTGACACTCCGGCAAAAAGAACGGAGCACGGCCCGGCAGCGTTAAACTAATGCTAGCAATAAATATGGATGCCCGTTGCATTTTTACCGGCATCACGACCAGCGCGCCCGGGCGATTACGTATTCGGCGCACCCGCCGGAAAAAAATCACGCGCACCCACGCCACAGAAGGAGCGAATACAGAGGCGGGCAGCCGCCCCACGGATAATCAGATCTCCGGCGTGCCGAGTGGCCGGGCAGATCGGGTCTGATGAGGACACTTCTCTAATGCGGCTATTCCTTTCGCAGGAAAGGACTTCTCGTGTTTTCTTTTTTTTTATTCGTTGTGTTTTGTTTTTGATGAAGAGATTCTTGTGTGTGTGTGTGTGTGTGTGTGTGTGTGTGTGTGTGTGTGTGTGTGTGTCAGTGTGTGTGTGTGTGTTGTTGTTGGGGGGGGGGGGGCTTACATACATACACAGTTATTTCAGAACATGCATCCATCTCTAGATACACATGTGGATGATGTACTTGCATCATGACATACATCGGGGAGCCGGGGTGGCCGAATAGTAGAGCGTTGGACTTCTAATGCTCGGGTCGTGAGTTCGATCCCGGCTGGGGCCAAATATTTGTGCTGGCTTTTTCATCCTTGCCCCGTCTTTGTTATCACCCGTATGTGGTGGAAAAGGACGTTAAACACCCCACCCACCCATGACATACATCAAACAAACACACAAAAATACACCCCCCCCCCCAAAAAAAATAAATAAATAAATAAATAAATAAATAAAATAATAATAATAAGATTTGTACATCAGTATATTTATATAACTGCGTGGCAGAGAATGTTTTTAACAGTTACGCTTGTTAGTGTGCCTGTAGTCTATCATAGTGATACTTCACACACACAAAAAAAAACAACAAAAAACAAAACAAAACCTGCTACCATTACAATTGTGATGTGAGGAGAATTCTCTTTGGGAACAGTCGCTCTTGTGACTGCTCATGTCCGCCCAAAATAGCTCATCTCATAGATCAGCCCAGTAGAGCTCCAAATGAAACACGCAACTCAACCGTCCATATGACGACGTTTGCTGTGTTTGTCGATTGTCGAGGGCGACACTGCCAGCGGCTACTGCCTTTTGGCTTCAGTCAGCAGAACGCAAGCCTGTTTGTGAGTCTGTCAATGTACTGGCATTAGTGCGTGTGTCCGTTAGTGGTGTGATGCTAGACGCTGCCAAAACTGACAGGTCTGAACGATCTTTAAGCCCCGAAATGGTATCAATAATGGCTTTTATGATAAGAAGGTCTCTGAATGCGAACACTCGCATCTCTTCAAGTGCCTCGTGAACTGGAAGTGATTCGGCCCGCAGTTCGTCGGTATAGGGTTAACTGGGCGGCCCGTGGTCTAGTACATGTAGTTAAGACTTTGTCAGGAATAAACCAACTTGACTTGACTTGTCACCAATGCCAGAGGTCAAGTTCGAGTCCCACTCGGGTCAAAGAATCGTTCCTTCTCAGTCGTCAGTATGTGGCACCGTTCATGCGTGTGACGGTTTTCTAGGCACGTACACGGCTGTCTGCAGCTGGCGGTGTTCAGGGAGCGGTGAGACTCTCTGGGGACCATGTTGAAGGTAGGCATGCAATCTGGTATTGAAGTGTTAGGCTGTGTTAGCTCTCTCTCTCTCTCTCACACACACACACACACACACACACACACACACACTGAGGCTTTTCGCTTTTTGTCTTTGAACCTTTCTATTTAATCGCCTGAACTGTTCTCAGGTGTAATTGTCGAAGTAAATGGACAACAAGCTGAACCATTTTTCAATTACGTGGGCTAAAAATGTCAGGTTTAGTTAGCTGTCTTGACCCAGTTGTAATGAAAGAGCTTTACTTTGAGGTCCCGCAAACCCCTCCCTCCTCTCCACTCCCCTCCGGCCCTCAGACCCTTACCCCCCTCCCCCCCCCCTCCTTCACCACCACCAGCAACCAGACTACGACCAAAGACAAAGTAGTCATATAAACATATTGCTGTTGCATGTAAAAACTCACTTGCCAAAAACTGTGATAACCAAGAGATAAATCATTCAGACGGCACGTGCATGGTTCTGTCTCGTACTGCATGACCACTGACACGGACATCAGCGACTGTCATCAAAAATCGTTTCCCTCGGCTGGACTGTGCGGTATCTAAATGACGTCTGATTGCAGCCCGACAGAAGCAAGTCACTGGAAGAATCGCCATTCAGATTGGCGCCCTACTCCCCTCAGTCTCTCCACAACTATGGACGGGACGCAAAATGCACGTCTCTCTCTCTCTCTCTCTCACCGGAACTTCAGTCATGTGGAATTCGCTTCCTACTCATGTTAGGCACAGTCGGTCAGCCTCCTCGTTTAGAAGCAGCCTCTTCAAATATCTAGTAGCCAAGAAATAACCGATAATAACAGGAAAAGTAGAATATGATTATCATATTAATATATAATTATATATTATAGACATCTACTAGTTCATGCGGTAATTCGTGCGTGCGTGCGTGTGTGTGTGTGTGTGTGTGTGTGTGTGTGTGTGTGTGTGTGTGTGTGTGTGTGTGTGTGTGTGTGTGTAAAGTTTCATTTTCCACTTTGAAGTATGTTCGAATTTTGTTTTGTTTTTCTAAACTGCAAGTTTGAAAATTGGTCACAAGACCGAAACTTCCGTCGTTTCAAATAAAGTTATTTCAGTTTATAAATCTCTCTCTCTCTCTCTCTCTCTCTCTCTCTCTCTCTCTCTCTCTCTCTCTCTCTCTCTCTCTTTCTATTTTCTTATTAGATTTACTCCTTTTGTGCCTGGTATACTTTTTGTCATGTTAGCCTTTACGTTTTAGTGTTTCTAGATTAGCAGGACAGCTTGTAAGATAGGCAGACCATGCCTACAAGTCTTTATCCTGAAATAAACGTTTCAGTCAGTCAGTCAGTCTCTCTCTCTCTCTCTCTCTCTTCCTCGCGCGCGCGCGCGCTCGTCAATTGTGCCTCAGGCATCATAGTCACCCCTAAAAATGCTTCAATCTAGAAACAATTACTACCATGAATGAACCATTCAAAGGCACGCACCTGATAGGGGTTTAAAAAATTTTCCGCTCAGGCCTCACTGGAGTAATGCACGTCTACTTTCTCTTTAGACCAGCGAGGCAGTTCGCACAGATCCGCTTGCCTCACTTGTGTCCCACCCTTGTGTAAAAAGTCCCAGCTTCACTGCTAGCTCGCCTTTTTTTGCGACCGCCTGGCATGCATCTTGACCTACATAACACAAAAAGCACGAAAATCACTACGGACTAGCACATTCGCCAAACAGGTTACTTCAAATAAACACGAAACATGACCCCCACGGTCAGTTTGTGTCCTTACGCCTTGAGAGATTACTGAGCGATGGGGTGGAGCGCGTATGGGCTTTTCCGAGCGCAGAGATAACACCTTTAAAGGAAGTGAACAGGTATCACAGCAATCACAACTTTCTGCATCGATCGGAAACATCAGGAGCAAGCTTGGAGCAACAATTTGTCTTCTCAGTCGAGAATCTGACGTCGGAAACGGGAACACTTTTTATCGTGTTTTTTACACACACACGCGCGCGCGCGCGCGCACACACACACACACACACACACACACACACACACACACACACACACACACACACACACACACACACACACACACACACGCACGCACGCACGCACGCACGCACGCACGCGTTCTGCACCATTACTCGGTAGAGCAGACGGAGAGAAGAACTAATCTATCTTTTTATGAGGAAACACATTCTCGTATATCGGTGCTTGACAGACTGTTTGGACCCGCCCCTGACTTCATCATCGTCCTTCCAGAGCTTTGACCTTTACTTCCCAGTTTTTATGTTGTTTTCCCGTCAGTGTTTTGCGTCCAGCATTTAGCTGCTTCTTTTGTTGGTCAGCAAGCCCATTTTCATCCATTTCTCAACTGGCAAGGAGAAAGCTAAACTATTATGCAGTGGTGCAGGATGACAGCAACTGGGTTAGACAAACAAAAATAGGACCCGAACATTTTTTTCTGCTATCAATCCATAATTTGTCCACGTAGAATATGTTCATCACGGGTCACGGTCAATTAAGATCAAAATTAGTTAGTAAACTTGTTTAAAGACCACCAAAATCAATAGTATAGCTCCGATATAAAAAGGACAATAATATGCTATGATCAATTGCTACAAACAGGCATACACGCAAATACTTAAAAGACATTCATTAAGAGAACATAAAATAACTGATGCACTGATCTAAGCGCGCGCGCGCGCGCTCTCTCTCCCTCACACACACACACACACACACACACACACACACACACACACACACACACACACACACACACACACACACACACACACCCCTGCACGCGCATTTACCCACTCAGTCATTCAGAAGCTTCATCGCTAAAGGAACAAAGCTTTGTGCATAGTGCGCTTTCTTGCATCTTCCGGACGGGAGCAAGGTAAAGAAAACTTGATCTCAGTATTCTGTTCGGCGTAATCTGATGTCAGCTGATGATATCCGACGTCTAAACTCGCCCAGCAACATGGACAAACAGGCTGAATCGGTTACACGGGCATTGCAAGGAGTACGGAGGGTGGGTGGGTGTTTGGGAGTTTAACGTCCTTTTCCACCACCTAAGGATGATATCAAAGACGGGACAACGAGAAAAGGGCCAGCACAAATAAGTAGCCCCAGCCAGGACTCGAACTAACGACCCGAGCATTGAGAGTCCAACGCTCTACCATTCGGTCATCCCGGCTCCCCCGCAAGGAGTACGGAGTTTGGGGGGGTTTAACGTCCTTTTCCACCACATACGGGTGATATCATAGACGGGGCAACGATGAAAAAGCCAGCACTAATATTTGGCCCCAGCCGGGATACGAACGCAAGGAGTACGGAACATTATAACTACCTTATACTGGGTTTCCATGGGGGGTGTTTTCCACCATAACTACACTGACGGAATGTTCGAGATGTTTACCTCGAGATGTCCGCTGGTGCCAAACCACCCAAGACAGACGCAAGATATAATCACAATGCCAAACTGCTTGCGCCGATTTCGCTTCTCATCTCATCTCTTCCGCAGTGGATAAAGTTCGCCCGCTCGGGGGTGCAAATGTATACCAGTTGTATGTAGGGGGAGCAAACGTACTCCAGTGCCCGTATGTAATAGTCGAGGTTAGGGCTTTTAGCCCTGGGTTAGAGTCTAACCTCGAACTAAACTAGCTCTAGGGTTAAATTTTCTGTTGTTTATTGTTTTAAATCAAAAAGCGGGCCCATTCCAGCAAGTTGGCTAAGCTGTTATAGAAGGATTTTTCTTCCTTACTTCGCTACCTTTTTTAAAATTATTATTTAATTTTGCTATTGGGTTTCTTTTGTCCTAGTCTGGGTTAGGCCCGTAGCCGTGGGTTAAATTAACCTCGACTTTTACATACGAGCCCAGCTCTCCACTCAGCGGGGCGACTTTATCCCGCCCCTCACTCCGGTCAGCTCTCGCGATATTGCCGTGCTGTATTCGCCGAGAGACTCGTTTTCGGAAAGCAAAAACATTTGTAATAACAACAGATATTATACACGCACATAGATCTTCACTGACCATCTGATGGCTACATTCGTATAATGCTTTCGTTTAAGTTACAGGCATAGAACGGTGTTAGCTGTCACATGACTTCAACTCATGAGACCCAAATCCAGGATACATTTGTACCTCTTCCCGCTCAGCTGGTGTACATTTGCTCTCCCTAAAAAATGACTGGTATATATTTGCACCCCCTAGCAGGCGAACTACACCAACTGAGCGCAAGTAGGTCGATCCACCTCCCATCAGTGCACTGCCAGCGTGACTCGTCAGCAGTCGAAAATCTTTCCGCCGCGCGAAACGCGCGAAGCAACCGAACTGGAACCGAAGCACTACGTCTACGTGGGTGTGAGCGGTGGTCTAATAGGTAGCGCGTCGGATTTAGCCGCTGCGCTACTGAACGGCCGTCACCAATGTCACGGCGATGAAGCGTGGGTTCGAGCCCAGGTCGAGCTTGTCATATGTCATACTGGTTTTTCCTGGCTGCCGGGCTGCTCATCGGGGGTTTCTCTCCGGGTTATCCGGCTTTCCTCCCCATGCAAAATTAAAAAAAGGAAGGATAGGTATCGTTGCACCGCGGCGACGCGCTTCCCCCGGGGAAAGCAGTCCGAATTTCCCAAAAGGGACAGTAAAGTAAAATAACAATAAAACAACAACAACAACAAAAACAAAAAAACATTTGATCACATCCGCAAAGTAGTTCCCGGTAAACTTGACCCTAGTTTGATAATCGCACCGTCGGTTTAGCTGCACA